>JANIJU010000007.1:1961114-1981786 GCA_025504685.1 Leucosticte australis
AGGAAGGAAGGAAGGAAGGAAGGAAGGAAGGAAGGAAGGAAGGAAGGAAGGAAGGAAGGAAGGAAGGAAGGAAGGAAGGAAGGAAGGAAGGAAGGAAGGAAGGAAGGAAGGAAGGAAGGATTCACAGTCAACAAGCAGTCACTAAAAATTGAAGAATGAGCTGTGAGTGGCTGGAGTTGAATGAAAACTCTCCCAGCAGAGACAGTGCTGCCCCTAAAGGCACCAGTCCAATTAACAAAGGCAGCATCAGGCTAATTCTGCCCCTGGAGTCACACATCCCTTGATACTTCCAGCTGCTGCTCAGACCTTTCAGGTTAACAATCAGTCCCCAGCTGGTGAGGATGCAGAGTTCACAGCCTTGGGCATGTAAGAGATGAGATGCCTGTGCCTGGAGGAGTCCCTCTGATCCCACCTCCCAGACACTGAGGGAGGGCTCCATCCAGAACAGCATTTCATGTTTGCTACATCCCCTTGGCCACAGAGGGAGCACAGCCCTGACCAACCATCCCTGACAGCTCTGAAATCAGATTAAATCAACCCCACCTCTCGGGGATTTAGGGATTTCAAGAGATTCTATTTAAGCAGCAGAGGCAGCTCAGCTGTTCCCTTCATGGGCAAAAAATAGAGATGCATTGAGGTCTTTCCCTTTCCAGCTGCAGCCTGAGCTGCAGCTCCACCTTTTCAGCTTTCATTTGAATTGAAACAAATCTAACAAATTCCTTTTCTTCCTCTCTGTGAGACAAGTCTTTGGCTGACTATTAGCACATGGTATATGCCATGTGCTAATGTCAACAGATTATTCCAGCTGTGGCAAAAGAGCATCTGCATTTAAAATTATTTAAAATAATTTTTAAATCATTAAAATAATTTAAAATCATTTTTAATCTGCAGTGTAAGCTGACAGTAGGAATCATCAGCCCAACACCATTCCTAATGTAAGAAAACAAGGGAAATACTTCTATCAAAATTGGAATGAGCCATTTTGGAGGCACTGGAGGCAGAATTGCTGCAGGTAGGACACTTTGCTTCGAAATGTCTACTGTGAATGTATAAAGAAAATCCAATGAAGAACTAAGGCCAAAACTTATTACAAAAAGAAGTTTACTCTTTTTACACAAATTACATAAATTGGGGGTTGTTTCTGAGAGGTGTCCTGAATTAGGGAATAAAAGATGAACTATCAGTAAAACAGTGGCTGCTGTGAGTGTTGTTGACTTTACTAAAGAGCTAAAGATCACAGCAACAGTCTAAACCTTTCACATGGGCTTGGAGGGCAGAATTAGTTTCCACTTCAGCTACATGGATCTAACAAGTTAAAAGCAGTGTGAGTGTGTGCTATTGGAGACTGCAGGGAGTTTTTCATGTCATTCTCTGTCATGCACAGGCTGTATTGAGATACCACTCCAAAAATGTCTTTTCATCCCTTTGTTAATGGAAACAGCCAAACCCAGAAAGATCCCTTTAAAATACATCAGAGCACCAAAGGCTGAGAATGTTGGAAGTTTCCTTATTGTGCTTCTGTGTTAAAGTCATCTGTGGCTCCAGGATCCACAGCTTTGTGTTCAGGTCATAAAATCCAGAGGCAGAAGATGTCTTGTGTGAGCCACAGACAGAGCAGTGTCACTACATTTCTCTTCACAGAGAAAAGCAAGGCACATCTCCCAAGAGTGTTTCTGGGATTCGCATTCTCTGAGCCTCAGAGAAAGGAAAAACAATTCTTATAATTTTCTGTGCCTGTGTTTGTGCCACAGCAGAATGCAATGTGGAGATTGTTTCCCCACAGTGATGGTGTTTTGTTTCCTTGGCCTGGCAGGGCCAGGTGTGTGTGTGTGTGTCAGGACTGTCACTGACAGCCACGAGATTCTGTGCAGTGTGTGCAGAGCTGAGTGCTGGGCAGGTTCAGTTCAGATGTAATGTAACATTGTGTAATATAAAATAGAATAATATAGTATAATGAAGTAATTAATTAGCCTCCTGATATCCATGGAGTCAGATGCATCATTCCCTCCCTTCACTGGGAGGAGAGAATATAGAGTAATGTAATAATAATATAGTAATAATATAGTAATAATATAGTGTAATATAGTATAGAATAGTACAGTATAATAAAGTAATTAATTAGCCTTCTGATACCCATGGAGTCAGATGCATCATTCCCTTCCCTCATTGGGGGGAGGGAATATAGTGTAATATAGTAATAATATAGTGTAATATAGTGTAATATAATGTAATATAGTAATAGTGTAATATAGTATAGTAATATAGTATAGAATAATGTAGTATAATAAAGTAATTAATTAGCCTTGTGATAAGATGCAGTCAGATGTGTCATTCCCTGCCCTCGTCAGGGGCAAGAATGTCATCTATAGAGCAGCCCAAGGGTGGCTGGTGGTGGCAGAGCTGGGGGATTGCTCTGGCTTGGAGCTGTGTCCTTCTCTGTGTGCCAGCTCTGCTGACTGGTCCTTGTGTGTACAGAGCCAAAGGTGCTTCCCCCTCTGTTCGTGGGTACATTTCTGGTGCCAAAATGCATTTTGTGCCTCGAGACTTGCTGCTGTAGGGCAGTGGCTGGTGGCCCCTTTGGTAAGAGATGCTGAGTCTGAAGGACACAGAATTAACCATCCTTTCTCCTCTGTGGCAGGCTGATCTCTTCTCTTTCAGTGCCTCAGTTTCCCATCCTGGGCAGTGAGAAAACAAAGCTGGTCCAGCACTTTGTGAACATCCCTCACACAGGAACCCTCCTCAGGGGAACGAGGCCATGTGAGTCATGAATGGATGGTCCTGAGCTTCTCCCTCTGCACTTCCTCATCAGTCCCTGGGGGTACCTCTGCCTCAAATGATTCCTTCTCTGCCTGCCTACAGAGAGGATTTTTTGTTTGGTTTGCTTTGGTGCTGATTTCTTTGCTCTGTGGGTGTTTTGGTGGACAGGAGTTGGCTTAGGTCTTCCCTTCACAGCTTCTGCTTGCTCCATTTGGGAATGCTCTCCCCAGAGCTGGGCTCTTGGAAGGATTTCTGTCCCCCTGGCAGCTGGGGATTGATGTGAATATGACCAAAGCCTCCCACAGCCTGAACTTCCCTGGCTGTCATCTGAAGCTGGGCTGCTCTGAACTTCAGATGTCCTGGAGGAAGGCTGCCTGCCCTGTCAGCCCACTCAGGAGGAAAAACAAGGAGTAAGGAGCATTGCCCCCTGCTCCCTAGGGTAGCACAAGGGTTTTTCTTTCTTTCTGTGGTCTGTGGGTGTCTCAGTTGTCACCTGGGCGTGCCCCTGACTGCAGGAAGTGCTTGTGGGAGCAGCTGGGAGCACAGACCTGACATCTGGGGGGAGAGCAGATCCTCAGCATTAACCCTGCCCCCATGATGGAGCCACCCCTTCAATGCCAGCTCCTCTTGGTCAAAGGCTTGGTGACACCACCAAACAATGACCCTTGGAGGGCACTGCCACCACGCCCTTCAGCCACTGCCTTCTCAATGTGCTCAGCCCAGCCTGCTCTAGACTTCCACCCTTTGATCCAGCAGCTCTCCAGGCATCCCCAAGAGGCTCCTGGTTGGAAGCAGTGTGATCCTGGCCTGGCAGTCTGTCTGGTTCCTCCCAGATGGAGCCAGCAGAGGAACAAGATGCAGGAAACCACACCCTGCTGAGTGAATTCATCCTCTCTGGATTGTCCAGCCGCCCAGAACTCCAGCACCTGCTGTTCTTCACAATCTGCTTCATTTACAGCATGACTCTCATCGGGAACCTCCTCATCTGTGTGGCCACAGCTCACCCCACCCTCCACACGCCCATGTACTTCTTCCTCCGCGTCCTGTCCTTCCTGGATATTTCCACAGCCTCAGTGGTCGTCCCCAAGATGCTGGTAAACATCCTGTTAGAGGACAGGAGCATCTCCTACGTGGGCTGTGTCACCCAGCTCTACTGTGTGGTGTTCTTGGCGTCCACTGAGTGGTACCTGCTGGCAGCCATGGCCTACGACCGCTACGTGGCCGTGTGCCGCCCGCTGAGGTACCCTGCCGTCATGAGCACCAGGGCTTGCCTCTCCATGGTGCTGCTCTCCTGCTGCAGTGGCAAGGTCGTGTCGGTGGTGCAGACAGCCTGGGTGCTCACCCTGTCCTTCTGTGGGCCCAGGAGGATCAACTACTTCTTCTGTGACATCCCCCCGCTGCTGCTGCTCTCGTGCGCGGACACGTCGCGCTACGAGCGGCAGCTGATCTCAGCCACGGCGCTCGTCATCTTCACACCCTTCTGCCTCATCCTGCTCTCCTACACCTGCATCATCTCCAGCATCCTGAGGATTTCCTCTGCAGAGAGCAGGCACAAGACCTTCTCCACCTGTTCCTCACACCTTACTGTGGTAACGTTGTACTGCGCCAGTGGGACTTTGATTTACTTACAGCCAAAATCCAGCAATTCACAGGAGGCTAAGAAAGTCCTGGCTCTCATATACACAACTGTAATTCCCACTTTAAACCCCCTGATTTACAGCCTGAGGAATAAAGAAGTGAAAGAAGTACTAATCAGAGGGATAGCTGTGTTGATGAAGAAATAAAGATTTTCTTGTCCATGAATGTGTGGATTAAAAACCTTATTTCCATTTCTGGTGAGTTCTGATGGTTAACTAGCTCAGGGGAACCTACAGGCACAAAGATCTGTTTCCCACTTGTAAATATTTTGTCTTTATTCTTTGCTTCAGAAGCAAATTATTTAGAATTTTTATCTCCATTTCTTCCTTAGGAGTACAATATATATATACATTTCTTCTAAAGCAGAGCACTTCCCATGTCTAATTCAGGTATCCAGGCTGCAACTCCTCACTTCCATTGCAGGAGGTCTCCTCACCCTCTCACTGAAGAAATACTTTTATAGGGAATTTTCCAGGCTAAACACACAATAATTAATAGGGACTACATGTTTTGCTTTGCTTTTTTTTCCCCCTTGTTAAATGTTTTCCATTCCTTCCAGCAGAAAAGAGGTCCACTGAGTGAAAGTGATAAGGAAATCAGTTCACTTCTCTCAGAGCCTTGTTTTTCATTTAAGGTGTGGGGAAAGGGAAGGGAAGGAAGAGTACCTGGTGGTCATTCCTTATTTCCAGCAAGAGCTCAGCATTTAATGCAGTGCAGTGCCCACACCCTCCAAGCACTGTGGAGTCTGAGCCATGGGATAAGAAAATTCTGCAAGTCCCAGCTGGAGAAATTCATCCAGGCACGAAAAGAAGAGTTTCCAGAGGATTAGCTGAGACAGAGGATTAGCACACAAAGAAAAGGGCTGCTGCAACCTGGGAGTATTTATCTGGGAGGGTTCTGCAGTTTATTCTGGATAGAAGAGGTGCTCTGCCTCAGTGGATAGCCTTGGCAGAGCCTGCAATATTCAAACTGTACTTTCCATACTGAGCTCAAGCCAAAGAAATCTTCACTCCCAATGTGGCCATGCTGAACTTTGAGGTCTCTCTGTTTCATCTGACTGGCCATAAAGGCAGAAAAGGGCACTAAAATTGGGTATAATGTTATTTTTTTGGTCTAGTTTGCTTGTAAAAGAGGAAGGCAATGTAAGATGTCTCAGGATGAAGTCATTGCCTGATTTCAGAAACTTCACAACAAGGAGTTAATGACAGAATGTTAATTGCATTTGGCAATCTTGTTTGCTTAGACTCCTCTAGGGAGCTTAACTTGTCTCTGTATTGTTGAAACTCTTTTTTTCTTCATAATTGGAACACCGGAGAAAGAGTTAGTGAAACTTCATTTACATTCCTACAGACTTTGCTTCTGGGAGCTGATCTGCTTTTACCTCTGTAAAAACAGAGGATTCTTTTTCTCGTTTTATTACTCAAAAAGATAATACTGAAAAAAGCATTTCTTAAAAAACAAATAAAGTTTATTACTCTAGTATAATAACAGAAGTGTTAGTCACTTTAAGGAACATTGCATTCCAAATGGTTAAAGCTTTTGATTTGCCTCTTCTAAAGATGTTTCAGACTCTGGTGCAAGGAGAATGAGACATCCAAAATCACTCATCCATTTGGAACAAACCTTTTTTATTCCTGCTGCAGTGCCCTCCCACCAAACACTATCAGCAACTTTCTGGTTTTCCTGAATTCACCTCTTCTGTTTCTTGTTTCCACATGTGCACAAAGGATACCCCAAACAGAAGCTGAGGTGGTAGCAAACAAGGCAGGTTTTTAGCTGGTGTAAATCAGAATTTCACCTCCAGCAAGGAGCACTGATTTTTGGTCCCTAAGAAACACAGCCATGGGTTTTGCTAGAGCTGAACTCACACTTACACCATCCTGTCTCCTCTATGAAAAAAAGGGAAATTCTGGTTAAATTCTGCCATTCAGTGGATCACAGCTTCACAAACAGACCAGGGCAGAAGTTTGTGCCTGGATTCATCTCCCCAGCCCCAATATGTGAACTATTAATTCTAGCATTTTTATGGAAGAATTCACTTTAAAAATCATATATTTTAACATTTTAATTTCTTTCTATTAATTATGTTCAGAAGTCTGTGTGAAGGGGTATTTAATAACTAATTAATTCACTGTTTCTGGCAAAAATTGGTACTGATTTAAATGTCTGTCTCGATGTGGGCTGAGCTCAACATGCTGCCACAGTTTATGGTTCTGTGAACCACCTGTGATGGGTGCTCTTGATCTCCTTAAGGAAGCTCCAAGAAAACAGCTAAATTAGTCATTAGTTGTGTGTTGCTGGTGCAGTACTTGATTCTTCACTTTAGAACCACAGAATAAAGTTGGAATTGTTGGAATGTGCTTCTTTAATTCAGCTTATGGCATTAAAAGTCAGTGTTGAGTTTAATTTTTTATTTGCATGACAAGGGAGTTATTAATTTACATGTATCTATATAGTATAGAATGGAAGGGGGAGAGAAAGAGAGAGAGAAAGAAAGAAATAGAGAGAAAATAAAAAGAAAGGGAAGGAAGAGTACCTGGTGGTCATTCCTTATTTCCAGCAAGAGCTCAGCATTTAATGCAGTGCTATCTATATAGTATAGAATGGAAGGGGGAGAGAAAGAGAGAGAGAAAGAAAGAAATAGAGAGAAAATAAAAAGAAAAAAGAAAGAAAATAGTTCGATTTATTGAATTTATGAATTAATAAGTGATCTGGAGAATTCTAGACAATGGCTTCTAGAGGCCACATGGTTCAGAATTATATAAGTTACAAGAAATAATAAATACAATAAATAATTACAAATAAATTCATGCACCTTAGAGCTTTAACTAAGGCACCTGATTTAGCACTCCAGAGCCACAGCAGATACCACAGTTCTATAATTATCACCCCTGGAGCCAGAAACAACCAACACACTGAAGAGGCAAAGCAAACTTTATTTAATGTAATATAGTATAGTTTAATGAAGCAATTGTTAACATTCTGAATCAATAGAGTCAGATACCAACCATTCCCAGAGTTGGGGGCACCCTACATTCTTCTATACAGGAATATCAGGGATGAACAGTTTCAGTTTATCAGGAATACCAGTTTTGTCATGGGAACACCAGTTTTGATGACTTTGGATCTACTGTCCGCTCTGGTTTCTGTTTTCCTGCTGACAGAAATATTTTCCTCAGTGTTCTCCTGATGGCCTTTTTCATCTCAGTGTTTCTGAGTGTGTAGATCATTGGGTTTAGCATCGGAGTGACCACAGTGAAAACAACAGAGGCCACCTTGTCCCTGGGGGATTTCTTAGAAGGCTGGGCATAGGTGAGGATGCAGGGGATGAATATTAAGCTCACAACAGTTATCTGTGTCCCACAGGTAGACAGAGCTTTTTGCTTCCCTTCTGTGATGCACGTCCTTATCTTCAGCAAGATGACAATGTAGGAAAGAATCAAGATTACAAAAAGGCTGATGAGTGTGGGAACTCAGCACATCACTCCTGATGTCCAGAGCTACCGAGAGAACCCTTGGGGGGCTCGGGAGTCTTGGAATGTTGCCAGAGGCACTTGGTGGCTTGATTTCGATCCATCTAGGGATATGCCACCTGTGTATGAGGATATGAAACCTATGAGAATCACTCGGGTGTAAATGGTGAAGGGAAGATGTTATTGTAGATTAAATCACAGATTTTGGGGTTTTTGGTACAGGGGGGTTGTGGAGACAAGATGGAGGAATCAGGGCGTGTCATAAAACTCTTCTTTCTTCTTGTCTTCCATCTTCGGTGGTGGTGTTGGCACTTGTGGATTGGTCTGAGATGAAGGTACACTTAGTGACGAAGGTGATAGGTATTGGGGATAGAAAGTAAATATGATATACGTAGTTTTTGTTATAAAAGATGCGACCGCCTTGGGGGTGGTCAGAGTGCCTTTGACTGCCGTGCTGGTCAGATCCCAGTCGGGCAGAGAAGGGACTTTGTAGATAAGAAACAATAAACAATTTTGAAGACCGAAAAACCTAGAGTCCAGACTCATCCTTTGAAGCCCAGCTTGCAAAGAACCACCTCACACGTGTGTGGGAGCAGAGACGGACAGCCGAACCCCATAGATGAGGATCACTCCACTGTTAAACACCATCTGTAGCTCGGCCATGTGAGTGTCAGTGCAGGCCAGTTTGATAACCTGAGGGATGTCACAGTAGAAATTGTCCAGTACATTTGGGCCACAGAACGGCAGCTGGAGGAGAAGGCCAGTTTGAGTAACAGAATGAAGAAATCCCCCCAGCCATGCAGCTGCCACCAGGCCTGTGCAGGTGCTCCAGCTCATGATGGCCAGGTAGCGCAGGGGCTCACAGATGGCCACGTAGCGATCCACCATCATCACCAGGAGCAAAAATGCCATTGCACCTGCAATGAAATGGAAGAAGAACATCTGGAGGAAACACTGGTTGAAGGAGATGACTTTGTGCTGGGTGAGGAGGCCTGACAGCAGCTTGGGAGTGTTGACTGAGGAATCACTGACGTCAAGGAAAGCGAGGTTGGCCAGGAGAAAGTACATGGGGGTGTGGAGCTGCTGGTCCACAGCCACGGTGGCCATGATGGTGAAGTTCAGCAGCCAGGTTAATACATAGATGAGAAAGAAGATCACATAGAGACAATACTGCAGCTTGTGGCTCTGTGTCAGGCCCAGCAGGACAAATTCTGTCACAGTGGTGGTGATGTTCTTTGATTCCATTCTTTATCCCTGCACAAACAAGAGCAATAAAGAGGACTATAAATGTGTGTTGGACTATAGAATTATTAGAACACAAAATCATAGAATAATTTATGATTAATCCAGGAGGGATTTCTGGAAGTCAAGTCTCACAAACTCTATGGACTGTTCAAGTATATATCCAGTCTTATAGGGAAAAGCCAAAACAAAGCAAAACAAACCAAACAAAAAACCAAAACAAATTCCCTTACATCCAGTGAGAACTTAGGATGTTCCAGTTAGTGTCTGCTGCCTTTCATCTTATTGTTGTACACCTCCAGGAAGGCTCCAGGTGAGGATACAGAGACTCTGTATCCTCACCTTATCAGCTAGTTAGAAATCATTATCTGTGGAAGAGGTTTTACAGTGACTTTTGTGAGCCAGAAAGGAGTTTGATCAGAGGATCCACATTTACCCCTGAAAGAATTTCCTATCAAGGTCATTGACATAGAAACCAAGAAAGAAGGAAGGATAAATAAGAAAAACCTGCAACTGCCTGTTCCAATGAGCACTTTGTTTGTCTGAGTCAAGTGAGTAAAGTGTAAACTTATGAGTTTTGTAAGAATGTGTACAAAGCATGCATGCCATAATAAAACTGGGTTTGAAGTCTTCTGAAAATGGAGTGTTGCTTTATACTGTCTGCATCTCAACTATGACAATTTTCTACAAAGCTGCTTCCTGGCCCCTAGCCTCTGCTGATCGCACAGGCTTGTCCTTTCCCAGATGTAAGATGATATATTTACTTATGTCAGACTTTATTACGTTCATGCCAACCTATTTCTCCAAACTGTCCCTACAAATACCAGCCCTGCTATCCAGTGAACTGACTCCTTTCCCCATTTTGCTGTCCTCAACTCCTGTCACCACATGAGTTTGTCTAAAGTCCCTATTTCTCTTGTAGGCCACTTCATGGTACTGGAAGGCTGCTGAAAGGCTTCCCCAAAGCTTTCTCTTCTCTCTATACATTAAATAACCCCAGTTCTCTCAGCCTGTTCTCACAGGGGAGGTGCTCCAGCCTCCTGCCCATTTCTGTGGCTCTCCTTGGATCAGCAGGTCCATGGTCCATTTGTGCAGGTCCATCTGCTCCTTTGGCTTGGGGCCCAGAGCTGGGCACCATTCTGCAGGTGGGGTCTCAGGAGAGGGGAGGTTTTGGGCAGAATTATCTCCCTGGGCTTGCTGGCCATGCTGCTTTTGATGCAGAGCAGGATTTGATTGGTTTCTGGGCTGTGAGTGGACATTGAGAGGACAAACTGAGTTTTTTATTCACCAAACTCCCTCCAGTCCTCCTCTGCAGGGCCACTCTCAATCCCTGCCCTGCCCAGCCTTGGGATTGGCCTCACCCACGGGCAGGACCCTGTGCTTGGCCTGGTTGGACTTTCTGAGGTTTGCCCCAGCCCACCTCTGTCCTGCCAAGGCTCCTCTGCGTGGTATCCCCTCCCTCTAGAACATCAACCACAGCACTCAGCTGGGGGAGCAGCAGCTCTGCCAGGAATGCACCTCACCTAGAGCAAGGACTTGCACGTGAGGCTGGGCTGAAGCTTATCCAGGGAGCTGCTCTGTGTAAATACAGACAGAAGTCACCCACACAGGATCTGCTTTCCTTTCCCTAATCCTCCACTCCCACCCTTGGGGCTGGCTGGGCAGGTAAATCCACATTAGGCCAGGTGATCTGTGACTAAAAAATAAGTCAGGACGGGGGGGTGGCTGTCTCAGCTCCCTTCAGAGACAAGAAGTCTGCAGAGGGAATGTGCTCACCCTAAAGGTAACATCACTGTGGCCAGGCTGCTCCTCCTTAGGCTCCATGCACAGCTCAGTCTCAACCCCAATTTCTTCCCAAGTTCTGGTCTTCCCTTCCATTAGATTATTACAAAGATCTCTGCATCACAGTTCTTTTTCAAACTTCTTTTCAGTCAGATAAATGGCATGAGTTAAAAATCACAGTGTCTCAAGTGTCACAAAAATAATGTTGTAATATTCAGTGGATTTGGAGACACTGTGGGGAAGTTCTGAGAGATGATGGCAGCTGCTCACCTGCACCCACAGCCCAAGATGACTGAGCCATTTCCCTGATGGGAAGTTATTACCTCTGCTTGGCTGCTGAAACAAAAATCTAATTTCTTACAAGAAAAAGGCACATGCAGAATAAACCACAACTTTTTTATTTTCCCCTATAAACTGTTAAACTATTCCCAAAATGGAATTTCAGAGAACTGTAGAAATGAGAGCTTCTGCACATTTCCATTGCCTCTGGTGAATACTCTGCAAGGATACTGTAATTTTTTCCCATCACAGTTTGCTCCTTAGTGTCAGTGAATAATTCCATTTTAAATCCTTATATACTTAATCTTATTTTCTACTTGAAAATTGCAGATTTTTTTTTCCACAAATCCAAAAAGGAAAGCCACTTTTGGTAGGAAATCACATTTTCTAACAATCCTCAGTTAATACTGTGGATTCTTTGTTCTCATTTCCCATTAAAAAAATAGTATTTTAACAGAAGCTTGGAGGAGAGAAAAAGCAATTTGCTTTCAACTCTAATCCAGCCTTTCTCTTCTGCCTCAGTAATCTCCCTAAGACAAAAGTAAGATTGAGCTCCAGCAGAAACCTGAAATACAGAACTGCTGAGAGAGGTATGACTCATGCCTGCCTTCCCTCAGACCTCTCCCAGCACATGGGCAGTGTCTCTGAAGCTCTGTTAAGTGAGATTTTATATTAAAAGTGAGAAACAAGCATTTTCAGGTCATTTTCACAGTGTAATCATTGCCACTGGCAGCATGTGGAATTATTAATCCTTCCAGTATTTTTGGCAAAAAGAGCAAATACCTTCAGCAAACTCCTGTTTCTGTGATCCAACTTCACACAAGCTACGAGATATCATTCTCAAGGTACAAGATAAAACAGCACAGCTCTGCTCAGAGGAGAAGGATGCAAACCTACCTCCAACAGAAGACTCCAACAACCATCCCTTATAGGATTCAGGATGCCTTTGTTAAGGGAAATTATGGGACACAAGAAGAAAGCAAAATCC
The DNA here is from genome assembly GCA_025504685.1 of Leucosticte australis. Classification (NCBI taxonomy): domain Eukaryota; kingdom Metazoa; phylum Chordata; class Aves; order Passeriformes; family Fringillidae; genus Leucosticte; species Leucosticte australis. The sequence continues at coordinate 1,973,274 of JANIJU010000007.1, forward strand.
CAAATCACCTTGCGCTTCTGGTCATTCAAAAAAGAATAACAATAATATAATTAGCAAAATTAGATTTTGTCACCATGGGACTCATTAAAAAGTTCTTGTAGTGCTTCATGTCGTGTGGATCAGGACACATGCAGATGAAGGAACCTTGTGATAATTGGAGCAGAACTAAAATGGGAATTTCCCTGGCAGTGTAGTCACTCCTCCCCTTTGCAAGATGAAAAAAGGCAAATTATAATTCTCCCAACCACAGACTCTCAAATTATAACTCTCACAACTTGCTGCCCTGGAGCTTGTGTTCAACTGTGCTTTGAAATAAAAAAGTTCAGTCATTGCCACAGGATTGTTCTATCAGTAAAGCCTTCAGGGCAGTGACTGAAACCTTCTCTGCTCCTTTACAAAGTGAATTTTTCTGGTTATACAATAAAAACTTGGTCTCCACATACACAAAGAGGCACAGATGCCCACCAGCAGGTAGAGAAACCAGAGAGAAACCTAACAGAGAAATGGACACTGATCCACCTCTTCCAAGGGCTGTGCCAGGAGATCCAGCAGCCCCTGGCTGGGTGGGGATCTGTTCCCGTGGCTCAGTGGGAACAGCTTCAGGGGCAGCTCACAGCCTGAGGCAGAGTTAGTGCCCAGGAGATAAAGGACCCATTATGGAATGGAGGGAGAAAAGCATCTCAGATGGCTCCAAGATGTACTAGAGATGTTTAGGGGAGGAACCACACCTGTCTGGCCATGCCCTGCTCCTGGCTCAGGGCAGTCAGGATTTCCTGTCTGGGTGAGAGATCTCTATTCTGTGCCAGGTGCCACTGGCCTGTTGGGGCACACTGAGCTCACTTTGAGCCCCTGTCAGCCAGCATGCCCAGCTCCTTCCCCTTTCCAGGCCCTCTTCCCTAAGCCTGGAGCACTGCATGGGCTTGTGACCCAGGTGCAGGGCCCAGCACTTGGCCCTGGTGAGCCTCCTACCACTGGCATTGCCCCCTGGGTCCAGCCAGAGCCCTCTGCAGGGCCTTCCCACCCTCCCAAAACCACCACCCAAGCTGGTGTCTGCCAGCTTACTAAGAGTGCACTCAACCCCCTGTCACTGTGATATTTTCTGAAAAATCCCTTCACCAGGATTTCTTCTCCTGGCAAGATGAGAAGCCCCAGCTTCTCCATGTTTTGGTTCTCTGGAATGTTTGGAGAATTGTTTACCCAGCCAATCCCAGTCCAGCTGTGTCAGGACTCTGGTCAGTCACGAGTTTTTATGATTCATTCTTGTCCAGCCTTCTGATGTCTCCTTTCTCTTTCTTTAGTATATTTTAGTACATCGTTTTCTTTTAATATATCATAAATTAATAAATCAGCCTTCTGAGAACATGGAGTCAATTCTCATCTCTCACCTCGTCCTGGGGACCCTCCCAACACCACAACTGGTGACCACACCCCCAACCAGATCACTGATGAAAAACACTAAAGAGGACTGGTCCCAGTACTGAGCCCTGGGGACACCAGTTGTGAGGGGCCACCAGCTGGGTTTAACCCTTCCCACCACAGCTGGCACTCAGCTGCCCAGACTGGTTTGTACCCAGGGCAGGGTGTGCCATCCAGCCAGGAGAGCACTGTGGAAAACTGTGTCAAAGGCTTTACTGAAGTCCATGGTTCAGTGGAAATCAAGGGGTACAAGGAAGGGAAATACCAACTTTAATTAGGGAAATCAGTGTCTTACAATTAGTGAAAGAATTGTAAAGCAGATTAACAATACAAATGGTGCAGAACTACGACTGCTACAGAAAACTCTGAATTAAGCCTTTGCAGTCTTTGGGACTGTGTTGCAACTTAGCAGTCAGCCCAGAGCTAACCCCAAAGCAGGCAGCAGTGCAGATCACTCAGCTCTGCCAGAATGAGACCAAAACTCCAGGATCAGCCTGCTGACAGACGTCACACAGATGTCTCCAGTATGCACTGAGCAAAGAGACAGGAGAGTGAGGCATCTAGACTTCACCAAGACCGATCCTTCAGCTACTCTGACTACAGCATGGCATTAACCAGAAATACGTGGACTGCTCTTGTTCTGAATGGCAAAGGGTAGGTCTTTATCTGCCTGAAGTGCCTTTTAATAGAATTTTCTAGCCCCAGCTTCCATCACACTAGGAGTATTTCTCCAGAAGTACTGCTATAATAAACTTCACTGCTCTGTGGACTTCAGACCCTGCAACCCACTCTGGGATATGGAAGCGGGTCAAGGGAAGCACATGGATACATTTTCTGCCACTGTCAGATGATGGGATTGCAATCTGCTTTACAAGGGAAGAGGCACTGCTTCCCAAGGCAGACCAGGCAGCTTGGATATCCTCAGTGCCCAGTCAGGGGCAACACCCTGAACACAAGCACCACCTCATGGGATCAACAAAAGAAAACCACCCTGGGCTGAGGTAAGCACAAGGAAGGCAATAGCTGAAATGCTCCTCTGGACTAAAGCTGTGACTAAAGCTCACACAGTGATGTACCACCCAGCTTTCCTGAGCCCAAGCTTAGATGGGCACTCAGCCAAGGCAAAGCAGTCCAGGGGCCCCAGTCTGATTGTCACCCTTTCCTCTAGAGGCTGGCAAAGCAGGGCTCTCCCTCATCCCTGCCACAGCACAAGGGGTATGGAACCCTGGAAGGGTGTAACTCTGTGCGTTAGACTCAGCTGAAGGTACTGACACATCAACTTGGTACCAGCCACAAGAAAAGAAAGGGCAGAGTCTCCAAGCAATCTGTATTCAGCACCCCAAGATGGATCTTCTCCCACAACTACCAAGACCAAGAAAGCTCTCCTGCTTTGCCTGTCATCATGGGGAAAAACAGGAAGGGCAACTTCCAGTACCATACAGGAATTACAACACCATTAGGACCTGCTTCCTGCTGCCACATCTCTCACCTGCTTTGCCAGCAGGTCACACACACACCGTGCAAAAGGAAGGATGGGCAATTCCACAGTCACAGTCCTGTGAGGGGCTCCTGCCCTTCCCCAAATGCAGGTGATGTTAGGATCTGGGTGGCAGTAAGAGGGATGATTCCTAAACTGGGGATGCACACAGTGAGGATATGGGGAAAGCACTGCTCAGCCCTTCTATGGGGAAGTGTCAAGGGGCAGGGCTCCCCTCTTTGACAGAAGCCATGTGAGCTCACACAAACGGGGCCCAGCCCAGCCCAAGTGGGGAGGCCTTAAGCCACAATGTCCTTCAGAGCTGCAGGCAGCTCGGGGAAGATGAAGCGGTAGCCGCTCTCCAGGGTGCGTTTGGGCAGCACCCTCTGTCCCTCCAGCAGCATGGCCGCCCGCTCTGGCCCAAAGACAGCCCGCACGGCCCAGGCGGGCACCGGCAGCAGCGCCGGCCGGCCCAGGGCGGCCGCCAGCTCCTGGGCAAAGGTGCCATTGGAGGTGCCAGCGGAGGAGGGGGCAACGCCGTTGAGGATGCCTTGCACAGACTCCTTCTCCAGGGCATGACACACAATGCCAGCCAGGTCCTGGATGTGGATCCACGGGAAGGGCTGCAGTCCAGAGCCCATGGGGCCTCCAAGGCCCAGACGGAAAGGCAAGAGCATCTGAGAGATTGCACCGCCACCTCGACCCAGCACTACACCTGTGGGGAGAACAGAGTGACACCAGGTGCCCCTGCCCAGAGGGCAAAACCCCCCTCACACCCACACCTACAAGCAGGAGAACCCTTAGAGGGCTGGCCTGGAACAGCACCCCAACAAGGAGAGACAGAAGAACTGATGCCCTTTACCCAGCTCTTCCCCCTCCTGCCCAGCAGTAAAGCAATCACCATTAGTAAGCACGATGCCCATCTCACCTGATCTCACCACAACACCACGAGTGTGGCTCGCAGGGATGAGAGCTGCAGCCTCCCACGAGCTCACCAGGCGTGAGAAGAAGTCAAAATCCCCTCCTGGACTGTCTTCAGTGTACTCAGCTGTGGGGCTGGGGCGGTAAAAACCTGCAGGGTGACAGCAGAAAGGGGGTCAGGGTTGAATGACACCAAGCCCCCCCTTCCCCATCAGACCATCTTCTCTGCCTCCAGGAGCCCAGAACTCCTGTGAGGAAGGGCTGAGAGAACTGGGATTGTTCAGCCTGGAAAATTGCAACCTACCAGTACCTGAAGGGAGCCTACAAGAAAGCTGGAGAGAGACTACAAGGGCCTGGAGTGCCAGGACAAGGGGGAATTGCTTCAAAGTCAGTTTAGACTGGCTATTTAAGAAGGAAATCTACCCTGTGAGGGTGGGCAGGCCCTGGCACAGGGTGCCCAGAGCAGCTGGGGCTGCCCCTGGATCCCTGGCAGTGCCCAAGACCAGGTTGGACAGGGCTTGGGGCACCCTGGGACAGTGGAAGGTGTCCCTGCCAGTGCAGGGGTGGCACTGGGTGGGCTTTAAGGCCCCTTCCAACCCAGACCATTCTGAGCTTGATCACTCCACCAGGGACTCCTCACAGGAACAGCACAGGGTCTCTGATGGCAATGCTGACAAGCTTTTGAACTACCAATGCCTCATTGGAGCAAAGGTTCAGTAGGATGCACTAATACTCAGGCAGCCCCAAAACCCAAACAGGCCTGCAAGCAACACACTGAGCTGGCTGGAGGGTGCCTGCTTTACTATTGGGCATCACAGAGGATAAACCACTGCTTTAAAGATAAACCTCAGCTTTAAAACTGCAGCAAGCAGGAAGTTGGAGATTATGCAGAAGGCTTCAGCTGAGGCCTTATGACACAAATTGATTATACAGATTGCCTAAAGGCTTTCCAGGAAAACACAGAAGAACTTCTGCCCTAGACAAAGCACAGGGACCCAAATCCTCTCCAGCAGCACTAAAAGCTTATCAAGGTGTGCCTAACCACAGTGACAGTGATGGCAATAAAGCTGACGTTTCAAGGCAAGACAGGTGCTCCTGAGGAACTGTCTGCAGGTAAGGCCTCCCCAGGTCAGCGTGAGTGCTGTCTTGGCCAGGCCCAACCAATACCTACGCCAGTGACGAGGACCCAGGCACGGGGAGGCTGCTCAGCAGCAGCAATGGCTTTGGCCAAGCTCTTCGTGGTCTCCACCCGGCTGCTGACCACCTCCCTGCAGAAGGCATCACTCCACCTGGGAAAGGGAGAGCCAGGGATTAGACAGCTCACAGGACACCCCAGGGAACACTGCCACCAAGGGGGACCCCAGCCAACACCAGCTCACAAGCACAGGGTGATGCCTCAGGTTTAGCTTTTCTATTTTTCAGGGTCTGTGCTGCTTTAGTGGCTCTGGGCTTCACAAGAGGGGATGGTGAGCTCTGTGCACAGAGCAGGGAGACAAAACAATTCCTGCTCCAGCTGGGGACAAATGATCCAAATCTCAGCCCAAGAGCACAAACAACGTGGGCTGGAAACAGAAAAACAAGGATGGGACTTGATGAGCTGGAGCTGTAATTGGACAATGAACTCCAATGTGCAAATGGAGCAGAACTTATAAAAGTGAGAGACCCCGTGACCAGTGGGGCATTTTGTGACCATTTTGGGTTCATTTTGTGTCCATTTTGGGTTCACCTGGGGTGCAGCCCTGGCTGGGCCCTTGTGCTGCCCAAGGTGGATCCACTGAGGCCTTTTAATAAATCCCTGCTTTATTCTTTAGCTCTGTCCAGTCTCTGTGCTAGGCCAGCCTGCACAGGGCATCAAGGAGAAGTCACAGAACTCCCCTCACCCCAGAGCAAAGGGAGGACATGTCATCTTTCAGCACAAAGGCAGGGGAACTTTGGAGATGGTGGCTCTTCCCTTACAAGACTGTGGAGTTTGGAGTGCCTTCAGACAAAGTCAGCAAAGGATCTAGACACCAAAGCTGGTGTTCCTTCCAGAAATCAAACTTTGGATGTAGGCACACCACCCAATGTCCTTTTGGAAATGTGGAACTAATGTTTCTGGCCTCCAGCTGTAGATGCAGGAGGGAACCTTTCTTCCAAAGATCTCTCAGAACCTATCAGGCCCACAGAAATGTTCTGGGTACTTGAGGGTGCAAATGCCAACAGCTGGTTAACTCAAGAGCTTCCTGGTCATGTTGTTTCCTCCCTTTCCACATTCCCTGACAACACAGGCCTGTCTTGCCTCCACGTTGTCCCAGGAGCACTATGGAACATCAAGTTACCTGCGGAAAGGGTTGAGGACATTTTCACCAGCCAAGTTGACCACAGCTTCGCACAGGGGCAGCCCCGAGTGGGACAGCTCCTCCTAGGCAGGAGTGACAGACATCAGACATCAGGCCTCCCCTCTGCTCAAGCCTTCACTGCAAATAAGCAAAGCAGGCTCCCAAGAACTTCAGCCAGTTTCTCCCTGACATTTGCAGAGACAAGCACGAATGGATAAGGTTTTGCTTCTTAGAGCTACAGCAGTACCCATTCCAACGACTGTGACCCATGGAGCACCCAGCAAAAGGACATCCAGAGGAGCCAGACCTCCCTTGGCAGGGCCCCTCCATGCCATGGAAAGCCAGGGCATGCAGCCTGTTTTCTCAGCCCTGTCACATTCCCCCTGCTGGGACCGTTCTCATCTCATACCCAGCTGATCCGATCCTTGCCCCCTCTTCGGGACACATGGGTCACTTGGTGCCCTCGGCTCCGCAGCAGCTGGGTCAGGGCTCTGCCCACGAAGCCTGTCCCACCACCTGGGGGGAGAAACAGACAGACGGTCAGGGCTGTGTCCCTGGGCCATCACCCCCCGGCAGCACAGGCGGCCCGTGCCTGGGGCTGCATCCCCGCAGGCCCAGCAGCACCGCCCGCGCTCATGGCCAGCCCCCATACCCGAAGGGGGAAGCGGCGGCCTGGCTCCAACCCAGCGGGCAGCACCCGCAATCCAGGCCCGCCTGGCCCTTCTCCAAAACTCCGTTCCGCTCAACACTCCCGCTCCCTCACGGGCCCGGCACCTTCAGACCGCCGCACCCTCAGGCCGCCGCTCGCTCACGGCCCCGCACCCTCAGGCCGCCGCTCCCTCACGGCCCCGCTCCCCCAAGCCCGCACTCACCCACCACCACCCGCATCGCCGCGCCGCGCATGCGCCGAGCAGCGCCCACCGCGCATGCGCCCCCCCGCCGCGCACACGGCGCCCCCCAGCGGCGCGGAAGCCCTTAAAGGGCCATGGGCGGCGAAGCGGGCCGGAACCGGGCTGGGGACACGGAGAACGGCCTGGGGCTGGGGGGACACTCAGAGAACGGCCCGGGGCTGAGGGGACACTCAGGGAACGGCCCGGGCCTGAGGGGACACTCGGGGGCCGCCTGGGGCTGAAGGGACATTCGGGGAGCGGAGCGGAGCTGAGGGGACACTCGGGGAGCGACCCGGGGCTGAGGGGACACTCGGGGAGCGGAGCAGAGCGGGGCTGGGGACATTCGGGGGACGGCCCGGGGCTGAGGGGACACTCGGGCACCGCCTGGGCCCAGGGCCGTGCCTGGCTCGGCGCTGAGCAGGGCAGCAGCCGGACACAGCAGCCCGAGGGGTCCGTCAGGGCAATTGATCAGATCGTTAAAAGCGCAGGAGTGAATGCCCAGAGAGGTTTGTGGCTGCTCCGTCCCTGGCAGTGCCCAAGGCCAGGTTGGACAGGGCTTGAGCAGCCTGGGATGGGGGAAGGTGTCCCTGCCATGGCAGAGGTGGAACAAGATGAGTTTTAGGGCTCATTTCAACCCAAAAGAGCCCAAGACTCTATGATTCTGTTATTCTGTGAAGTGTTTCTAATATTGCTGGTAGAAAACGAAGAATGGTGCAGTTGGGAATTAGGCCGGGGCTGTTCTCATTGACCCTGAGCCTCCCTTCTCTCTGACACCGGCTTGTGTCTCTCCTTGGGGTCATGGGGAAAGAAATTCTTTCAAGGATGTGATTCTGCCACTGGGCTTGAAATGTCTCTTCTGAGAGGCCATGAAACACACATTGGAGACACAGCCTCCCACCTGCAGGCAGCTGGAGCAGCCTTTGCTTCACGCAGAGTTGCCTGTGTTGTCAGCTCCTTTTACCGGTGTCCTGTGAGGAACAGAGGGTGACAACAACCTGTAGGCAAGATCTCTACACACTGGTGGCTCTTCTGGAGCAGGAACAAATGCCAGAGACATTTCTAACTACCTGTCCAGCTTAGTCCACCTGTTCATCTATCCTTCTCTGCACATACAGCTGTCACCGACATGTTTTATGAAAAATCCTTTCCTTAGGATTTTTCCCTCCTGAGAAGCTGAGAGGCCTCAGGAACAAAATGCAAACAATGATTATCTGCTGCTGTGGAATGCAACAGGTGGATCTGGGATTGGTCTCATCTGGTTGTTTCTAATTAATGGCCAATCACAGTCCAGCTGTCCAGACTGTCTCAGTCAGACACAAACCTTTGCTATTCATTCCTTTTCTATTCTTAGCCAGCCTTCTGATGGAATCCTTCCTTCTATTCTTTTAGTATAATTTTAAGATAATATATATCATAAAATAATAAACCAAGCCTTCTGAACATGGAGTCAAGATTCTCTTCTCTTCCCTCATCCTGGGACCCCTGTGAACG
>JANIJU010000007.1:1982951-1996497 GCA_025504685.1 Leucosticte australis
TCCTGTCCTTTATTTTACATTCAGGTCCTGATGTTCTTTATTTTACAAATTGGACACCGTGCTCATTCTCGACTTCAGGAAAGGTGCATAAAAAACCTTTTCCTTTTGAACTGTTTTTTCAGAGCCCCTTTTACCTCCCTGTTTCGGAGGGTGTAAATGAAAGGGTTCAGCATGGGAATAACAACAGTGTAGAAGATGGAGAGGGTGTTGCTCTTGCTGGGTGAGGATGCAGCTCCAGGCTGAGCATACATGAAGAACACTGTCCCAAAGAACAAGCAGATTGCCACCATGTGAGAAGAGCAGGTGGAGAAGGCCTTGTGCCTGCTTTCAGCTGAAGGCATTTGGACGATTGTGATGATGATATAACCATAGGAGACCAAAACCACCAGGGCAGTGCCCACAATTATTGGTCCACACACAGCCAGCATTACGAGCTCATTGAGCAGGGTGTTGGAGCAGGAGGTGTGGATCACTGCAGCCACTTCACAGAAGAAGTGGTTTATTTCTCTGTGCCCACAGAAGGACAGACTGAAGGTGAGGCCTGTCTGGATGGTGCAGTTGATGCAGCCTGACAGATAAGAGCCCACCACCATGAGCACACAAAGCCTTCTGCTCATAATGACCTGGTAGAGCAGTGGGTTGCAGATGGCAGTGAAGCGGTCGTAAGCCATCACAGCCAGGAAAAAAGCTTCTGTTGTGCCAAAGAGAGAGAAGAAGAACATCTGTGAAGCACAGCCAGCGTAGGAGATGCTCCTTCTGCCCAGCAAGAATGCCAGGGCTGCCCTGGGAGCGATGACAGAGGAATAGCAGATGTCCAAGGTGGACAGGTTCTCCAGGAAGAAGTACATTGGGGTGTGCAGGCTGGGCTCCATCCTGATGACGAGGATCATGCAGATGTTCCCCACCACGGTGACAATGTACATTGTGGAGAAGAGAACTGAGAGAAGGACTTGGGATCCTGGCGGGGATTTGAACCCCACCAAAATGAACTCACTTGTCCTGGTGTGGTTTTCCATCTTTGCTTTCCAAAAGGAAATTAGGATGCAGTAGATTGCAGATAGATTGCCTGGAGAAGCAATTGTAGAAGACAATATATGATATCAAAATATATATAAATATTATATATATATATATATATAATTTTTAATATATATATACATATATGAAATATAAGAAATATGCATGAATAGGATTAATCTTGTTGTGAATTCTATGTATTAATTATATAAAATAATATAAATTAACATTTTCATATTTAAAATATTAATATAATGTAAATATTATCTATATAGATATTATATAATATCTATAACTGTAGATATTATAGATATTATAACGATGTAATTATATCTTAACTCTATAATTATATTTTATTTTAATTAATTATGTCTAATATGATCATGATAATGATCATATTAGATATAAATAATTAAAATAATGTATACTATATTAATTTAAGTATTAATATGACTAATCAATATTAATATATTAATACAGACAAATATTATTATGAGTACAATATAATTAATATATAATGTAATGTATGATATGTAATATATAACATAATATATTGATTTTATTATATTTATATTATTATAAAATAATTATTAATTAATAAAATTAAATAGAGATATGGAAAAAAGTATAAAATTTATTGATGTATCATATCTGCAGATTTTTGTCAACTATTACAGGGTAATTTATAAACGAATATTCCTGTAATATTGTATTCAGTATAATGAAACATTCTGCATGCAGCTTATCTAGCCTATTTTAATTTAATAAACTTTACAACCAGCTAGAAACAGACATTCCATTCTACAGTCTAAAACCTATTTCAGATTTTACTGGCAGAAAAAAATCTCATACTATCCCACAAAAGACTGCTTTCCCCTAAACAAAAGAACAAGGAAAGATGCAAAACAATTGAAAATATATGTGCCAAGAAATGTATTAATGTAGATAATTGTTTAAAAAAATTCCAAGTCTATTATTAAAAAAAAAAAAACACATTTTTTTCACGTCAGAAATAGAATTTTTTCTTTTAAAAGCACTTGAAGAAACCCCCTTCAGATGTTGAGGTTTCTGAAATAAATTTTCTCTACTCAAATGTTAATTCACATAGAATATTAAAAATTGACTGATTGACAGAATATTTCAAGTAATTCCTTTCAATTCTATCTAATAATTTTATTTTCATGAGCTACTTGTCCCCTCACCTAGGCTTGACTATATTCTGTGGGTTGATGCCTACACTAGAACTCATAGTTTGGATGCCTTTAAATTCAGTGGCCAGAGATAAACACCCAGCTTTAGAATATTTACTGTGGAAGTATATTTTCATCTACTGTAAAATATGAATCATATTTTAAGATTTTCTGCTTTTCTCCCTTGAAAAGGGAAGTGCAGCAGTTCTGTCTGTGAAAAGGTGGATGTAGATGTAAAATTCTGAGTGACAGAAATGATATTTTATTTGGTTTGCTGGCATTTCCATTAGGTAATTTTTCTTAACCAGCATGTACCTAATATTTTAAAAGCATTGAAATAATTTTTAACAATTTCTCCAGCTATCCCTCCAAGGTCCTTGAAATGTAACCTCACTTCTAGGTACCCTCAGAAGGTATTTAATATATTTAATCCTTTGTTCTATTTAATCCTTTGTTCTTATTTACCCACGAGCATTAGGAAAGGGAAATAAATTTGGGGAAAGAATTTCTCTTTGCCCAACCTTGCCCATCAAATATTTTGGTGAGTTTTCCTGGGGATTTTTGTGTGCAGAGAGCTCAGGTTTGGGCAGTCAGGTCAGGTGTCCAAACAAAGCCTTTTCAAGCTTGTTGTCTGCAGTTTCCACAATTCCTAAAGCTTCCCAGATTGTCAGAGAGATAAACAGATGCATCCACAGTGTGATCCCTCTAGTCTCACCCTACCTGTCCAAAACAGGGGGAAAACAGTCCCTTAGAAGTAGCTTCTTTGATAAAAAATTAATAAAGCCAGCCAGAAGAGAATAAGAAAAAAAAGAGATACTTTTCTCCACAATAATGTAAAAGAAAATGTCAAAATCCTGTGTCATTATGGTCAGCCATTTAACAGGTCTGTGGTCTTGGCTTCTGTATTTGACCTTATTTTTAAATTCTTATTTTTGTTCTGGTTTTATGTGTGTCAATGATTTAAATGTAGTAGATGTAAACTTATTAAATAATTTCATACAAATCAAACATATTGTCCATTGGAGAATATCCTACATCCTATCCAAAATTGTTTAGTTGAAATAACAATTACTACTGCTTAATTAAATGGCTTTTAAAGAGGGTAACAAAAACTTCAAGCTAAGAATGAAGGTGCTGCAGATGCTTTTTCAGCCAGTGAGAGGGGAAGATTTTTGATTCCCCTGAGAAGTCTCTGGATCTGTCTGTCCCTTGATTGATCAAACAAAAAGTCTAGAATGCAGACACATTAAAAACTGGCTTCCTGGTAATGTACTAATTTCCAGAAGAACTGAGTGTATACATAAGCCCTGATTTCTACATCCTAGATAATGAAAAAAAGAGAAAACAGAAACTTTTAGTCCAGTTCTGTCGCTGCATTTAACAAAGCAAAGCTCAGATTTCACACACCACAGTACACATACCTTGTAACACAGTGACTAAAGCCAGGTTTGGGTTTTTGGAATTCAGGTTTCTTGAACATATTGCCAAAAAATACTGAACATTTTTTCTACTCAGCTGTTTTTTCAGTAGTCTTTTGTAATCAGTTCATCACTGCCTTTCCTCTGACTGCTGCTAAGAGCATTCTCCCTAGCATGTTGCTTATATATACTCTAATAAGTGTACATAAAAACCACCAGGGATTCCCTTTCAGAGTCCTGGACCTTCACAGCAAACATCTGAAATCCCAAATGAGATATTTTTCCCTTGTGCCATTTTTCTTTGCCTGCAAAAGAAGAAAAAAATAAGGAATAGAAGGAATAAAAAAACAAACACAAGCAATAAAGTGTAAAGTTCTTTCTGTGTGTCTTCTACCCCTACTTTTTTCACTGCTCCTTATGCAGAACCCTTCCTGCCCTTTATAGATTTTTTTTTCCTGCTAAGCAAAACACTGTGGACCTAATCAAGATCTCATTAACCATTAGAATCTGCTTCCTTCTCTTGTAGTTGAGACAGAGACAACACAAAGCAACACACTCCATTTTCAGAAGGCTTCAAACTGTTTTTATTATGGCATGCATGCTTTTTATACATTCTTACAAAGCTCAGAAGTTCACCTTAATTGATTGGTCTCAAAATACAAACAAAGTGAACAGGCAGTTCAGGTTTCTCTTATTTCTCCTTCTTTCTTTCTTGGTTTCTCTGTCAAGGACCTTGGTAGGAAATTCTCAGTAGGGGTGAACATGGATCCTCTGATCAGACTCCTCTCTGGCTCACAGAAGTCACTGTAAAACCTCTTGCAGATTATCAAAATAGAACAGACACCTTTGCCTCCTCCCCAGGCAATAATGCTTCTCTTCTCTGAACAAAAGCAAGTTTTCACTAAATGTGTTCTCTTCTCTGACTCCAGGAGTGCACTCACCTCTGAAACTCAGAAGTCTGGTTCAGGTGAGGGCCCAGCCTCCAAGGGAACGCTGCTCTGGGGTGCAGCAACCACTCCAGGAAGGGAAAAAGCATCTCACAACTCCTCTTTGGATATCTCACACACCCTGGGATGTGGCTGTTTTTCAAAAAGCAAACTTGCATTCTTCTCAGCACAGGAGTGTCACATTTAGTTACAGTACACTATATTAAATTGTCTTTGTTCTGGCACGTGGTTTTAAATAAATCTGCATGAAATAGATGTTTCTGTTCTTGATATAATGGCTTCCCAAGTTTTATGACTGACAATTGATCAGTGTCTTCTAAACCCAGACTATCTTAGATTTGCATACATTCTTATCAGTACATCTATCTGCAGGCAGAGAGTGAGATTAAGAGAGAAGGAAAGTTTTTCAAAAGCTGAGATTGGACTTAGTCTCTTCTTCTTTACTTGTGGGTAGTGACTTATTTACAGTACTTTAAAAATACATGAATTTGTGAAAGTGTTTATTAGGAAAACTTCCAGAAACAAGCTTAGATGCAAGAGGGAACTTGCATTCTCAAAAGGTTTGTGTTTGTGCAAGACTTTTCTGTGCTCTCTCCTTCCCTAAGGAACCCCTGTTAAATAGGCTATGAATGATTTGTTTCAGGTTATCTAACAATATTATTATTAGTGTACACAAACCCCATAATAATTGGATGAGAAGTATTTGAAGGATTTGAGTGTATTTGAAGGATTTTCCTGACATTATTTCAAAACAATCACTTCAGATCAGTGCTTTAAAACCAGTCAATGTGTGCAGCCAAATCACTGCATTAAAGGAACTTCACACCTTGCAAAATTTCAAGGAAAAACTCACTAAGGACTACTGAAATGCTGTGGTTTGCACTTTATATATGAAAAACTGAAATAAGAGAAGAAATAGCTGGTGATTGTTGGTGTATCAGTACTTTAATATGTTGCAGTAAGAATGAAGCAAGTCTTTTATCTTGGATAGAGTTAAATTACTCCCTTGTAGCTTGCATGGGACTAAATTCTGGATTTATGATGAAAACCATATTGAGGACTCAAGAATGTTTCAGGTATTGCTGAGCAGTGCTGGCACAGGCTGGGAGGGAGCAGGGAGCTGTGAGGGGACACAGCTGGGACAGCTGACTCCAGCTGTGACACCCAGAGAGACATTCCAGACCACTGGCATCATGCTCAGCAACAAAAACTGCAGGAAAAGGAGAAAGGGATGTTCCTTCCCAAGTAACCCTTAGGTGTGACCCCCATTTCCTTGGAGATGGCTGAACATTAAAACATGTGTTCTAGATAAATAACACATTTATGGGGTGAAAAGCCATATCCATGAGTAGTAAAGGAGCTGAGGGTAGTTTGCTTAGGTGTCTAAATAGACATGTCTAAACTTCAGGTATTTTTAGAAGAATATCTATATTCATATCTATATTCTATATCTATATTCATATCTGGCTGTATATGTGGCTCTTGATTTTTAATGCAAATCTAAAGAGCTAGTGGGATTTTTTTTGTTGTTGTTCCTTTACAATGGTTCATATTGTACTGTATATTCATTTACCTATTTTCTCCTAGCAGATTTCCTGCTAATACCTGGATTACAGCCAGCACCCTGCATTTCTGGGGAGAGCTCCCCACCATGGTCAACTTCAAGCTGTTCCTGACATCTCTCCTTACTTGTGCTCAAATCCTCAAAAAGATCTTGTTTGAAACAATTGGCAATGCATGGCACAGTATGCACAGACAGGATTCTTCCAGCTTTCTTCCCTGGAAATCTGAATGTTTCATCTGCCAAACTGCAGAAGTCAGTATTTTGCTAGTACAGAGCACAGAATTTTAGATACCATGGTCTTAGTCATAAACTCAAACCCAGATTTAATATGCTGACATGGAGATGCACTCTGCTGACAGATTTATTTATTTGTTTGTTTATTACAGAATATTAAAAGTCCAGAAGCACTGTGATAGCCTGAACACAGAGCAGTTTTCTTAGAGGCACCATTTTATTTCTGACTGATAATCAGATTTTCTCCCAGCCAATCCATGTTTAGCTCAGATTCACCAGCTGGGTTTGCAGACTCCTGCCTGAGATCATTCCTCCTGATGAAATACTGCTGGTCCAAGGCTCCTGCAGCCTGAAGGAAATATTGAAGTGATTTATCCTTTGGCTGAATTTCTTCATGGAAGGCATTATTTGGTGTGCAGTGAGCTTATTTAAAGTACCTTGGTGCTGTTGTGGGGCTGAGACAGAGGCCAAGTTACAATGCAGCTGTACCATGTGAATATTCACATTATACCTTCCCTAATGCCATATTAGAAAAATTTTCTTCATCAGAGGATGGTTCTTTTATTCTACACCAGATATCTAAGAATGTTACAATTACCCATCCTTTTCTGCTGCCTATTTCTCTCAAGGGATAATAACAAAATCTTGGACTAAATAAATCACACATAGCTGATTTTCACATGCATTTTACAATGTTTTCTGGACTCTGTTCCATCTAGAGCAAACAAATCTGGGGTTCATTTTCCAGCATTTCCAAACATCTTTAAAAACAGTGCAGTCATTCAGCTGGGGACTTTTAAGAGAGGGTGACAGCATAGATTCTTAGGGGGAAAACAAGCAAAAAAACCCCAAACCCACACATCTCAAGTCAAAACCATAGAATACACGTAGAGATATCAAGGTCTAGTTCAATAAATATGAGCAGTGGTTGCATGAATTAAAGTTTGGACCTCCTGACTTCATCTCCTCAGCGCTGCCAGGGGATGTTCATGAGCAAAGCCCCTTCTCTGGGACTCTTCAGCTGATTTCTTTGGTGTCTCTTCTGCAAGCAAAAGTCTTCCTCATGGCAACCCTGACTTCTTTGTTTCTAAGGCAATATATGAGGGGATTCAGAAGTGGCACCACCACCGTGTACAGGACTGACACCAGCTTGTTGGCACGATAGGTGTACATGAGCTTGGGGTGGCCGTAGGTGAAAAGAGTGGTGGAGTAGAACAAAATCACCACGGTCAGGTGGGAGCTGCAGGTGGAAAAGGCCTTTTGCCTCCCCTGGGAGGAAGGAATCTTCAGCACAGTGAGCAGGATGCAGATATAGGAGGCCACCACAGTGCACAGAGGCAGCATGATGACCAGCAGAGCCAAGGTGAAGTCCACGAGCTCGGCCAAAGAGGAATCGCTGCAGGAGATGTTCAGGAGGGGGGAAATGTCACAGAAATAATGATTGATTTTGTCCACCTCACAGAATGAGAGCCTGGCTATAAAGCTCAGCTTGATGGAAGAGGTGGTCAAACCACACATCCAGCAGGCAGCCACCAGCTGAGCACAGAGCTTGTGGCTCATGATGAGGGGGTACCTGAGGGGTTTGCAGATGGCCACGAAGCGGTCGTAGGCCATCACGGCCAGCAGGACATACTCAGTGCAAACAAAGGTCACAAAGAAGTGCAGCTGTGCCATGCAGCCCTGGAAGGAGATCCTTTTGTCATGGGACAGGACATCTCTGATCATCTTTGGCTCAATGACAGAGACATACCAGATCTCTAAGAAGGACAGATTCCCTAGGAAGAAATACATGGGTTTTTGCAGGCTGCGGTTGTTTCGGATGATGAGAATGGTAAGGAAGTTTTCCAACACAGTTAATAAATAAACCAGAAGTAAAGCAGAGAAGAGAAGCAGCTGCAGTTCTCCAGTGGTGGGAAAACCCAGGAGAATGAAATACATGACTTTGGTTTCATTCCTCCCACCCATTCTGTAGAAGAAAGATGAACCTTATCCACCTGCAATAAATTGATACAATGACACCTACCCACCAGGCTTAAATTCATAGCCATAAGTTACACCACCACTTAAAGACTCTGTAAAAGCTCAGACTTTTTTTTTTTGCTGGGTTTTTAGAAATGAACTTTGTGAAATTTATCTGCTCAATTCAGAATTTTTCATTTTAAAAATTAAAGCATGCTTTTTAATTTACATTTCATGGAGATAAATATACATTACAAATTTACATTTCATGGAGATAAATATACATTACAAATCTCACCTTAGACAAATAATGACTGATGCTAATACCTTTTCCATCCAGTATAAAGAAGTGACAGGTTATGAGCTTATAGACAGACATTCACATTTCCAATGCTTTAGTTTCTACATCTAAACATTTCTAAAGTTATATTATGTATATTCCATGAACTCTAAGAGAAATGTGAAGCACCACAAGGATATATTCATTTTTAAAATAAAAAACCCCTCTAAACACATCTGAAGGTGCCCACTAGAGGTTTCAGTACCTGGCTCTGAGCACACTTACATCTACACAAATCTATTGAGATGGTACACAGAGATCTCAGATACAGCCTCAGTGCAAGCAAATTCCAATTCTGGGTCTGGTTTGTTTGCAGCTAACTCAGATTAATCCTTCAAAAATAAGAATGTCTCAGCCTGTTCTGTTAAAAACAAAACTGTTCTCAACCTTCTGTAGTGGGAATCCGCTGGTCCTGGAGAATGTGATCAGTAGGGTACAGCTGAATGGACTGCTGTGTCAGTGCTGTGATTTATACCTGCACAGAGAAATCAACACTTTCTTTACCTGTGCTGTCTCTTGAGGTCTGATTCAGAAATTGTAGCTGGCCTCCCAATGGAAGCAATCACAGAAAGAGGAGGGATGTTATTGTTTCTTCTGTGATTCCATGCAGAGCAGAAGAAACTCTGAAGATTTTTTTTCTGAGACACTGAACAGTGAAAGAATACCAGCCAGCTAGTGTCTACTGCTTTTTATAGGGCAGAGGAAAGTAAAAACATACCCTGAGGCAGAGGATATGGCAGTCTTTTACCAAAAGGTAATCTAGGAAAATATTTTAGTGCCCTAATCTAAATCAGTGACCTTCACTGGTAATCCCATTTGGAGTGAGTGATTTGGGGAAGTGTGGTTTCACCCACACTGGAGTTGTGTTCAGACCCACAAATAGCCAAGCTATGCATATTATATCATATTGATTGATACATTTTATATTATATTGATTACAAAATTAATTGATGCCTTTTATATTATACTGATTATAAAATTACACTGAATTTTATAATGCAGTGCAAATATGTTCAGAGCAAAAGGAGGATCAGAGACAGCATTGATCTGTCACCTGATGAGGCCAGCTGCCTCCCAAACAGAGCTGAGGAGCTGCTGCAGGATTCTGTAGCATGAAGAGTACAAAACCTGATGTGGTCCCCTCCATGCTGCCAGGGGGGAGCAGTCCCTGAGTCAGCTGTTTGTAAAATCTCCCTCCAGCTGGTCTCATGTGAACCAGGTATCTTCCTCAGGCCAGAACCATGACTAAAACTCCATTCTTACAGTGGGAATATTGGGAATTTAGCATCTAGGAGAGCTGGAATTACAGAAGTTATTTGGCTGTTGGGGCATAGTTTGATTTATTTTGCAAATATGTAAGAATCTAGTGACATTTGGCATACCTTATGGGGTGCTGTTGAATTCTGGCCAAAGCCACATGTGCATGCTCAGGAATGTAAGGGCATCTCCTGAAGAAGACAACTTTAAAATAATGTCAGTGCATGGAGAAGGGAGAGCAGTGTTAATTCTTACCTCATTTCTGTTAGGCTGGGGAGGGTCCAACGACCCTGGACCAATTTTGGGATCCCTGCAATTCAAGGAAAATGTGGATAAACTAGAGAGGTGCTTACCAAAGCCTGCTAAGGTGTGAAGATATGACTCAGGGTACATGAACCATGAAAATAAATTACTGGGTTTGTTCAATATGGGGTTTGGAGGCTGTGCTATGGTCTAACAGTGACAAGCTATAAAAAGGGATAAAAACAATGAATTGCAACTCAGTAGCTGCTATTTAGGCCATTGGATGTGAGCTCAGAGCAGTGCTTAAACAGCTTCCCTGAGAGATTTTAGTACCTCTGACATTTTCAGCTCCCAGCTAGACCAAGGCACAGCTGATATAACAGAGACATGGGCAGAGTTATGCTATAAAAAGATAAATTATAAATATATTCACATCTGGAGTGCTGCACCCAGCTCTTGGCTCCCCAGTGGAAGAGTGACATGGATCATCTGCAGAGCATCCATTCCCTGGATAGGATTGAACATATTGCTCAGTGTTGAAATCTGCCCAGTGGGTACCAGGTTCACTTCCCTAAACAGCAATTTCTGTTGCAGTTTGAGGTGCCACAGACTTTTCCATTTGACATCCACACCAAAGAATCCTACAAGAACTTGGGTTGGGAGGACAGAACTTTAATTCCAGAATATTTTATCTCACTCTGCTGTCTCAAACATATTTCAGGGTGGTCAGGTTTTTCAGGGACTTGTCAGGTCAAGCTTGGCAAAGCTCACAGATTTCATGACCTTTCTGGGACTGTGTTGTGGTGCTTCATCACTCTATCTCATCTAAATTTAATTTGTTGGAACAAGTTCCTGTTGCTTTTGTCTTTTCAGGCATGCCCAATGAAGAATTGCCCCCATCTCCTCTGTAACCCTCTTCAGGTGCTGGCAGACTGCAGCTAAACACCTCCTCAACATTCTCTTTTCCAAACTTAAAAAACTGCTCCCATCTGGGTTTTTTTTGTGTGCTGTGTGCTCCCACCCTTGTGCCATTTGGAAACTCTCTGCTGGAATGTCCATTCTGTCCTTCTTCTGGTGGGAGGTGCCAGACTGGACACAGGAATGTTGTTGTAGTCCTGGGTAACAAACAGAGCTCAGGATCATTTACCATCAGGCCAGCTGGTGCAAGATTTTGTGTCTGTGTGTTAAATTACCTTAAAGTGCTTCCTGACCCTCTCCTCTCAATGTTCCTTTAGGAAAGATCTGTGTTTAGACAACTGATTCTTCTCTTAGTGCTTGTATCTCCTCATGTAATGTAGAAGAACGACAGGAAAATAACATTTAAAAATCAGGAGGCTCATTTAGCATTTAAAATGGAAATTAAATGATGCAAATTAACTCTCTTCCCTGAAAGTAAAGGTTTGTTTTCTGAATCTGAGCTACTTCCTAAAGTTATATTTGGAGTTAATGAAGAAGAAACTTCTCAGTGGTGGCTCATGGTCTCCTATCACAGCTGTCTAAAATGACTGTTTTAATTGGAATTACTGAAGTTCCCATCCTCATTCCTGTGAAGAAAGCTGACATAATTATTTATTTGGTGCCTCAAGTTCTTGAATCCTAGTTTCATGTTAAGTTGAATCAAGGTCAAAATGCAATTTTGTTCTTTGATGCACACCAAAAAAATGCATTAAGGGAAGACAATTATGCTTATTGCCTTTTCCACTCCTGATGTGGAAAAGGTGTGATGATGTGTGATGTGTTCAGTTAGAAAAACCTTTTACATTCACATAGATTCAACCTTTTACATTCACATCGATTCATAGATTTTAGCTGAACATGCAGACTGACTCCAATAATCAATAACTGGAGAACCCCAATAACCCTTTCTGTCAAAGTAGAAATCTTATTAGACTTTCAGAGGATTCAGACACATTCAGTTGGAAGATCATCTCCCAGGCATTCCTTAGTGGTCAGAGGCAGAAACTCTGGAGAGAGCAGTCCTGCTACACAAGACCTTCAGTAGAGTGTCCTTCACCTCCTGGTTCCTCAGGCAGTAGATGCATGGGTTTAGCATTGGGGTGACAATGGTGTAAATGATGGACACCAGCTTGTTGAGATCCCTGGAGTCTGCGCTCCTGGGCCGAGCGTACATGAACAGGGTGGCTGAGAAGAAAATGATCACCACAGCCAGGTGAGAAGCACAGGTGGAGAAGGCTTTCTTCCTGTTCTGGGCCTTGGGGATGAGCAAAACAGTTCTGATTATGCAGGTGTAAGAAACGATGATGACAGAGAGGGGGATCAGCAAAGTAAACAAGGCCGAGATGAAATCCACCATCTCGGCGAGGCGCCGCTGGGCGCACGAGAGGTTCAGCAGCGGGCTGATGTCGCAGAAGAAGTGGTTGATGACCCCGGGCCCACAGAAGGAGAGCTGGGAGATGAAGGAGACCTTGAGCACAGCAATGAGAAAGCCAAGCAGCCAGGAGGCCGCGGCCAGCTGCAGGCAGGCCCTGTGGCCCATGGCCAGGGCGTAGTGCAGCGGGGCGCAGATGGCCACGTAGCGGTCGTAGGCCATGGCGGCCAGCAGGACGCACTCGGTGCACACCAGGGCGATGAAAAAGTACAGCTGGGCCATGCAGCTGGGCAGGGAGATGTTCTTGTTCCTCGCCACCAAGGTGAGCAGCAGCTTGGGAACGGTGACTGAGATGTAGCAGGCCTCAAGGAAAGCCAGGTGGCCCAGGAAAAAGTACATGGGCTTGTGGAGCTGGGGGTGGGTGACGATCAGAGCGATGATAACCGTGTTCTCGGTGACAGTCAGCAAATACACGGCCAGGAAAATGACAAACAGCACGGCCTGCAGCTCTCTGGTGGTGGGGAACCCCAAGAGGATGAACTCATGGATGTGGGTATCATTTTCTTGCGCCATGATGACCTCGAAGACCTGGAATGTTGGGGTATTTACATTTTCTGAAAAATCCCTTTGCTCAGCATTTTTCTCCTGAGAAGCTGAGAAACCTCAGAGAAAAAGGAAAATAATTATTATTTCATTTGTTTCTCTTCTGTTTTGCTCATCTAGAATGTGTTTGGAAATTGTTTACCCACATGTGATTGTTTCATTGGATTCTGGTGTGAGTTGTTTTGACTCATTGGCCAATCAGGGCCAAGCTGTGTCAAGACTCTAAAAAGAATCACAAGTTTTCATTATTATCTTTTAACATTCAGTAAGTATCCTTGCTGTATTCTTTAGTACAGCATAATATAATATAGCATAATATGATATAATATGATGTAATGTAATATAGCATAATATGATGTAATATAATATAATATGATGTAATATAATATAATATGATGTAATATAATATAATATAATATAATATAATATAATATAATATAATATA
>JANIJU010000007.1:2034424-2048237 GCA_025504685.1 Leucosticte australis
TGCCACATCCAGGGACACCACAGGTGTGTGAATACATCTTTGGGGCTGATGAACAGCTGGTTTTCCATAAAGCAACATAGTTTGGGTGGCAGGAAAGTGTTCTTGGCCAAAGCAGCTCTTGGAGAAGAGAGCTTGCCTGTCTTCCCAAGGGAATTTCTCTCTCCTATGGAGGGGTTTGACAGCTGGCTTGCAAGCAAAGCTGAGTTAGTAGAAAAAATAACAACTGATGATTTTGGAGTGTATTTATAGCAAGGAAGAAGATAAGGTTGTTAGCATGGAAACAGATTAGAAAAGATACATGAAAATTTTTGTAAGTTAGGCTATGTGTATAAGTAGATGTGTATACTTGTTTTATTAAATTTCTGTAAAACTTTTGCCAGTTATATTTACACTAATTGCTTTGCACCAATGAATACAATAAGTTATTGTGATATAATTAATGACTTAAAATCACACTCTATTAAGAGAATATAAGCTGGAAAACAGCAAAATAAAAACTTTTTTCTTCTTAAACCCTGATCACGTGTGCGTGTGTGTCACGTCCAACCTGACAGTAACACTCCCCCCAGAAGGGGACAGGACTAACCCAACACGAGTGGCTTGTGCCAAGCTCCAGGAAATCTGCTCCAGGAAGAGAAAGCTGCACACCAGCTGTGTACACACCTTGCTGATCTTCCCACCGGTGAAGCAGTCAAACCTTTTCAGGCACACCGTGAGGATCTTGGGTGCACGATGCACTGTGAACCTCTTGGAGGCAGCAACATTCTTCTTACACCTTGAAACCAAGCACAGAGCCCGGAGCTGAAATGCACCCAGTCCTCCCCCAAGGTGGCCAAGCCACCCTGACATTTTCTGAAAAAATCCTCTTTGCCCAGGATTTCTTCTCCTGGGAAGCTGAGAAGCCTCAGAGAGAAATGTAAACAATAATTATCTGTTTGCTCTGGAATGTGGTCTGGAGATTGCTCACCAACAGGTGCATCTTTGATTGGTTCCACGTGAGTTGTTTTTAATTAATGACCAATCACCATCAGCTGTGTTGGACTCTGAGTCAGTCATGGGTTTTTATTATTCATTCTTGTTAAGCCTTCTGATGTATCCTTTCTATTTCTTTAGTATAGTTTTAGCATAGCATTCTTTAATATAATATAATATGATAAAATAATAAATCAGCCTTCTGAGAACATGGAGTCAGATTCCTCATCTCTTCCCTCGTCCTGGGGACCTCACAAACACCACAGTGGCCAGGGAACCTCTCCTGTCTCACACAGCTTTTGCTGTTCTACTGCTGTTCACTGCCATGTTCTAAAAAAGCTGCACCTCGTGTGTGTGCAGTAAACCCCCATGAGAAGATGACTTCTGCTCAAGGACATGCAGCCCCCTCAGACAGGATTTTGTGTTGATATGTTCTCAGTAATCATCTTACTTGTCACATTTAAAGCAGTTATCACCATCCAGGTGCTCAGGTGTCACAAATTCCTCCAGAGCTGCAGTGAGGGATGAGGCTGCCTGGAGGAGTGAGAAGTGAGCATGCTGAGCTGCAGGAAATGCCCTCACCCCAAACTTTTCCCAGGAGCTGACAGGAAAACCCCTGTGGCTGATGCTGAAGAGACCCACCATGACCCTGTGCAGAAGGAGGCAGGAACAGGGTGTGATGCTGAACCTTTCCCTGTGTCCCAGCAGCTCCTGGAGCCCTCAAGGGCTCCCTCCCTGTACCACTGCTCACTTAAACTAATGCCACTGTGCAGGGGCACCAGTGGTGCAAACAATGCAACCCATCAGCCTGGGGCACACAGGTGTGGAGGGAGGGCAAAGGGAACAAGGATGAGGATGCATCAAGGGTGCAGAGAGGATGATGCTGCTTGTCCAGCTTAAAAACAGCACCTACAGAGACACCAGTGCCACAGCCTCTCCATTCCCCTTCCCACCCACCACCAAGATCTCTTGTGTACATTTTTAAGACAAATGTGTTGGCTCTGGAAAGCTGCAGGGGCCTTGGGATGTCTTGAAGCACAACTGCAAAGCCTCTTACTTTGATATCCAAAGGAACATCCAGGAAGGCCTCGTAGGAGTCAGAAATGGCTTCACAGCTGAAACAGGTGACTGGAAGGAAAATTCCAAGTGTTGGAAGCTGACTGGCATTGCCCAGTTACACATTGCACCTGCCCCACCAGTCCCAGGACCAAGTGTCAGGCACAGGCAATGCCAAAGAGAGTAAGAGTTGTGGAAACGTACCTCTGGATCTCAGAAAGCCCCCAAATATTTGATAGACAATGGTAGTGGATTGAGAAGAGAGGTCCAAGCTGGAAACAAGTGTTAAGACAGAGCATTATCTCCTCCAGGAGTTATGCTTGGCCTGAAAGCCCAGGGTTCAGGTTCTCCCTTGATGGGAGCACATCAAGCAGCCCAGAGGGCTCGGGGTGTTTGCTTGTGCTTACTCATTGCTTGCACTCAGACAAGCTCTCTGCATGGCATTGACAGTACAGCACAGGAAATCATGGGCATCTTCCTCCCTGCCAGGCTGAAAATGCTCTCCTATGCCTAAGGAAGAAGGAGTTTGTGGTTCCCTCATACAAGGAGGGAAGGAAACCTGCCAAAGCACCTGGCATGACTTACGTCTGAAAACCTTGAGGACAGCCAAAGGCAGGATGGCGCTGACAGGGGAGTGCAAGGCCTTGTTCACGTGAGCTTCCATGATGCACATCATGCAGAAACCTTGCTGGTGACCTGGAGAGGGACACAGGGAAGGTCTGAGGTTAGCAAAATATCCACAGCAGTGGGATACTCCTCCTCTTCCACTCCCACCCCAGTGCAATGCTCCACTCCCCACAGTGTCCCGGCGATCCCAGGGTGTCACCAGGATATTTTATGGAAAATCCCTTCGCCAGGATCTTTTCTCCTGAGAAGCTGGGAAGCTTCAGCTTCTCCTTTTTTTGCTGCTTGGGAATGTGATTTGGAGAACTGTTTACCCGACATGTGAATTGTTTTAATTTAATGACCAATCCCAGTCCAGCTGTGTCAGGACTCTGGTCAGTCACGGGTTTTTATGATTCATTCCTTTCTAGCTTTCTGATGTCTCCTTTCTCTTTCTATGGTATAGTTTTAGTATAATATAATATCATAAAATAATAAATCAGCCTTCTGAGAACTTGGAGTCAAATTCTCATCTCTCACTTCATCCTGGGGACCCTCACAACACCACACCAGGGCATTTTAGAAAGAGGGATTTTATTCCAGTGATCCCAGGGCATTTTAGAAAATGTTCTTAAAAGAGATGCTAAACTGACAGTTTTCTGTGGAATAAGCCAAGAGGGTTTAACTTGCAGGAATAAAGACTTGGAGCTACAAAGAGGTGTCTTCATGAAGGGTAAGACAGCTGGGTAGGAGAAGTGGCTTCTAGGCTTGAGTGCTCAAAGAACATTAACTCATGGGGCTGACAAAGGGCTGCTGTGCTCCTGTGCAAACCCAGGGCACCCAGGGGATATTTCTCTGTCTGCTCTGGGGTACCCTGACCCCCAGGGGTGCCCTGACTTTGACCCTCATTCATGGAGAAAGATTCCCAGACTTCAAGATAGACTGGAACCCACAAAAGTGTGAAATGGATTATAGAGAGCAGTAGGTGTATCACTTAGTAAGAAATTGAGGTTTTGGGATTTTTAGTGTGTTGTGGATGGAAGCAAGATGGAGGGCACAGAGTGTTGTCCTGGGTTTCTTCTTCATGCTTCTTCCTCCTTCTTCTTCATGGGTTTGGGTGGCATTTTGTAATTGGGTGGAAAAGTCCACATTGGGATCAGTTATTGGGTTAAAAGGGGAAATAATCCAGGTGTCAGTTCTTAATTGGATAGTTTGGTCTTAAAAGCCCTTGTACCAAGAGATTGTTGGCCATTTTGTGCCTTCCAATGAAAAGCTGCCCAACTCACAGCAGCGAGACTGTTTTACTGATAAGAAATAATAAACACCTGAGTCTGAACATGAACTGCTGTCTCAAGTGCCTTCAGTCCAGACCCAGAGAAACCCACAGCTGGTACTGCCACATTCTCCCTACATCTAATTCCAGGTTCTGGGACTCTTTGGGGTTTGACTGACAGATTTTCAGGGAGATGTTCCCACAGGCACTCACAAGCCCGGCTGTGCTCTCGGGACAGCAGGTAGTTGGCCAGAGGGGGGGTGTAGGTCAAGCACTGCAGCACAGAGTTGAGGAAGCAGGTGTTGCCCACGTTGAAGAGCCCAGCCCCAGCACGCTGCCTCTGCTGCCAGACCATGCAGATCTTCTCTGGTGGAAAGAGGATCCTTTTTGGAGGAGCTATTCCCTCAGCAATGACTGCAGAGAAATTCCATTTGGAAAGAGATGAGATGAGGAACAAAAGCATATTTAAACCTCGAGCTCTCCACACGAGCAGTCAGCACAACCAGCTCAAACCTTTAACTCAGCACCAGGGAAGCCTAGCCCTGCCTTTGAAATTTACTGCCTTGGAAAACTCTGCTCCCCTGCTCACTTTGCCAAGAGTCCAACAAACCCCAGCTCTGATTTCTGGGCCCCAGGGTGCCTTCCTTTCTCACCAGAGCTGGAGATTGGATTATCAGGTCAAACTTTCCCTGATTGTAATTTATTGTAACTTATTGAAAACAAGAAACTGAACACAAAAGGTAACTCAAGGATGAGACGAGGAACAAAAGCATATTTAAACCTCGAGCTCTCCACACGAGCAGTCGGCACAACCAGCTCAAACCTTTAACTCAGCACCAGGGGAAGCCTAGCCCTGCCTTTGAAATTTACTGCTTTGGAAAACTCTGCTCCCCTGTGTCACAGATATATTTTATGAAAAATCCTTTTGTCAGGATCTTTTCTCCTGAGAAGCTGGGAAGCTTCAGCTTCTCCATGTTTTGCTGCTTTGGAATGTGGTTTGGAGAATTGTTTACCCAGCATGTGAAATTGTTTTTACTTGGCCAATGACAGCCAGCTGTGTCGAGGCTGTGAGCAGTCACAAGATTTTATTATTATTCTTTTCTATTTCTTACTAGCCTTCTGATTAAATCCTTTCTTTTATTCTTTTAGTATAGTTTTAGTATATAATTTTCTTTTAATATAATATATATCATAAAATAATAAATCAGCCTTCTGAAACATGGAATCAGGGTCCTCATCTCTTCCCTCATCCTGGGACCCCTGTGAACACCACCACACTTGGTGACCCCGAGTGAGGAACATTCCCACACCCCTGCTCACTTTGCCAAGGGTCCAACAAACCCCAGCTCTGATTTCTGGGCCCCAGGGTACCTTCCTTTCTCACCTGCGTTGTAGACTGGATTATCAGGTCAATCTTTGCCTGACTGTAATTTATTGAAAACAAGAAACTGAACACAAAAGGTAACTCAAGGATGTCAGAGCTCTCTGTGAGCAATGATGTTTCAAAGTCTTGTACATAGTGACAAAGGAGAGACCAAAGGTGTTTTGTGACTAATAAACACCTGGGCCAGTCTGGCTGCTCTCAGGAAACATCCCAGAGCTCACTCTGGCTTGTGAGCACATCATTCTGGGCTCTGACCCCCGGTCATGTCAGGTGTCTGTGGGGGTTCACAAAGTCCAAACCTGCCCGTGGAGCTGGTACTCACAGAAATCGTTCCCTGTTGTGGCCATTGCCTCTCTCAGGAACAGAGGGCAAAGCTCTGGATGACCAAGGACATCAGGACATGCTCCAGCATAGAGAGATCTGTGTCAATCCCATCACCTGATTGCAAAGAAACCACTGTAGCTCACCCAAAGTATAAAAACTCCAAATAAATACAACCAGTTGAACAGCATTTGCTATCCAGAGCTTCAGTGGTGCTTGGGGTGCCTCAGAGCCAGCTGCTGAACTGCAGGCTCACACCCTGGGGATCAGTGGCAGAGCCCCAGCTCACAGGAGGTTCAAAGGCCCCTCTGAAGGGCTCCAGAGCCTGTTCCCTTCTCACACAGCATCAACAGCAGAGCAGAGCTCTCTGGCTTTCCCACCTCCCCTGCAGGAGTGGCCAGCTTTCAGCCACTGACCCAACTACTGCCTTTGCTGCTCTTCTTTTCCCGTCTCACCCCCTCTGCAGCAGCCAGGGTGGGCTTTGTGCCACTCTGGGCTGAGCCCAGCCCCTCAGAGTACAGACACCCCCTTCTCACCTATCCTAGGCTATAGAAAAGAGAATCAGCAAATAAGAGCTCTAGCCTGGCCTTGTCTGGGCAGCCTGCAGGGTACAACCAGCCTAGACTTTTATCCCTCATCTCCTTCCTCTGGGATCTATCTCAAGAGTCAAATCATAATTACCTTGGAGAGGATGAAGGTTGAGGAGGACAGTAAACAATAAATTTGTTTAAAAGGCAGGCACATGAGTAGCAAAGGAAGAGGCTGAGTTATCCTGAAGGCCAGCTCTTCCATTAGCCTGCCTTCAGGATAGCCAGCATTGGGCAGGTGAGGTCACAATCGCTGCAGAGGTGCCACATCTCTGCTCCTCTGTGACACAGGGATGTGTCCCCTTGAGGCCACATGGCTCCTGGCACAGGAACCCACCTGGCTCCTCTGGTGGGGGAAATCACTGGGACTCCCCTGTGCTGCTGATGGAGAGGAAGGTTCATTGGAAGGAGCTGCCACTCCTTCCCCAGACCTCAGAGCTGAACGAGCACAGGTCTGCCAGAGCTGGCACAAGCCTGGTCACAGCTCTGCCTGGCACACAGGTCACTGGGGATGGCTGTTCCACTGGCAAAGCACCCAAGGCTCTCTCGGGGTCATTTCCAGGGAGTTTTATCTGCCCTCAAGGCACCCCCAGGCTGACCTGGACCTGCACCACCAAAGGGACCCTGCAGAGCCTGAGCTGGGAGAATTTGGCTGCCAGGCCCTCTCCTGGGCAGCTTTTCAGCAGCTTCACATCGACTCCTTCCTCCAGGCTTGGTCAGGCTGGGTTTGATCAGACCCAGCTCTAGCCAGATTCCCACCCAGGACAGCTGGAGGCAGTTCTGTTCCTGCTGCAGGTTTTGGGCCATGCTCTGGAGTTCTGAGCAGCCTCTGAGCAGCTGGTGTTCCTTGTGCAGCTGGCTGCATTCACCCCTGATGCCTTAGGATTTCAGCTTTTATATTTCCCATCTATTTGTAACCCTGCAGCTCTTTAGTGTGTAACTCTGAACTCCACACACAGTGGGAGCTGCTGCTTTCCCATTCTGGGCAGACACAACAATTCCTCTCCAGGCCTGGCAGTCAAGGACACCTCACTGCCTCAGGCCCCAGAGATGGGAACAAAAGTGAGTTGGGGGGAGCAAACTGAGGGTAAATGACTTCATTACCTGAAGCTGTAACTGGAAGATCAACCCCCAATATGCAAACTGACCAAACTTATAAAAATATAAAAATCCATGACCCGTGGTCCATTTTTGGGTGTAACACCTGGGGGAACTTCATCTGCCCAAAATGTACCTGAAGGCCCTTCAATAAATGGAACCACTTTTTATTCCCTTGATTTTGTCTGGCCTCTGTGTTTAGGTAGCCCAAAAGGCATCACCCCCACTTGATCTGGCTGCTTTGGCCCCTGCCCAGCCTGGGCCACCAAGTTTCACCAAGTTCTGTCACAAGGCCATGAAAGCAAGGGTGGATTTTTGGAGATCAGGGCCCACCAAACACCTTCCTGCTGAGGCACAGGCAGGAGGGGCCAGAACCACCACAGCACCACCACAAACTCCATTTGCATTTGTATAAGTTAGCAATTAGGCTTTTCTTCTCACTTTCACTAGGCAATAATTGCCCTTTTTCCCTGCAAGCCCCAC
Organism: Leucosticte australis; assembly: GCA_025504685.1. Classification (NCBI taxonomy): domain Eukaryota; kingdom Metazoa; phylum Chordata; class Aves; order Passeriformes; family Fringillidae; genus Leucosticte; species Leucosticte australis. The sequence goes on from JANIJU010000007.1 coordinate 2,042,202, forward strand.
AGCAGCCTCAGATCAGGATCCAAGATTGGCTCTTGTGAAAAATGTGTGTTTTATGATTGGCTTTTGGCAAATATTCAAATGAATATTATATGTGTTATGTTAGAAAGTGATGCTGTATTAATTCTCTTAAGTAGTGTGGTGAATATAGTTTTAGGTTATAACAAAGTGTTAAAATAGAAACTATGTATGTGGGATATTTTTTTAAAGAAAGGACTCACACCAGACAGCAGCCACAGGACACCTAAATCCTTCAAAGAAAGAGAATTTATTGCTCCATTATCAGAAGAAATGAACTTCTTCCCACCTCTCTCAGCCCTGAGGACACCTCAGGATTCAGAGGAAGAAGCTGACACTGCCCAGCCAGAATCCTGTGTGTGAATGGAATTTATGCACCATGGATGAGGTGTATGAATATGCAACAGGCTGTTGCTTTAAGGGTTAATCCTCTGTTAACGTGGGGCCTTTTCGGGCTTATTTTGCCCAGAAAAGGTACCTGGACTGTCTGTAACTCTTTGTTCTTATTGTTCATATTGTCCTAAATCCAAATTGTCCAAATTATTATTACTCTAATTATATTGCTATTTTTATAACCATTTTATTATCATTAAACTTATAAAAATTTTAGAAACAAGTGATTGGCGTTTTTCACGGTCTCACAATTAAAAGATAACTATTGTGTGAATATTAAAAAAGCTTTAGTGATGTTATGTTATTGTAGTTTAGATGCCCTCTGCTCTCCCAAGTTTGTCATATGCTGCTATGCCTAAGAAAGAAGAAATTTGTAATTCTCTCATTAATCATGGCACTTAGGACCACTGCCTGTCCCCTGCTCATGGGAGGGGCATGACAGCTTTTAATGTAAAAATTTAAAAATAATTTTAATTCTTTTTAGTTAACTTTTAAATAATTAACTTTTAAATAATTGTTTTAATTAATCATAGCCAGTATATTAAGAACAAGCAGTGTGTTAGTTTTAAACCACTTTTAGGCAGCATTTAGCAAAGTTTGTCATTTGCTGCTATGCCTTAGAAAGAAGAAATGTGTAGTTCTTTGATTAATCATGGCACTTGTGACCACTGCCTGTCCCCCGCTCATAGGAGGCATGACAGCTTTTAATTTAAAAATTTAAAACTAATTTTAATCCATTTTAGTTAACTTTTAAATACTTGTTTTAATTAATCATAGCCAGTATATTAAGCATAAGCAGTGTGTTAGTTTTAAACCACTTTTAGGCAGCATTTAGCAAAGTTTGTCATTTGCTACTATGCCTTAGAAAGAAGAAATTTGTAATTCTCTCATTAATGATGGCACTTGTGACCACTGCCTGTCCCCTGCTCATGGGAGGGGCATGACAGCTTTTAGTTTAAAATTTTAGAACTATTTTTAATTCATTTTAATTCACTTTTAACTTTGGGAACAAAGTTTGGAAAAATTACTGACCCCCTAAAGTTTTGCTGAACTAACCTTGGCATGCCTCAACAAACAAAGTCTGAGGAGAGACAGAGATTCATTGCTGAAATTGCACACAAGGAATGCAGAAATTAAAGGTCTCAAGGACATTTTGCAGAAAGCAGAAGACAAAGAAGGGATGGACAAAGACCATAACAGAAAACTCTCTCCTGTACTGTGGTTGTTGTGTCCATGTGGCCAAGGGTTGGGATTTTCCCCAGGCTCAGAGGGTCCAGGTGATGGGCTCTGTAACAAAACTGCTCCAGCCAAGGTTTATTCTGCTCCCTCTGAGCTGGGGGGAAGCTGCAGCTGCAGGGCAGGAAGGTCTGCTTTCTGCACTTCATTTTGATGCCTCATCCAAACCACTGCAGATTGAGAGAAAAATCAAAGGGTAAGGGCACTGGAAGGCTCCTGACAGCCTTAAACAGAACAGAATTTGGATCCTGATTGCTCCCTAAAAAAGAGAGAAACTGGGTGTCCTTCTGCTCCCTTTGAGGAACCTGGGTGACCCCTGCTCCTTTGGGGGAACCTGGGTGTCCCTCTGCTCCATTGTGGAACACAAGTGTCCCTCTGCTCCCTCAGGAAAACCTGGGTGTCCCCCTCTTCCCTTGGGGGTACCTGGGTGTCCCTCTGCTCCTTTTGATGAACCTGGGTGTCCCTCTGCTCCCTCAGGGTAACCTGGGTGTCCCTCTGCTCCCTCGGGAAAACCTGGGTGTCCCTCTGTTCTCTTGGGGGTACCTGGTTGTCCCTCTGCTCCTGTGTCCCTCTGCTCCCTTTGGGGAGCCTTTGGAGTGACTTTCCCTTTGTGCCAGATTTTTCTCCCCATGGTGTCATTTTGCAGGAACAGGACCCCTTTTTCCTTGCATGCCCTTCAAGGTCCCTCCCAGCCCAAACCATTCTGGGGTTCCCTGAGGCTGTGGCCTCTGAGGCCACCGTGCCCAGAACCTGGAACCACGCACTCTGTGACATCAGCCCCAGGGCTGCAGGTGCCAGGGGCAATGCAGCTGCTGCAGGCACTCGGCCAGAGGCTGCCCTGGAAGAGACAAGCTTTTATTTCTTTCAGCAGGCAGTGATGAGCCTGCTGTACCTCCTCATCCTGCTGGCTGTGTACACACCTGCACATGGCACCTGGGACAACTGCAGGTAGGGCCCCAGGCTCTGGGAGGGGGCTTCTCCCCCATTGTCACAGCCCAAACCCCGTGTGGGAGGGGGCAGACAGAGCCAGCAGGAGCAGCAGCAGCTCCTGGGCAGGGCAGTAATCACAGAATTCACAGAATTCACAGAATTCACAGAATCACTGGGTTGGAAGAGACCTTCAAGATCATTGAGTCCAACCCAGCCCCAACAGCTCAACCCAACCCTGGCACCCAGAGCCAATCCAGCCTTGTTTAAACACCTCCAGGCCTGTGCCCCCTCCCTGGCAGCACATTCCAGTGCCCAGGCCCTCTTCCTGTGAAGGATTTTTCCTGATGCCCAGCCTAAACTCCCCTGGCCCAGCTGGAGGCTGTGTCCTCTTGTCCTGGTGTCACTGGTGAGCACTCCAGAGGAAATGACCTTGTGGGAATGGTGTGAGCACAAAGAACAGAACAGAATGACCGGGTTGGAAGAGACCTCCGAGATCATCGAGCCCAACCCAGCCCCAACAGCTCAACTCAACCCTGGCAGCCAGAGCCAATCCAGCTTTGTTCAACACCTCCAGGGATGGGGACTCCACCACCCCCTGGGGAGAACATTCCAGAACTTGATCACTCTCATGACTTTGTGCTTCCAGAGGGACCTGTGGGCAACGGCCCATGGCTTCTGACTACAGCTCCATAACCGCTGACTACAGAATCATGGCTGGCACAGGCGCCCTGCCAGGGGCCTGGCCCTGGATTGTCAGCATCCAGGACCCCAGGAAAATTGGCATGGGCCACACGTGTGGAGGGTCCCTCATCAGCCCACAGTGGGTCCTCACAGCAGCCCACTGCTTCCTCCAGGCCAGGTAAGGGGAGCTATTGGAATATTTACCAGTATAGCTGGACAGGACGTGCCTGAGCTTGTCTGGCCCTGCTGCTGAACCAAACAGTGGCACTGTGATGTTTCACCCCAGAGACACTTTTGGCTAGCTGGGTGCTGCAGCTGGGCACATCCAGGCATGCAGGAGCTCTGGTGGTGGTGGGATGGAGCTTCCCCCCATAACAGGGTCTGCTCCTCAGGTTTCCCTCTGGCAGAGAAGCTTTAAGGCGATGGTGAAGGAAAGGAGTGGGTTCTGATGGAGGGTTTGGATCCAGAGCTTTATTCTGGCCCACAGGCCTCTGAACCCAGCAACAGCTCCAACAGAACTTCCTGACTGTGTGGTTACTCTTCCTTTTAACCCCGGGGAGAGGGGGAGGGAAGGAGTAGGAAGCCACCAACCAGGTACAGGAGGGGAGGTCTCAAGGGACAAAGGACACCTGAATGGCCCAGTGCCCCCAGGGGTAGAGGGCATCTTTTGACTTCTGCCCAATCACTCAATGCCCTTCTAGAATTCCAGGATTGACAGACAGTGCTGGGAGAGGAAATGAGAGGTGACTGACACACCTGGCAGGGAATTATCAGGGGAGGGAGCCGAGGTTCTGAGGCAAACCCTGAAATCACAAGGCAACAAGAAGCAAGGAAGGCACGAGGGTATCCTCACCACACCAACAGCTGCCCAGCCTGCAGCACCACACGCTGCTCCCCTGCTGTTTCCTTGCAGTGTGCCCAGTGCCTTGGCACTGCAGAGCCCATCAGAAGGCTGGGCTAGTGCCACTGCTGCCCAGGAGCCTCCAGAGTGGCATTCCTGCCTAGGGCAGTCACACGCCTTCCCCGCTCAGAAGGCAGGAAAATGCTGAGCTGCCACAGTGATGCCTTTTGGGAGTACCTAAAAACAGGCCAGACAAGGGATAAAAAGGGATTATATTTATTCTTTATATTTATATTAAATTTTATATATGTATATAATTATTTTCTATATTTATATAATTATATTTATATTATTATTTATATTTATTAAGGGCCTTCAGGTACATTTTGGATAGACAAAGCCCCCCCCTATATGTCACACTGAAAAATGGACCATGGGTCACAGGTTTTCACACTTTTATAAGTTTGGTCAGTTTGCATATTGGGGGTTGATCTTCCAATTACAGCTTCAGGTAATGAAGTCATTTACCCCCAGTTTGCTCCCCCCAACTCACTTTTGTTCCCATCTCTGGGGCCTGAGGCAGTGAGGTGTCCTTGATTCCCAGGCCTGGAGAGGAATTGTTGTGTCTGCCCAGAATGGGAAAGCAGCAGCTCCCACTGTGTGTGGAGTTTAGAGTTATACAGGAAAGAACTGCAGGATTACAAATAGATGGAAAATATAAAACCCAAAATGTTGTATTTGCGGGGTGCCCTGAAGGAAGGAATGATGAATCTGACTCCATGTTCTCAGAAGGCTAATTTATTATTTTCTGATACTATATTGTATTAAAGAATATAGCTATATCATGTACTGTATGATACTATATGATATTAAAGAATGCTATAATATACTATACTAAAGAATACAGAAAGGATACAGACAGAAGGCTAAAAGATAATAATGAAAACTCCTGACTCTTTCCAGTCTTTCCATCAGAGGGAAATCTCTGGTATCAGGTGTATCAGGAAGTCTGTACCTCTCAAGTACCTCAGCTTGGGAAAAATGGGGAAGAAAAAACCCCACATTCCATAAGAATTAAAAATTGAAAGGGAGGGTTATACATTAGAAGGAAATCTTTGGGAAATCTCTGGTATCAGGCGTATCAGGGAGTCTGTACCTCTCAAGTACCTCAGCTTGGAAAAAATGGGGAAGAAAAACCCCAAATTCCATAAGAATTAAAAATTAAAAGGGAGGGTTATACATTGGAGGGAAATCTTTGGGAAATCTTTGGTATCAGGAGTATCAGGGAGTCTGTACCTCTCAAGTACCTCAGCCATGGGGAAAGAGAGAAGGGAAAGTGGGATAAAAAGGGAAGCTGCATCCTCCAAAAATTTTAGAGACCCCAGGGGAATGCCCCATGGCCTCTCCCTTTATTCAAATAAAGTCAAAGGACTCCTCTGCCTCCTTTTTGGACATAAACCTCTGGTGTTTGTGCATTAATTTTCCTAACACCAAACCCTCCTTTGGTATGCCAGGATTTTCATCAGGCGAGATTCCTGTAGCCTCAGCACGAATTTATTCATATCATCTCTTACATGCAGGATTACAAACAGATGAAAACCACAAAAGCTGAAAATCCCAAGGCACCAAGAGCAGCCAGCTCTGCCCCCTCTCAGCCCTGTCTCTGCCCTGCAGGAACGTCACCAAGTGGCGCGTGCTGATCGGGGCCACCCAGCTCAGCCACCTGGGCCCCGAGGCTCAGGTGCGCCACGTCAAGAGGCTGCTGGCCCACCAGGAGTACACGGCTGACTCCCAGCAGAATGACATTGCCCTCGTGGAGCTGGACCAGCCCGTGGAGTGCAGTGACTACGTGCAGCTCGCCTGCGTGCCCAACGCCTCGCTCACCGTGTCGGAGCTGAAAAGCTGCTACATCGCTGGCTGGGGGGCTGCCAGTGCTAAAG
>JANIJU010000007.1:2057653-2087503 GCA_025504685.1 Leucosticte australis
AGTGCAAGCTGTGTCCCTTGGGGACTGGCAGTGCAGGCTGTGTCCCTTGGGGACTGGCAGTGCAGAGCCCTGTGGGCAAGGGAGGTCTCTGCTCCTGGTGAGAGCCACTGGAGCTCTGCAGCACATGGCAGGACATGCTGGAGCATCCAGCACTAACAGCTGCCTTGCTAAAAATATCAGCACTGGAAACAAAGATTAAAAATCAGAGCATGCAGATTATTCCAAGCCTTACCGGTGGTCTCAACGATTCCTTCGAGGATGACGACGATTTCAAACTGCTCACTCCTCAGGGATCTTTGTGAGAGACAGAAAAAGGGGCTCTCAGAGTTAATCTCATGGCAGATGGTTAAGGGGGAAACCAAAAACAGCTGGTCAGCTCCAGTTCCAAATCCAACATCCAGTTCACATTGGTCCAGTGGCAGAAATTCCCCCTCTGGGGTCTGTCTGGACTAAAGAGAAAAAGATGATTTAACAATCACTGTGTGAGGCAAAGCATAAAATCCATGCAGTAAAATTTAAACCTGCCTCTTGCATGACACCATCAGCTGCATGTGGTAGGTCTGGGGCTTCCTCATGGAGAGGAAATAATGCTAAATATTGTCAGGCTGCTATGCAAGACCAAACTGATTTTCTTATTATGTCAGTGGATCTCATCACCACCTATAAAATTTACTGTGACATATGTCTATGTGTGTGTTTATATGTATTTAAATATATTTTTAAATTATTAATATTATTAATAATATAATTATAATAGGTAATTAATATTAAAATACATTTATATATTACATATTTTATGTATTTATTATATTTATTTTATATATTTTAATAAATATTTATTTTTTACCAAAATGTCATGCACCACACAATGCAATAAAGTTTAAACCTGCCTCTTGCATGACACCATCAGCTGCATGTGGTAGGTCTGGGGGCTTCCTCATGGAGAGGAGATAATGCTAAACAATGTGAAGCTGCTATGCAAGATAAATTTGATTTTCTTATTATGCCAGTGGATCTCATCACCACCTATAAACTTTACTGTGACATATATATATATAAAAAATATATATATGTGTGTATATATATTATATATGTTTTATATATTAAAATCTCATTATTAATAATATAATTATATTCTAACAGATAATTAATATTCAAATATATTTTATATATTATAATTATGTATTTTAATATACTTTATATATTATATATTTATGAATTTAATATATATTTATTTATATAATTTAATATCTATTTAAAATAAATATATTTTTGACCAAAATGTCATGTACCACACACTCCATGCCTTGTAATGGATGTTCAACATGAATATCCTGTGGCAAAAGTTCCTGTTAATGAGACCAAAATCTGCAAGCTGGGCACATTTTATTCTGCTGTTTGAGTTCACCTTCCATTATTTTTGCACGTTACTAATTTTGGTTGGCACTGTGATGCACTCACTCAAAGGTAAACACCACAGCAATTGTGCAGTGCATCTGGTAAGTGGCATTTTCACAAATCACCTGGATTGGTGCTGATGGTGCTCTCATCCCCTGCTGCTCCAGACTGCAAGGCAGATGTATTCTATTCCCATCCGTAGGGCAGTTGTCTGGTGTCAAGTGGGCAATTTCTCCTTCTCTCTCTCTAAGTGATCACAATCACTCCTCCCTCAGGAGAGGACACCTGCTGATAACAGCTATTGAATGGCTGAATAACAGTCCCTGCATGGCTGATAAGAACTCTAACATCCCACTGGGAGACGTGAGCCCAGAGGGAGGAGCCAAGCATTCATACCCAGATATAATCTGGAGGTTCTGGAATACCAGCACAGCTTCTCCACTGGATTTCCCAGAGGAACAGCAGCTGCCTCTTCCACTGGATCTTTGGAGGAAGACTGCACCCTTTTCTACAGGATCCCTGCTCCAGCAGAGCCACCCCTGGCACTCCAGGAGGGCTGCAGCCACAATTCCAATGGGACTGCTACCAACACCCTGACCCACAGGGTGTCAGGTTGTGTTCTGACTCTGTCAGTGTTGTTCTAGTGCATTGCATTGTTTTGTTTTATCCTTTATTTTTTCCCTTCCCTATTAAAGAACTGTTATTTCCTGCTCCCATATTTTTTTGCCTGAGAGCCCCTTAATTTAAAATTTATAGCAATTCAGAGGCCTGGGGAGGGTTCACATTCTCCATTTCAGGGGAGGCTCCTGCCTTCCTTAGCAGACTCCTGTCTTTCCAAACCAAGACACCTGCATGTACCACCTACTACAGATTAACCTTAACAAATTGAACTTATTATTAAACAAAGTGCCTCATTCTTCTTCCCATCATTCCATGGGCCCCTTAAAAATACTGATCTAGAAGGTTCCCTCTACCCCATAGGGCTCCCTCCAAATTTTCCTGGTATTCAAAGTGTAACTAAAAGTTACATCACTTGGCCAGGCAGCTCCTCATGTGATTGCTTTGAAGGTCTCTGGTGGAAATTGCCCAACAAAATTAGCAGCTTTGCACAGCTGATAAATAAATCCTATTTCAAATCTTTCCTGTTTATTTGTGATCAAAAAGCACTTAACTCTTCAAGAAGATGACTACTGATTATAAATAAATAAATATTATTATATTTCTACTATCTATATTTATATATCTATATATATTTCTATTATATCTATACTTATCTATACTATCTATATTTCTACTAATATTATTATAAGTTCTACTATGATAAAAGAATAAAGAGATAGTTTTAATTGTGTTGCATTTTGGGAACATTGTTCACTGAGAGCAAGCCAAGGCAGCAGTTTTCCATCAACTCAGATCTGATGAGGGTTCTGTTAAGAAAGTTTCTGTCTTTAAAGAAAATCCCCAAGCAAATAGTCTTCATATTGTCTCCCCTCTTCACATAAACGTTAAAAATGCTGATTTTATAACTGCCTGGTATTTACTGGAGCTTACATACCCAGCTAGGCAGCAGCGGGGGCACAGCTCATTATTAAATACAATCCATGATTTCATCTAGGTGCTGCCTGCTTGTTTTACTGCTGAGGAAGAAATATTCTTCCTGTGTAAGTAACAAAGTTCTCCCCTGCACAGGAGCGACACAGGGGTCTCTTTGAGCCAGCTCTTGGAGCTCTTGGAGATCTGTATCATACCTGAGATAGCTCAGCCTCCTCAAGTGACATAAAATCAGCAGCATGGCTTCTGAGGCAGTGTTGGAAACAAAAGAGTTTTATTAAAAGGCAAAATAACAAAGCTCTCTACAGAGAAAACCCGAGCCAGGGGCAAGAGGTTCTTGCTCCTGGTAAAACACCTCACAAAAGCCATTGGTTTCTTTGTTCTTTCTTTTTCTAGTGAATTGCTTAGGTGGGACCTTTTGGCCTCTGTCCAATTAACTATCCTTAAGTTTGAGGTGAAGTCCCCAAGGTCCTATGAAGTGTCTTTTTACCTAATTGAGGAGAGAAACTTCAGAGCTTTTATCCTTTTTTAAGGAGCCAAAAGATAATTTAGTCACTCCAGGGCACATTCCTACACAGGAGGCCAAGATTCAGTTTCTCCTTTGCTGATGAAGACAGAGGAAATATCAGCTGATTGCATGTGAAAGCTTTTTCACCAATTATTTATGATCTGAAAGGTAAAAGTGCTGTGAGATAAAAGTGATCAACACTTCCACAGCAGTCATGACAGTCTGTTATATGCAAAGGTGGAATCAGCCTAGTGCAAAAACATCTTTTCTCTTTTCCTGCAGATCTAAGCTGCAGACCAACTCTGCTTTTGCTGCCTGGCTGCTGCTCTTGCAGTGGGTGCACAAACTGATTGCCCAGGTATGATCTTTGCTCCAAGGTAAAAAACCTGTATGAGCCAAAATCTAAATCTCAAATTGTCCCAAATCTTCATCAAATACACCTACCTAGACCAAAATTGTGCCATTTTGCACAAGCTGCTGCCTGACTTGAGAACTGTTTGATCTACACACCCTTTTTCTTTGTGCAAGAGTCTTCAATCAAATCCATTCAATAGCAAACAAATCCAGCCAGGATGATTAGAGGTAACAGATCTGGGAGAAAGCAGAAGGTTGTGTTTGAGGAATTCAGGATATACATGCAGGATTGATTTATGCAGGGCATGGAGGATTTTTAAACTTGTTTGTTGAATAAAAATAGGTTAACCTGTATGAAGAGAGCTCAACAACCCCAACAGGTTCAGCCCCCTAGCCAGTGACCTTTGTTTTACATCTACAGCTCTACTCAAAGGAGCACAAAACAAGAAGACAGAGGGCCATAAAATGTCAGGAATAAGTCTGGAAGGAACACTTGTGACTCTTTATTTTGACCATCCACATAACACAAAGACAAGTAAATTCTGCAGATTAATACATGTTGAACAAGGGAACAATTAATTACAAATGCCCTAGCTTGCAATACAAATGTGGTCAGAGATGGATAATCTAAAAGTCTCAAAGAATTCTTCTAAAGGTTAATTGCTTCGCAGCTAAGGAAAAAAAATTTAAAAAGAAAAAAAGACTCCTGTGTCTTTAACTTTCTGCCACTGGATCTTTGTTTCAATTTTTACTGCAAGGCAGACTTCCACTGCATCACAACTCAGTCTGTTTTAGTGTCTGAACAAATACACCCTGCTCTTCAAATCTTCACTCCAATCCTTATTCATTCTCTTTGCTTTTCTAAACCCTGTTTATGCATAAACATGCATATCTCCCTTTAACTACACATGCTGCAGGTTTATTATTATTAATATTAACCCTCAGTTTTATTATTATTAATATTAACCCTGTCAGTTCACTCATTAGAGAACTCACATAATTATGTTTTGATATCCTGGGGGACTAGTTAAGTACTGGAGCAGAAAAAGTGGGACTCAAAAGATGGAGCACCATCAAGCTTAATATTGTAGAGAAACATATCTAGGAAAAAATCTAGAAAATGCTGAACTGCTCATTGCTCCTCCCCCACACTCAGACTATCAGCTTGCAAGAACTGTTATTATATTTTAAATTACTGGAATACAAAGTATATGGAATAATGGAATAATATCATCTTGTTACTTTGATCCCATTGTTGAAGATTTATGTGGAGTTTTTCAGTTGTGGAGTTTACTACACCTGGAGCTCCACAGATAATTCCTAGGATCACTGCTACTTTTTATTTTATTCTAGTTGTAAATAGGACCTGTGTGAGCTGAGCTTGATCAGACCAGAGCAGAGAAAGCATGGAGGAGGATCCAACAAACATCCCAAAACCTGAGAGGAACATGACCAAGAAGACAGAGCCAGGCTTTTCACAGAGGTGCCTGGAGGGAATGAGAGACAACAGGTAAAAACTGAAACAAGGGAAGTTTGGATTGGATTGGATTGGATTGGATTGAAGAAAAACATTTCCATCACGAGGACAGTTAAGCTGTGGAAAAGCTTGCCCAGCAACACTGTGCAGGTTTTTTTTCTCAGAGGTTTCCAAAACTAAATTGGAAAAAGCCCAGAGTAACCTGGGCTGCTCTCCTAGCTCACCATGCTTTCAGCAGAAGGTTGGATCACAAATTTCCTGAAGTTCCTTCCAATCTGAGCAATTCTGTAATATTAAAAACATTTTTTTTTTGCACTTTCTGCCCTACTTACCAGCTTATTGAAATCACAGTATAAAGGGTCTTCTTACTTATTTCCAATGCCTGTCACCTGCCATCTGCAACGTTTCTGCTTTGCTTTCAGCTTACTAAAGCTGTCAGTAAGTCCAGCCTAAAGAACAGGTGCCTGCTGGTTCTAACCCAAAGCTCACTGCCCTGTGGCCATCATACTTCACAACTGCATTTTTAAAACTATTGTTAGCACAACTATTGTTACTCATGAAACTAATGTTAGCACATTTTAAAACTATTGTTGAAAACAGGCAATGATGATTTTACATTCCTCAGCTTTCTGAACCAAAATGTCCTATACTAGCTGAAACACCACAAAGACAACTTTCCACACCAACACTCTCATGTTTATCAATGATACATGTAGTCACACCAAGAGAAGGTACAAACATGTGCTGGGATTGAGTTTTATAAAATCAATACTGATTGCCATACTAGTGTCTGCCTTAGGCACACTAGAAAGGTCCAGGAATCAAGGCAGAAAAATACAGCTCACTGTGACATTAAAAAGTCCAGGACCTGAAACTGCACATTTTCAGCTGCTAGTTCCAAATGGCTTTTTTTCCCTATTTCCTGCCCTAGGATTTTGCTTTTCCCAGCTTCTGTAGCACTCAATGTAAACTAGAAAGACGTGGATTTCTGGAAAAGTCTTTGCTGAAACACACACAGTTAATCTTGTAACTGTTTTCCAAGCTCTCCACAACTCAGTTTAAATAGAGCCTCAGACTTTTGTGTGGTATCACTCTGCCATGCTGCTGCAGAGCCCCTGGACCCAAAGAAAAGCCAGCCCAGTGTGGCAGCACCATTTTAATCCACTGAATGGATCAGGGCATTATCACACTGGCAGGAAATGCTGCTCAGACAAACTCAGGTTAGTGTACAAAGGTAAATCCTCAGAGCTCCACTGCTCTCAGCAAAACACCACATTCACTGCTAAATGCATCTCCTAGCTCAGGTACAAAAATGGGATGTGGTTCTGCAGATTCCTTCACTGTGGCACCAGTACAAAAGAAAATTCTGGCTACCTGCTCAGGGGCAGGAGTGCAGCAAGATCAGCTGCAGGGATTGCAGAGGGCACAGCTCAAACCACAAAAAGGATTTGCTGAAGACAGCAAGCAAATTCTGGCACGTTCACCCTGAGTTTCCAGGACACAGAAAGTTCCTTTAAAGCAGATGATGGAGATTCAAGGGTGACCTGAAGAGCCACCAGGGGCTCCCAGAATGGTGTGTCCAGTTCAGTGGCAAGGATTTACAGAGAGACATGGGAACCTAGCACACCTTGAAATGAGGATGAGGAGGCAGCTATTGCACATTCAGTTTTAAATCTTCTTCTGTTCATAGCTTGTGTTTGTCAAAAGTCACAAAGCAGCTCGAAGAAAACATGGATGATCATACCAAAAAAAAAAAAAAAAAACAAGAATTTCTCACTGATTCATTGTCTGGCCTACAAAACAGCTATCCTAAGACACAATGGTCATGCAGGTCCATCAAATGTCCTTCAGTTTTCTGGCCCAGTCACCCGCACACCAGCATTCTGCAGCAATAGAACTGTCAGCAGAAAGGACATCAGGCTGTATATGTGGTGTCTTATTTCAAAAGAAAATGAGTTGCCCTCTCTGTAAAAATACAGTGTGACCCCACTTTCATTCCACTTTGACCTGCATTCCATTTTGAATGATAGAATTAAATACTTTAGAGGAGATTTCTGGAGGATAAAGCAACAAAAACCATGGCTCAGCTGGCTTTCCAATTCCTACAAAAATTGCTCCAGTGTAACTCCTCACAGCTTGTTCCCATACATATATACACACAACTTCTTTTTAAATCTTAGCAGATTCTCCATTTTAAGTGGTATTATATAGCAAGAAAAATTAACAGCTCAGTCTAGCATTCAGCACAGAACAGATTTACCATTCATATTTACCACTGCCCCAACACCTACTGCTTCATTGCTTATTCATGGAGATTATTAAATAGGCCAGAGAGAATTACCACATAGAGTACAGAACATTTATAACACTCAAATATGATATCCTGAAATTAATCTCATCACTGGGATCCAGCTTCTGACAGCTGAGGAGATTCAGAGCTCCTCACCAAGCCTGCTCCCCTGACAATAGCTGCTGTGAGATGCTACATTGTTTAGAATTTCAGTGTTTTTCTTCCATTCTGCTCCAGCCCAATTTATCTTCTCGACCTTCGTGACTGCCAAACCCTTCTGGGGTTTTTTTTGTTTGTTTGTTTTGGGGTAATTATTTTTGGGGTTTTGTGGTTTGGTTTGGTTTTGGTTTGTTTTTTGTTTTAGGATCTCTTTTGAATCCATTTTCTTGCATTCTGAATTCTCCCGGCCATTGTCAGTGATTAATAAACAGATACCGGTGACAATCAAAGGAGCATCTATACAATCCCTCTGAAATGCTGTGAGGTCACCAGCTGGAACACTGGGATAAGGGGCTGCAAGTTAAAGCTCACCAAGTTTCCCCAAGGGGAAGAGGAGGTCAAGGTTGATCTTTATCCTAGTTTAATACCACCACAAATCAATTCCTTATTCCCAGCCATAATCTCTAAGCAGCATGCCTTAGTACCCGTCCTTGGAGCTGTCCTGCATCCTCACACATCCATCCATCCATCCATCCATCCATGCATCCATGCATCCTGAGCAGCCTGGCTTTCTGCCAGCCTCACACCCCACTGGGGGCACTCTGATGAGACAGTTCTCCCCTACCCTTGCTTGGCTCTTTCATGGCTCCTGTTGCGAGCAGGAAAAATCTTCCACAGTCCTTCCCACCGCCCCAGCCACCTCCTCTCCCCCGCCTGCCAAGGGACAGCACGGGGCAGGGTACAGCTGCCAGCTGGCACCAGCAGCAGCGGCTACACAGGAGAAACCCCACTGCGCCCACCCCCTGCCCGTGTCGCCACCGCCACCCAGGTGTCCTGTGCCACCCAGTGCCACCTCACCTTGATGAGCTTGCAGCGGATCTGGGCAGACACCATGTGGCTGTTGCGGAGGTTGCCCACACGGAACATGAGGCAGAGCTTGGCATCGCGCTGCGAGATGACGGCGGCGCGGCTGAACATGAGGGTCTCGGCTCGCTTCTTGGGCTGAGACATCTTGATGAACATGCAGCCGATGAGGAACGCGTCCACCACGGAGCCCAGCAGCGACTGGAAGAGGAACAGCACGATGCCCTCGGGGCAGCGCTCCGTGATGTAGCGGTGCCCGTAGCCGATGGTGGCCTCGGTCTCTACGAAGAAGAGGAAGGCGGAGGGGAAGTTGTACACGTTGGCCACACACGGGCTGTACGTGTCACCGTGCGCCTGCTGCAGGTCCCCGCGCAGGTAGGCGATGCCCCACCACATGGAGGCCATCACCAGCCAGGCCACCGTGTAGGTCAGCAGGAAGATGAGCAGGTTCCAGCGCCACTTGAGGTCCACCAGCGTGGTGAAGAAGTCGGAGAGGTAGCGGCTGCTCTCGCCGCCCAGGTTGCCGTGCTGCACGTTGCAGCGCCCGTTCTTGTCCACGAAGCGCTGCCGCTCCCTGCGGGCGCTGCAGCGAGCGAGGCCCACGGCCTGGTACTCGTCCCCAAACTTCCTGCGCACGGCTGCCATGCCGCCGGCTGCCCCGGGGCTCCGCGGGCACGCCGGGGATGCGGCGGGGCGGGAGGCTGAGCGCGCCGCGCTGCCTGGGCGCTGCAGCCGCCAGCCCCCGGGGCTCGGGGAGCTCCGGGATGCCCGCGGAGCCGGAGCGGCGCTGCCAGCGCTACCCGATCGCCAGCGGGGCAGGGGAAGGGCCGGAGCAGCTGCCGCTGGACAGGGCAGACGGCAGCAGGACCGCGCAGCCGGCGGGGAGAGCCGGGCTGGGCTGGGGCGGGGAGAGCCGGGATGGGGCGGGATAACCGCGTCGGGGCGGGGAGAAAGGGTTGGGATGGGGCGGGGAGAGCCGGGCTGGGCTGGGCTGGGCTGGGCTGGGCTGGGCTGGGCTGGGCTGGGCTGGGCTGGGCTGGGCTGGGCTGGGCTGGGCTGTGGAGACAGTGGGTGGGCTGAGGCTGAGAGAGCCGGGGCTCGGGGCGGGTCCAGCGCCGGAGGTGTCTGGCCGAGCCCAGGTAACCCAAGGTAAAATCACCAAGTGATGCCCAATACAATCACACCACCTGCCAACTAATAGCAGACTCTGTCCCTGAACTCCTGTCAGTGCTCCTTTCAATAACTCCTGCAATTTATATATAAGTGTGATGTCTGTGGTGTGGAACATCCTTTGTGCAGTCCATAACCTGTTCTGGCTATTCTCCCACTCAGCTTTTGTGTGCACCTCCTGACTGGCAGAGAATGAGACATAAAAAAGTCCTTGGCTTAGGTTAAGCACTGCTTAGCGACAACCAAAACCATCGATGTGTTATTAACATTATTCTCATACTGGTTCCAAAACACAGCCCTGTGCCAGCTACTAAAGTAACTACTGATGTCTTTACTAATAATTTAATAGATGAAGATATGGGGGTTAACATCTTTGAAATGGGTTTTAATGTCTCTACTGACTTTGGGCAGCAGGTTTGTTACCAGCCCGGAGAGTCTGGCTCCTGAGATAGGCACGGGTCTGCACGAGGCTGAACTTTGGGGTAAAATGCCAGGTTCAAGGGGGGGTATGGGGTAGGCTGCACCCTCCTGGTACCTCAGCAATGGGGAAAGGAACGGGGCACCGTGCTGCCAGGAGTTAGGATAAAAGGGAAGCTGAGTCCTCGGAAACCCCGAGAGAGAAACCCCCGCGGGCGTGTGCCCCAGTGAACTCTCTTCCTTTATTCGAATAAATTAAAGGACGCCTATGTCTCCTTTTTGGACATAGACCTCTGGCGTTTTGGACTTTCCTGACAGTCCCCAAGGGTGACTTCAACAAGGGAACTCCGGAGGCCGGGCTGAGGCAGCGCCCAGGTCCGCCCGGAGCTCCCCGGGGACAGCCGCGTCCGGAGCCGCCAGCTCTGGGGCGAACCGCCGGAGCGGAGCTGGCAGCCGCCAACCCTGACGGTGCTGAGGCCCCGACTTCGCTGCGAACCGCCGCTCCGGGGCTATCCAGCCGCTCCGGGGCTAGCCGCCCCTCAGGCCGTGGCAGCTTGGGGGAGGGAGGCAGCGAAGGGAAGGAGGGAGGCGTGCGTAGAACGGCACTGAGGGCGCATGAGCGAGGTGCGCAGCAGGCTGCGGGCAGCTTCGCGGCCGGCCGGGGCAGCCTCCAGCGCCGCAGGAGCCCAGCCCGGGCCGCTCCCGCAGGTAACGGCGGCCCGGGACAGCGCCGGGTCCGGGGCGCGGCGCGGGGGCCGCTGAGGCGGCGGGGGCGGCGCCATTTTGCGGCGCTTCGGACCCAGCTCCGGTGCTGCCTTCGAGGCGCGGCCCGGCGTGAGGGAACCCGCGGGTGTGCTGGGTGTGCTCGGTCCGGGTTAGGGCACCCCGGTGGATGTGGGCCCGGAGCGTGCTCGCCTCACGGCTCGGGAAGCAGCTTAGGCAGGGCCATCTCCGGTCCGGTGCGGAGCGCAGCCTCGCTCCGTACGCGGTGGGGCTGTGAGGAGGTTTGGGCCCCCCAGTATCACCTCCGGCTCGGTGGAGCTGGCACAAAGCTCTCCGGGGCGGGACAGCCCTGGCCGGGGTTGCCGGTGCGGTGTCACCGGGCCCCCACGCCGCCCGGGGGTTGCCCGGCTGAGCCCGGAGCGCCCAGCGCGGCCGGGCCGGGGCTGTCCCTCACCGTGGGGCTCGGAGGAAAAGTCCGGCCCCGTGGTGCCCGGCAGGGTTGTGCGGTTTTGTCTGTGCTTCGTTCAGCACCAGAGTGGTGTCTTTTTCTGTGCTGGAGGAGGTACCTGTGAGGCAGCTTCACTCAGGTTTGACAGGAGGGGAAATCCTGTGTGGTTGTCAGCTATCCCCTATGGCCCGCTTGGCATAGTGATGGATCCTCTGACCTGATCGCTAGGGCCATGTAAAATGTTAAACTGTTAAAAGTGATTTCTCAAAGCAGCTGCTGCTTTGAATGATACAATCTGGATTACAGAAGCTTTATGTTGTGTTAGGCTGCGAACCACAATAGGTTTATTCTGTAAATTAATGGGGATATGCCAGGTCACATTATGCTTCTGTTTTATCTCCTGCTTTGAGCCCATGGCGATCATCAGTTGAGTTTATTTAGCCCTTTCCAAATATTTTCTAGGTAAGAAAGGGGCTTCAGGCATTGGGAGCAGCTGGGTAAGAAAAATAAATTAAGGCTTAGGTAGGTATTTTTAAAGAAGAAAAGTGTATTTGAGCCTATTGATGCTACAATGATGAGAGAACAGATTCATGGTTTTGAGACCCATCCTGCAAAATATCACATGCTGGGACTGCCTTTAATACCTCTGAGAGCCTGCCCTGGCTGTGGAATGCTTTCCATTCTTTGGAGGGTTCTTTCCAGGCAGTTCTGTGTAACGGGATTTTTACAGAGCATGGAAGATGCCTCTAGGGGAAGCCTCCATTTTGATTGCTGTGCCTAACTCGAATAATTCTGATGCTCCTGAGTTTGCTGTCAGGTTTTTAAGATGCTGAAATGTGTTTTCAGGTTCCTGTGTGGGCTTTTTTTTCACTAAGAATCTGGAAAATACCTTGGCTTTTCGTGGGGTTTGGTGCTAAGTAGGTTTGACTGTAGGAAGCACACATTGTTGCAAAGGTGAAGCATGCAATTAAAGTTCTTTCTTAATAATTTGAGAAGATTTAAATATGTGTCAAATGAAATGCCATAGTCAACCAAAGCAGAATGGATGAATTGCCCATAAATTTCTTTGGCATGAAGTGTGTGAGTGAAATGTTTATTTCTTCTAAGGAATAGGTAATAGGAGTGTTTAAATAAAGGTATCGTATATAAAAATAAAGGTATAGTGTATATATAATGCACTGGAGCACAATCCATGGATTAGAGTGAAATTTCAACACTCAGTTAATTTATTTAGAGAACTCCAGCTATGTTTTGATGCCCAGATGGATTAATTAATGGAAGTAGTAGAAAATACAGGGTGTAAAACACAGGTGACTGTTGAGCTTAGTATTTCACTATGTTGTAGAGAAACTCAGGAATCCAGAAAATTCTAAATACGGAAATGCTAATTTGCCATGCAGTACTGTGGTATTTTCAGGCAGCTAGTCAAGAAAATTTGAATTGGAAGACCATCAAACTTGATTCATGCAACCAAAATATCAGAGACTTCTCTACAAATAGAAACACAAGGAGCATCCTTATTTGTATTCAGCAAAGAGTTGGAGTATGTGTGCTGTTGTGGAAGTTTATTTTTATATAAATACTACTCCAGTGAATTTTATAGGCATGAACAAGATTGTAAGTGCCCTGAAACACAATGTGTCATCTTGGACTGGCAATTATATGCATCGATTCAGTTTGGGTTTTTTTTTTTTAATTAAAAAAAAAATGCTCTGTAGTAATTTTCTCTGAGTGACAAGAAGAATCTTCAAGAGAAATATCTAAAGCAGTGATTTCTGAGCAGTGGAAGTAGCTTTATTTTTTATAACATCCTTAGTACCTGAGAGCAAGGTTGGCAGAGTGCCAGTCCTGCCAGCTTTAGGGAGCTGCAGGGAAGTGTAGCATGGTTCCCTTCAGAATTCAGGGATCTGGACATTTCTTTGAGATGAGCTTTTAGGAAGCCCCAGCACATCTTGTGGTGTGGCATCTTCCTGCATGCTCTGTTTCTGCAGGTTTTATTTCCCAGTGCTTTTAAACATCTCTTCTGGTTTTTTCAGACAGTTTAGAGCTGTTAAAACTACTTATCTTGAGAGATACTCTCTTCAGCCTCAGCTTTATCCCAGATCCAACATGGTTATTATATAACCTAGTATTTTTCATTTTACTTACATTTCATTACATAACCTGGTATTTTACATTGTTACTTGCATAGCAGAATAGCTGCAGAACTCTGCTTGATCCAGGTCAAACTGAAAACTAGAAAAATTGCTATTTTTACATGCCTGACATTTTTCTTGCATGCTTGAGCTTAAGTATTATGTTTGCTTATTTCAGGACTGCCTCTGAACCACAGTCCAGAAAGGAGAAACAATCCTCTTGGTTGAAGTTGAACATTTGTCTCTGAGAGTAAGAACAGAGCCATGCCAGTGCTTTCAGAAGACTCAGGTAACTCAGCTGCATGCTTTCAACAGAACAGGGGCTGAAATCTTACCATAGGTGTGTCACACATAAAATGAATTCAAATTGGAGTAAAATGTAACAGAATTAAGAGAATTCAACTGGAGTTTTTGAGCAATTATCTGCAAGAAAGAAGGTGGAATGTAAAAAGTGAAAATTAATAAAGTTTGTCAGGAAACAGTTTCCTAATAACCCTAGAGCACCTGAATACCTTCTGATAAACCTGAATATATTCTGACAGACCTGAATATATTCTGACAGACCTGAGTGTATTCTGACAGACCTGAGTATATTCTGACAGACCTGAGTGTATTCTGACAGACCTGAGTGTATTCTGACAGACCTGAGTATATTCTGACAGAGCTGAGTGTATTCTGACAGAGCTGAGTGTATTCTGACAGAGCTGAGTGTATTCTGACAGACCTGAGTGTATTCTGACAGACCTGAGTGTATTCTGACAGAGCTGAGTGTATTCTGACAGAGCTGAGTGTATTCTGATAGAGCTGAGTGTATTCTGATAGACCTGAGTGTATTCTGATAGATCTGAGTGTATTCTGACAGACCTGAGTATATTCTGACAGACCTGAGTATATTCTGATAGATCTGAGTATATTCTGATAGACTCCTGTAGGCAAAGTTGGATCTCTCAGTGTAACAGTGCCTTCTGCACCTGCTTGTTAAAGATCAGCCCATGTATATCTGCTGCTTGCTGTGTCATTTCTTAATATTTTATGAACAGGGGTTGGTAAACTTTGTTAATATTCTTCCTTTTAACTTAAAATAAGTGACTTTGCTCAAAGCTACTTTACTGCCTTCTCCAGTATGCTGCCCAGGGGGAAGTCATGGATATTAAATGATGCTTAGGGTTAAAGCAGGAGTGAGTTTGGGTCTCCTGGATCAAATCCACTCTAAGGTTCATGGAGAGAATAGCCACAGTAATAGATTTGAACCCCCTCCACCTTTTTTTATTTTCTGTTTTGTTTTGGTCTTGTGTTCCCAGACATGGTTCACCAGGGAAAATCTGGTGTTTGTCTGGCCGTGTGTGCTGCAAAATTGGGATATTGGTGATTTAAATGCTTTTTAGAGAACTAGCCACAAGCTTTGATTCCACCTCAATGGAAATCTACTCCTGTCCTTTCTTCCTCTGGTCAGGCCTGGCTTTTTATAGGTGCCTCAGAGGTAGAAGGGGCAGGAGAACACTTTTGAGCAAAGCTGCTGGGGAAGTAGAGCTGCTGAAGGAGGTCATTCAGTCATCTTGAGAGTCTGCTGTGGTATTAAAATTCAACATTTGTAAGAGGGAAACAAAGAGTTCTGGAAACAAAGCATCTAAAACATGAAGTGGGAAATGTGCAAGATAATTTTTTAATATATATATATTGCTTTGTTAGCTTTTGCCTTAATGTGATGCTGTGTTTGCCACTTACAGAGGGAGTGTTGCAAAAGGAATGGTGGCTAAACAAAAGATAAAC
This sequence comes from Leucosticte australis, assembly GCA_025504685.1. Taxonomy (NCBI): domain Eukaryota; kingdom Metazoa; phylum Chordata; class Aves; order Passeriformes; family Fringillidae; genus Leucosticte; species Leucosticte australis. The sequence continues at coordinate 2,072,918 of JANIJU010000007.1, forward strand.
ATGAGTCTCTCTGCAAATTTGATCATCACCAATGTGGTAGCCAAATAAATGCAGTGGCTTTTAAGTCTGCAGTAGAAGGTCCAGTGAGAAATCCCATGTACAATGTTTTTGTTCTGTCCTGAATCTAAATTTAGGATTGCACGAAACTTTGGCCCTTTTGACATCTCAGCTAAGACCTGATTCAAATCATAAAGAGGAAATGGGATTCCTTAGGGATGTCTTCAGTGAAAGGAGTCTCAGCTACCTGATGAAGGTAAAAGTTTATATTTGTTTATGTACATTCTCCTGACAGTTTACTTTTCCTCTGTTCCCTGGATTTATCAACCGTTTACTTTGCCAAACTTTTTTTTTAAGAATTCTGTACCAACCAAAGCATATGTGTGTTTAAGAACAAACATTAATAATGTTTGACAATTAGCATATTTTGTTCAGAAATAAATTTTTCTGCTTTTCTTGCTAAAATGAACATACAGTGCCCCATAGCTAAAAGGTAATGTGAAATGGTTTCATTTTTTCCCTTATGCTCCTAAAGTCTTTACAGATTTTCTGACTGAAACTACCATGAGCAAAAAGAAAACTAAGGCTCCTAAACAAAACAAAAATAACCCTAAGAGAGATTATTTTTCTGACACATCTCAGATAAATTATCTTCCTTAAATAGAGAAATATTCCAGTGTGGGTATATTTGGAAAGCTTTGTATCTCTCTGTAGAAATATCCCTGAATAATCTTTTTTCAGATTCATGAAAAGCTCCGTCATTATGAAAGACAGAGTCCAACTCCTGTTTTACATAGTGCAGCAGGATTAGTTGAAGATGTGAGTAAAAATTCTTGTCTCCTAATTTTCCTATTATTTATGCCTGCTTTTCTAACAAATCAAAGCTTTGCAATTGTGCTGTATGTGAACGTATTTCTCATCTTCCTCAACTGTCTTTGTAATCTGTTGGCCATGATGACTCAAGGAAATGAGAGCTCAAAAATACCAAGTCATTAAATGTCAACTGAGGATGGACACGATCAGCTAGAAGGAAAGGATATTATGGGTGACCTTCCTAAGGGAGAGGCCCTGTCCTGACAATAGACTATCCCAGCTGAGCGTTCAGGCTTATTTTCAGCCTTAAAACCATTACAACCCAGGCAGGCACTGCTGTTGGTTTGAGTTGGAGGGACCTTGAAAGGTGATCTCATCTAGGTACCACAGGCAGCTCCCCTTTCCCTGGATCAGATTGCTCACAGCCCTGTTTATCCTGATTTTGAACATTTCCAGTGCTGGGGCATCCCAAACGTCTCTTGGCAGCCTTGTTTCCAGCATCTCACCATGCAGATGTTCTAGCATCTCACCATCTTCATCATAAAAAAATTCTTCCTTATAGCCACTCTAAATGTGGATAATCTAATTCTTCCTTATATCCAATCTGCTCTCTTTCATTTAGAGCTGCTGCCCAGTGTCCTGTCCCTACAGGCCTTGGTAAAGAGCTTTTCTCTCTCTTGTAAGCCTCCTCTATGTGCTGAGTTGCAGTTGAGACAGAGATAACACAAAGCAACACACTCCATTTTCAGAAGGCTTCAAACTGTTTTTATTATGGCATGCATGCTTTTTATACATTCTCACAAAACCCATCAGTTTACACTTTACTCATTGGTCACCAGAGACAAACAAAGTGCTTGTTGGAACAGGCAGTTCAGGTTTCTCTTATTTCTCCTTCTTTCTTTCTTGGTTTCTCTGTCAACAACCATGGTAGGAAATTCTCTCTGGGGTAAACGTGGATCCTCTGATCAAACTTCTCTCTGGCTCACAGAAGTTGCTGTAAAACCTCTTCCACACTGAATGCCAGCAGTAAAGTCTCCCCCAAGCCCTCTCTTCTCCAAGCTGAGCAATCCCAACTCTCTCATCCTTTCGTCATAGGAGAGGTGTTCCAGCCCTGTGAGCATTTTGGTGATCCTCCTGTGGGTGCACTAGAACAGGTCTGTGCACTGGGGACTCTGGAACTGGACACTGCTCTGGGTGAGGGGGTCTCATGGGGACAGGAGGAGAGACAGGATCACCTCCCCTGACCTCTGGGTGAGGGGGTCTCATGGGGACAGGAGGAGAGACAGGATCACCTCCCCTGACCTCTGGGTGAGGGGGTCTCATGGGGACAGGAGGAGAGACAGGATCACCTCCTCTGACCTCTGGGTGAGGGGGTCTCATGAGAGCAGGAGGAGGGACAGGATCACCTCCTCTGACCCCGAGGGTCTCATGAGAGCAGGAGGAGGGACAGGATCACCTCCTCTGACCCTGAGGGTCTCATGGGGACAGGAGGAGGGACAGGATCACCTCCTCTGACCCCGAGGTCAGGGGGTCTCATGAGAGCAGAAGGAGGGACAGGATGATCTCCCCTGACCTGCTGGCCCTGCTTCTCTCCCTGCAGGCTGGGATACAGTTGTCTTTCTGGGCTGCCAGCACACATTGCTATCATGTATCTGCTGTTTCATCTACCAGGATCCTCAGGTCACTCTCCTAAGGGCTGCTCTCAATCAGTTCGTGCCCCAGTCTGTTCACAGAGCAGAGTTGTGTCTTAGGTTTGTGTGTGACACGATGCCCTGTGCCTGTGAAGTGAAATTTATTCTGCATTTGCTGGCTCTTTACATGCAGCTGTTTTCTACCTTAGCCTAGGAAGGAGCAGTGGAAGGTTTGGGAGCTGGAATATTTCCCTTCTCAAAGTCAGGAGACCCCAGTGCCTCCCTTAACGTGCAGCACACCCCCCCTCCCTGTTCCCACACACACTGTGCCACCTCCACAACAGTTTCAGCACTGCTACCTGTCAAGTCATACAAAATTTCCTTCTTCAGAATAGTTTTTTATAGAACTGTATGACTTCCCTGCTTAGAACCCTTAACAGGGTAAGGAAATCTCTTTTTTCTCAAGCCATTTTCCCTTCCTCCTCCCTCCCTGCTTTCTCTCGCCTCCCACCTCCTCAGCCCAGTGCAGAAGTGCCTCCATTATTTCTCTCATCTTTCATTTAAAGTGCCTGAGAGTCCAGGGCATATGTTGGTGTCCAGGTTTTGCAGGGGAACAAGGGAACTTATGTTGCATGTTCCACACAGGTAATACTAGATGACTGCAGAAAAGTTTAAAGTCTTTTATCAAATAATACAAGTGTTGTTTCAGGTATCATTTATGTATTCCATATAGAATTTAAATTTTCAGAACTCACTTCTGATGGAATAATTCTTAAAATGTGTGTTTAGGGATTATGATTCTGATTCCTAATGCTGTTTTCTGTACTATCTAATAAAAATAGCTAAAGAAACTTTGGTTTCTTTCAGGTTTCATGCACTATGGACTGGGATCAGTTCTGATCTGTGCACACTACTTTGATGGATGATAGATGTTAGCAAACACTCAACAGAAGTGTAAATACATTGTCTGGTGGACTCCTTTAATTTTGAGGTTGTAAATTTTTATTTTAAAGGTAATAGAAGAATTGCAGACAGCACCAGTGAATAATGAAGAAAAAGAGCTGCTTCAGCTGTTGTCAACACCACATCTCAGGGTAAAAACCACATTGGGAACCTTAAAGAAATGCCTTTGCAGAATTGTAATAGAACCTTTTGTAACAGAAAAGTTATATAGAAGCCTCCTCCAAACTTCTTTTCCACTGGGATTTCCTGCACAGACTTTAGGATGTGAAGGAAATTGAAAAGAGACAGCTTTCCTGCATAATGCACCATGCTGTCTTCCATTCCTCCCTTCCTTACTTTTTTCTGAGGGACCAGAAGAGAAAAGAAAAGAAGGATACCTTCTTGCTTTTCATTGTCCACTTTGTTTTACATTGTCCACAAAAAACTTTGGTTTTTGTTGTTGCCTGGATTTATTTTAAATACTGACACATACCAGTATATAGTTTACATGATGGGTAAGGTAATTGCTAAATCTTTTTTGGAGGATTTGTGGTGAGGGTAGAAAGGGAGAGGTTTAATTTTGCTCTAGTACTGGAAACATGAGAATGGGAATTGTAATATTACTCCATTACATGACTGTTTTTTATTTCCTTTATGCAGGCAATGCTTGTAGTACATGACACTGTAGCACAGAAGAACTTTGACCCAGCTCTTCCACCTCTGCCTGATAATTTTGATGATGATTTTGATGAGGAATCAGTGAAAATTGTTCGGCTAGTGAAAAATAAAGAACCCTTGGTACATATTAGATCATCTCTAGTCATAAAACTTTATGGTGCAAGAGTGTTATTGGGAGCATGGAGGAGATACTTGAAGATGTCATCAAACAGTCTTCAGAAACTTGGAGTGTTCTGAAGCTTATAAAGTAACAAAAAAACCAATTTAGTAAATGCTAAATGCACCTTCACAATTTTGCATTTAGCTGCTTTATGGGCATAGTTTATAATGCCAGGAAACACAGGGAAGAAATTGTATATGTTGAAGCAATTATGCTGATTCTATCTGTTAATTCTTTTGATACTGTAGCTACTTAGTGTGTTCACTTACATGAAAGTCAGTGAGAGTATGTTTGATACCTCTATATAGCATTATATTGTCAAGGTCCTAATTTTATACCAATGGAAATGGAAGAATTGATTCCCTAAGGAAAAACAGTTGTATTGGGAAAGAAATCTGCTTTTTGTGTGTCACAGAAGGGAGCAGTGACTGAATTTCTGATTAAAGCTTTGCATTGCCAGCAGAGGTAGGAAAAAAATCCAATTACTTGGCTTTTGTTGTTTTTACATATAAAAGTGCTGACTGTTGTCACTGTGGGACACAAAACAACATGAGCACACACTGCTGCTCTCAGGGTGAAGAAAAGGGAAGTTTATTTTCTGACTCTTAACATTTATGGTTTTCCAAAAGTGACAGGGGATTGGAGGGTGACAGTGCCACCTCTCCAATGACACTGGACAAACCAAGTTATCAAATTTCTCCTCTTCCATAAAAGAATGCAAAACAATGAGTTATTTACAGAAAGTGTGTGAGAAAGTTTGCTACAAGAATGTAAACATCAGAAGGCTTAGAAAATCTTAAAAAATCAGGGTGACAGACAGTATTGTATAAAGAGTCAGAAAAGGAGAAGGAATTTGTTACAATAAGCTGCTTTGCACACTTGAGTGACTTTGATGCCCACAATAGTGCAGGAAGGTATAAGCATTATCAAAGTCAGCAGAAAGGAAGGTGGGTGCACCTTCCCATAATCACTTGGCATGGGCAAAACTTGAGTAATGGTGGAAATCATCAAGGAGAAAGAGGAAATCCACAGAATAAATTAATTCCAGTTGAAAAGACATAAAAACATCCACATTATTTCTCTGGTTGCTGAATTCAGGGCACATATCTTACCTTTTTTTGCGTGGGGGGTATGTTTTATTTCAGGGAGCTACCATCAGAAGAGATGAACACACAGGAGCTGTGATTGTAGCAAGGATCATGAGGGGTGGTGCAGCTGATCGCAGTGGTATGATTGCACTAGTTCATTTCTGAATTGCATTTGGAAACCTCTCAGGTTTCCTGAGCATGCTCTTAGCATTCCTGTTTCACCAGTAATCTGTTCATCTAATTACATCTGCTTTTTATTAGGAAAAAATGAAAACAGAGATGGAAGGAGTATGTTTGAGCTTTAGAAAAATGCAAAGAATGTTTTTAATTTTTAATCTGGTAGCTTGGTTTATTCAGTGTATCATGTGTTGTTTTCTGTTTGCTTTAGTGGGAAATTCTTTTATGTCAGTTAACAGTAGCTATATATATGGCAAGTAAAACATTTCTTATTGAACTGGATAAACAAACTAAATCTTGAAGAGTCTCTTCATGGCTTGTTAAAAAAAATCAGTGTAGCATTCTTTCTGTGAGTGTGAAGTATTGATCTGTCAGGTGACTGACATGCCATTCCTGCCTTTATATTCCTGGCTGTCTCCTGACTTCATAAGATTTGGACACACTCATGAAACGATTCCAGTTTTGCATACTTAATACTGATCCAAATAGTGTTTTTCCAGAGTTCCTTGCCACAAGTTGCCTGTCTGCATGTTGCTCTCCTTTGAGGCTGTGCTGCATGGGAAAAAAAGTGCCATTAGGAATAAAGGCAGGAGACTCTGAGGCCCATGTCCAACAAAGGCACTTGGCTGTGGTACTGAATCCATCAGTGTGGATGAGGGAGGAGAGGAAGTACATGCTCATGACTTATGCTGGACATCAGAGCAGTAGTGCTTTCCAGTCTCTAGACCTATTTTAATTTACTTACCATCTTTTCAGGTCTTGTCCATGTTGGAGATGAACTAAGAGAAGTCAATGGTATTACTGTGCTTCACAAACGACCAGAAGAAATAAGTCAGATTTTGGTCTGCACTGATTTTCATTTCAAGATCTTTTCTGTTTGGTGATCTAGTAATTACAGTAGATGATGAAATTTAACCATGAGTTTAAAATATAGAGCTAAAAGATGCAATCCCTGCTTGTCTTTGCATTAAGAGTTTTTCTTCTCCCAGTGGATTAGTCTTCTCCTTTTGACTTCAGAAACTTCTGCGAACTGGATTGGTACCAAGTAAGATACAAATACAAAGTTAACATGTTGCTCTGTCAAGAACTTCCCTTTAATGCTTTGTTTATGGCAAGCAAGCTGCAAATTATAAATACACTCCTAGGGGATGATCCATAATGTGGTGTGTTGGGAGGCTGAAGAGAGTCTTGTCCGTGTGCTCAGTGGAGCTGTCAGTCTGTCCTTTACCAGCAGATTCCTGGTGACGTGAGCAATTTCTTGCTTCAAGCTTCTCTAACATGAATACCCACAAATCCTGATAGAAAGTGGTGTAGCTCTTGTGCTTCTTTATCTCTGATTTCCCTCCTGTGCTGTGGTTCCCCCTTGTCTTGCTGTGGAGTGGAGTTAGGGGCCCAGTAAGGAGACTGGGTCAGTTCCATCACCTAATTTCAATTTAGATCAAATAATGCCAATGACTGCTTTTAACTTGGGGGACAGGGGGTGTCAAAACCACTTTGAAATAGTGTGTAAAGTTTTATTTATGGGGATCTTGGGATGCTATTTATCTGTCCTGTGTAATTTCTAATTACATATGTCCCATGTGAGTTAATGCCTGAAGTGTAACACTTTCTTTTTCATGGTTTATTTTTTGAAGAAAAGCTACAAATGTTTGTGTTTACTTTTAAATCTGTGCAGAACTGCAGGCTTCCCTACAACACAGTTCATCTCATGCCAAACAAGGCATCTAAAACAGATGAGATAAACCCATTCTAGATTTCTGAAGGACCTAAACGTGCTTTTTAGTTTACTATAACTAATAACTGTAATTTCCTAGCAAAGATTTCTAGAGTGAAAGTAGGTGTTTATTTTGTAGATGCTTATATTTCATTCTAACAAGTTAGCCACTATATGGAGCAAACACAGCAGTATTTTTCAAAGCAGCACTTTAAAATGATTAGTCTGCAAAAAGTTAAGTCATTGTTGCACTAAAAGTCACAGAAGTATGTAATGTACTCTGAACTGTAGCCCAGAAATTAATGCAATTGCTAAAAGCAAACAAAGGAATTTTAATGCAGGTCTTAATAAGTTTTAGCCAAGTAGTTACTGTGGATGTCTCCACTGTTGTGGAGTCATGGAACATCCTGATGTTCTCTGCAATGCAGTTAAATAGTGGATTAGCTTGGCCTGTTAGAGTTCTGATGAGGAGACAGCTGCTAGCTCCTTAACTGGAGCTTGGATAGTCTGCATTGTATCCTTGTCCTGCCTTCAAAGTAAAAACCATTTCTGTTTTTCTCAGGCTCAGTCTCAAGGGTCAATAACACTGAAGATAATTCCAGCCATCAAAGAAGAAGATCGTCTCAAAGACAGCAAGGTATGCAGCTGCACCACTGAGGCACATCCTCACCCCTCTGTAAATGCAGCCCTCCTGCAGACTCCTCACTGAGCTGCAAAGATAGCAGAGGGCTTTTTGTGCAGTACCCTTCTCTTCTTGACTCTTCTCCTCTCCATCTTGGCACGTGTTCTTCTATAGCATTTCTGAAATCCTGCCTCTTCTTTTGGGTACCTGTAATTAAATTGTGTCCTGCTGTCTCCTCTCCCCGTGGCAGCTGCAGTCTGTCCATTATCTCTGGGCATTTTGCCACTCACTTGAGTGAAAATGGACCTGCGGAGCTGCATTCACCATGTGACCCCATCAGCCCATTTCATCTGCCCTACCTGATCAGCAAGAAGTGATTGCTCATCTGGTCCCTCACAAGATTCCTCTGCCAGTCTCTCTGCCTCCCTGCTCTTGGTTGCTGATCCTTGAATCCCACAAATCACTTTCTGAAGTGGTTCTGCTCTTGTGTTAAGATACAAATCCAAAGTCCAACAGTAGATTTTGCTGCATTAAAGGAACATTTTAAGGACAGTCTTTACAACTGGGCAACTTTGCCAAAAATTCATTTTTATTGTTTTCTCTCTCCCCTTATTTTTTTTTTCCAACCATTCCTGTCACTGACATGTTTTATGAAAAATCCTTTCCTTAGGATTTTTTCCCTCCTGAGAAGCTGAGAGGCCTCAGGAACAAAATGCAAACAATGATTATCTGCTGCTGTGGAATGCAACAGGTGGATCTGGGATTGGTCTCATCTGGTTGTTTCTAATTAATGGCCAATCCCAGTCCAGCTGTCCAGACTGTCTCGGTCAGAGACAAACCTTTGTTATTCATTCCTTTTCTATTCTAGAGCCTTCTGCTGAAATCCTTTCTTCTATTCTTTTAGTATAGTTTTAATATAATATATATCATAAAATAATAAATCAGCCTTCTGAACATGGAGTCAAGATTCTCATCTCCTCCCTCATCCTGGGACCCCTGTGACCATTGTCACAATTCCTTTATTGCATTTTGTACTTAATGTAGATTGTGATCTGTGCTTCTTAGAACTTTGGTCTTTTGGGTCTCATGTTCCACAATTCTGGGTATATTTTGGAAAGTTAATTTATTTTTCTGCATAAGCTGCCAGGTGTCTGTATTTTTGAGTGCTTGCAGGAGGGATAAAGTACATGTATCATTAGCAGCATTAGCACTGGGGAAAGCCTTTTAAAGGCAGACATTTAAAATTCCAGAGAGGACAAGAAGAAGTGACATGTTCCCTTTCTCTTGCAGGTGTTTATGAGGGCACTTTTCTGCTATAACCCCAAGGAGGACAGAGCCATTCCTTGCCAGGAGGCCGGGCTGCCGTTCAAACGACGCCACGTGCTGGAGGTTGTGAGCCAGGATGATCCCACGTGGTGGCAAGCCAAACGTGTTGGGGACACCAACCTCAGAGCAGGCTTGATCCCCTCAAAACAGTTCCAAGAAAGGTTTGTCAGCAGAGATTACAGGATTTGTTTTTCTTTCACACGTATACAGTGTCACTCTATTGATCAATTGATTTTATGCCTGTGGGGGTGTTCACAGGGGTCCCAGGACAAGGGAGGAGATGAGAATCTTGACTCCATGGTTCAGAAGGCTGATTTATTATTTTACGATCTATATTATATTAAAAGAAAATGATAAGCTAAAACTATACTAAAAGAATAGAAGAAAAGCATTTCATCAGAAGGCTAGCAAGGAATAGGAAGGAAATGGGATGAATATCACAATAAAATCTTGTGACTGACCAGAGAGTCTGAGACAGCTGGACTGGGATTGGCCATTAATTAAGAACAACCACATGAGACCAATCAAAGATGCTCCTGTTGCATCCCACAGCAGCAGATAATTCTTGTTTACATTTCCTTTCTGAGGCCTCTCAGCTTCTCAGGAGAAAAATCCTAACGAAAGGATTTTTCATCAAATATGTCTGTGACAATGCCAGATTTTTTTCATAGAAAATGAAAGGCATGGTCATGCCAGGGTAAATCCAGCTAAGGGGAAACTGCTAAAAAGCTCCATCTTCTCCAATTATATAATAAAATTCCTAGCTTATTTTGAGTGTTTTGCCATTGTCTTAATGCTTTGTAGCATGAGGACACAAGCACTTGCTAAACAAACATGTATGAAATGAAATGTGCAATATCAGTCTCTTAACCAGTTTGGCTTGTGGTTATGTGACTGTATTTCACAGCCTTGTACCTCCACAGATTTATTGTAATTCTTTTGAGTTTATGCACAGATATTATGATCTGATCTTTCTTCTGGCTCCTAAGAGAGTATTTACCTCCTAGAGCTTGAAGTTTCTCTCTTTTCACAGCACCTTCTGAAGCAGAATATCCCTCAGTTCTTGTCTTTGCAGGACAGAAATCCTAGTTTGAGAAGGAATCTGTTTTAATCCACTGGTCTCACTTTGAGATTCTTGCTGCAAATCATTATAAATGTTTTCTTTGGATTGTGGGTGTTACAGAGTATCTAACAGTTGAACAGGTCTGATGCTCTTGCTGGCCTGCATCATTTCCATAATTGAGGTCTTGGCTCCACTACCTGAAAGCTCCTTTGAAACATGAGGCAGATTTTGCCTCTACAGCTGTTTCCTTCTTCCTGGGCATCCATATGTGTCATAAAATGCTGCACTGCTGCACTGCAGTCTTTTAAATTGTTTCAACGTTGTAAACAAGTAAAAAGATGTACAAATAAAAAGAATATAGAAATTCCTTCAGTGTCTGTTTCCTCTAGAAATGCCTGAGCAGCATTTTTTGTCTGTTTAAATATTGAAAAAAAAAACCAAAAACAAAAAAAACCCCACAACCATTTGGGAGGAAATTGTGGTTTCAGTTGCCAGCAGAGAGGGATTTGTTGAGGGTTGGATTTTTGTGCTAGGTTATTGGGGTGGTTTTGGTGTTGGGTTTTTGGTGGGAGGTGTTGAGCAAATAGGAAATGTGATCTGGTTTGTGATTTTAACACTTAAGGAAAATTTTGCTTGATGCTCTGTTCTTACATTTTCACACAATGTTTGGTTTGTTTACTAGTAAATAACAGAAAATTTCAAACTGATCTGGAACAAGGTGGATAATTTCTACTTATGCACAGCTCAATGGCTGCTTTGGACTAAGGTTATCTAGTTTTCTTAATGTTGCAAAAAAAGATCATGTGGGCAAAAGGGAAATAGAAATAAAAACCAGATTGATAAACTCTTGATTTCTATGCTCTGGTGCATGAAAGCTTTAAATGTTTTAAAATTTTCTTTTCATTCCCTTACCAGTGGAGGAAATGAAAAGAAAACACTCTGAGTAATCTGGGTAACAATCTGAGACTGTCATAGTTTTAAATAAAACTTTTTAACTAGTTGAATCAGAAACATTTTAACTTTTTTTTGAAAAAGCACTGTGTCATTCTTTATTTCCCATGCTATAAATTCTCTGTAATTCTGAGTTTCCAGATCTAAAATAGAATTATTTTCTATCCAGACGACTGACCTACAGGAGAACAACAGGCACCCTGCAGAACACCAGAACTCTGAAGAAACCATTATGTGAGTCTGTTCTGTTCTTTCAGTGATGCTTTAATTGATACTAAGTTCTCAGCTTTGTCTGTTATTTCAGTAATGATGTGTTTGAGTGTATTTTGCCACTGATTGATATTTTTAATATGCATGGACACAAGGGAGGAGGAGGATTTGGGTTTGAGCTTTATCCAGTGTTGTTAGTACCTATTGTTTTCAAAAATCATTGCTGTCCCTCTCTTCCTGCTCTCAAGAACATATTTACATGCCTTAAAATTTGTTCACACTTTTTCTACGGTTTGAAACTTGAAAGCTGCAAAAATAACCTAATGCATCTTCTGGAAATTCATAGATGAGTGCATGAAATTACTCTAAACTCATATGAGAATAAATGTAGCTTTAAGGAGGATAAAAATCACTGAAGCTGGAAATATAATCTATATTTCAGGCTTAATGTCACAGAGTTGGTGTTAAGTAGACTTTAGAGTGATTGTTGTTTACAGCTCTGCAGTCTCTGTCACTGAATTGTTCACAAAACTCTGTTTGTGAGGAAATTGCTGGGAAGTGCTGGAAAGCAGAAGGAGTTACAATTCCCCCAAAAGGTTTCTGTTGCTCCTGGGTATTTTAGCCCTGCTGATGTGGGGGAAGCTGTGGCTGTGTGCAGCCAGGACTGTGCAAGGACTGCCACCCTTGGGTAGACAAGGATTCTGGAATCCTTTGGAGTAACAGAAGTGAATTTCTGCCTTTGCTGCAGGATGAGATACAAATATTCTCATGCTACACAGAGGGCAGATGCTCAGTCAGGTTATGAAATAGCATTACTGGTTTAGATGAAGCTTTTCCAAATGAGTTTCCATGACACTCAGATGAGGAGCCATGTAATGAGGAGTGCTGCCTGAGCTCTATCTCAGATCTTTTCAAGACAATTAAGCTGATAACTGCTTGTAACAACTCCATTTCAGCCCACACTTCTTTAATCAGTGATAAGGGTATTGTATTGCTGTACTTTTTTTAAGATAGAAATTTGCCTGTTAAGCAAATTGAACCAGAACCTTCCTTTCCATTTTCTCTAATTTTGCTCAATTATTTGTCCATCTTTTAATATCATCCCAACTCTGCCTTTCATGCTAACTTATAGATGATCAGTCTTCTGACAAAGGTAGGTGCTCTCCTAACTCACTTTCTGTCTGAATATTAGCAACCAAAGTATTTTCTAAAATAAAAATAATAAAATTTTCTAGAATTCCAAAGGGAACAGTAATTATATTGTTCTTAGAACATTTTCTTTGTGAATTATTATTTAAACTAATCTAATTCAGGTTGATGACTTAAGTAATGGTGACTTCCAAGTTTGCTTTTCTGATTCAAGAGAAAAGATGTATTTACATGTTCTGGAGGTTTCTGAGTGAGGTTAAAGACTTGCAAGTTAAATGCAGTCTTGATATCTGGTATGTTTAAAAAATAAGGAAATATTGGGGTTTGACCTTTTAGGGCACCCATGTCAATCCTGATTTGTCTTCATTGTTTTCTGTGTTATTTTCATTATGAGCAACTCTGTTGGGCTTGTGCAGTTTATGTGTCATGTACCAGCTGCCTTTCCAAATGTCAGGTATTTCCTGGTCAATTCCATATTCTGTGGGGTTTTTTTCACATTGCACTTGCTTGTTGATATTCACATTCCAAGTACTAAATATTCCATCAGCTTTGATGAAAGTACAGATGATATTCTGTAATTAGAGTGTAGCAGTCATGGGCAGCTGTCAAAGCACAGTCTGAAAGAGCCTGCCCTGAACAGCAGAAAACAAACAAACAAAACAGCTCTGACCTTAGCTATGGACTGATCTTACTGCTGTTAGTGTTTTTTCTTAATTTGTGTTTTTTCCTAATATGTATTTTTTCCTAATGTTCTCTTCATTTCTTAAGCCTCTATCTTTTGGGAGTACACATGGGCATTGCTTGATCACAGTTATTCATTAAAAACCAAAGTCCTCTCTTGACTGGCACCTTTGGTTAAAGGTTTCAGTGCTGGATATTTTGGCTTTATCCCAAACACCACCGCCTCAAAATGAGTAGAGTTCTGTAAATATTACAAAGTGTCTAAATGTTAACTAGGCATCCCTCTTTCAGGAAGTTTGAGAATCAATATTTTTTTTAAGATAACAGTATTTTTTTGTAGCTTAGAATCATGGTTTTATTGTGCACACTTCAGGGGCCTTGGAGGTGGTTGTAATTTGAGGAGGTTGGGGGTTTTTAACATGGTATTTTACATACGTGTGTATGACCAAAGCATCAAATCTTTATTTTTTTAATAAAAATAATTTTACTTGGTCAAAATGAAGGGGGTTAGAGTTCATCCTTGTAATTTCTGATGCCCAGATGATAATGAAATATCAGAAGAGGCAATTTTCTTACATAATCATACTCATTTATAAAGTTTTTAATTTAAAAAAAGAGCTCTGTGTTTGTGGAGTCTTCTCTTTTACTGAAGTCTGAGTGTCATATTTTTACTAAATGTCATGAATGCTGCAAAGCATAAACTCTGGGAACTGGAAATACCAAGATATGAAATTCTCTAGTCCAGGATTTTTTCAAATATAAACCACTAGTCAATGGAAGTATTTTTTAAGTATTAGCAATGATTATGTTTTAAAAGTTCCTGCAAACAATGCAGGATGTAAAGTTTCTTTCCTTACCAACGAGCCAGGCTTGTATCACACACATTGTCTAAGATATTTCCTTCCTCCCTCTCACTCTCCTTTCCCCTGTGCCCTGCCCCCACTTCCTTGCTTTGGAATTTGCAGAAGACTGTGACTGTGAAGGATATTTCAATGGGCACTACATAGGTGAGTAACCAAACCCTTTACCTCTCCCCTGGCACACCCACCCCAAAAAAACCCAGACCCAAAATGAAAACAAAACACCCCCACCCAATAAACTCCCCCAAAAAACCCCACCTCCACATTAAAGAAATCAAACTGGGCTGTTGCAATGAACTCCCACACATTGATAATCTCAGTTTTCTCTGTGAAGGGGCACAGTCTGACTTTGGCATAACCAATACTTGGCAGCTACAGTTTTAAGAGGGGGATTTTATTATAGGTTGGGTGTTGGGTTTTCTATCCCATTTCAATGGGATGTTAGGGTTTCTATCCCATATTTAGTGGGTTTTCTACCCCATATATTAGGGTTTCTATCCCATATGGGAGGTTTTCTATCCTAT
>JANIJU010000007.1:2115803-2127938 GCA_025504685.1 Leucosticte australis
GCAGTTCCAGGAGCTGGAATCACTGGGGCAATTCCGGGAGCTGGAATGACTGGGGCAGTTCCAGGAGCTGGAATCACTGGGGCAATTCCGGGAGCTGGAATGACTGGGGCAGTTTCAGGAGCTGGAATGACTGGGGCAATTCCGGGAGCTGGAGTGACTGGGGCAGTTCCAGGAGCTGGAGTGACTGGGGCAGTTCCGGGAGCTGGAATCACTGGGGCAGTTCCAGGAGCTGGAGTGACCGGGGCAGTTCCAGGAGCTGGAGTGACTGGGGCAGTTCCAGGAGCTGGAATCACTGGGGCAGTTCCAGGAGCTGGAGTGACCGGGGCAGTTCCAGGAGCTGGAGTGACTGGGGCAGTTCCAGGAGCTGCTTTGGCTGTGCCTGCCTGCATTGCAGCATTGCAGGAGAGGTGCTGGAGTTCAGCAAGCAGCAGCAGCAGTGGATTCAGGCTGAGCAGGAGATGCCCATCAGCTCCTGGTGGCTCTGGTTCCTCCTGAGAGCAGAGCACTGCTCTGGCCTCAGCTGGGCTTCACTTTATTCCCCTTTGGGGTTGTGCTGAGCACAGCGAGGATCCTACAGAGATGGATTTGTTACTGCTGAGCAGGGCAGGCACAGCTGAGCCCTTTTCTGCTGGGGAGGGGCTGGGGGTTGTTGGTTCTCCAGGCTGGGGTTGAAGGCACTTCAGATGATAATTCATGTTCAGACTCAGGTGTTTATTGTTCCTTATCAATGTTCCAGTCTCACAGCAGTGAGTTCTGCAGTCTCTCATTAACAAGGCACAAAATGGCCAACTATCTCTTGTTACAAGGTCTTTTAAGACTAAACTATCAAATTAAGAAATGCCACCTAGATTATTTTCCCCTTTAACCCAATAACTGATCCCTCAAAGCCTGCAACGTGGACTTTTCTGTCCAGCTACAAAATACCACCCAAAGCCATGGAGAAGCAGGAAGAAGAAGGTGAAGAAGAACAACCTAAAACCTCCATCCTAAAACCTCCAGTCTCCACCCTAAAACTTCCATCTTGCTCGAGGTAAAATATTACCTCAATATTCATTTCTATATTCTAAATATATTTAGAATAGATTTATTTCTAATATAATAGAATTTATTATTTTTATTTAGAATATAATAAATTTATTATTATAAATAATTATAATTTATTTCTAATATAATAGAATTTATATTTACTTATATAATAAATGTATTATTATAAATAATAATAATATTTCTATATATTAGAAATAAATATTTCTTTCTATAAATATAGAAACGTTTATAGAAAATTTATTTCTATATTCTAAATATTTAGCATACCCTATTATATACATAGGTAACTTTTACTGATAACTTTTAAACTTTTATTTTATTTTTAGTTTCATGAGAAGGGTGAGACAATACAGATGTTATCATTCACACCATCACAATCAGAAGTTAACTATTTCTTAATTACAGTACACTATAATCATTTCTTGGCTGATCAGCTTTAGCTACACTATGCTGTAAATGCTTTAATCATCCAAAATTACTTTTTGTGGCTCTTACTACAATGTATTTTTATAGTTCTATTTTTCAAAAGCATTTGGTCTATTTTCTAAGGCTGGTTTTTGAAACTTGTGTCTAGTTCAATCTCTCTCAACAATACCTGCCTTATTCTATGGTATTTCCAAATTAGTATTTCTGATTTGAAGGTTTGCACACAAGCAGATGTATCCTGTGTGAGCTTTTGGTTCATTTCCTACAAATCCATTTCCCTGGGTGGGTCTGGCTCTGGCTGTGGGCAAACCACAGCAGGGGCTGGGCATGGAATTGCTCAGCTCTGGATATTAGATATAACATTCAGATATAATATATCATATATAATATTATATATGATAATATATTATATTACTATAATATATTATAATAATATATCATATATAATATTCAGATGTAATATATTATATATAATATTCAGATATAATATAGTATATATTATCTTCAGATATATTATGTATAATATTCAGATATATATCATATATAAATATATATATAATAGATTATATACAATATTCATGTGTAATATATTATATATAATATTCAGATACTATGTATTCGATATAATATTCAGATACAATATATTATATACAACATTTAGCTATAATATTCCGATATGATATATTATATATAATATTCAGATATATTTGATATCATATTCAGATACGATATATTATATACAATATTCATATATAATATATTAGATATAATATTCAGATACGATATATTATATATATAATATTCAGATATAATAGATTATATACAATATTCAGATATAATATATTATGTATAATATTCATATATAATAGATATCATATTCATATATAATATATTATATATAAAATTCAGATATATATCATATTCATATATAATATATTATATATCATATTCAGATATAATAGATTATATATAATATTCAGATATAATAGATATAAATTCGGATCTAATCTATTAGATAAAATATTCAGATATAACAGATTCAGCCCCAGTATCACTCCCACCCCGAGTGAGGGCCCATTCTGAGAACTCTCTCTCCCTGATAACTCTTTTTGGTTTTTCCTGTGCTTCATTAAAACTACCAAATCAATTTTTGGGGGGGAAGGGAGCAGCAGAGAGCTTTGTGTGCCTTGCTGCAGGAAGGGCTGCGAGCAGGCAAGCAGCTGCAGGCTGTGCAGGGATGTTTCTGTAGCTGAGGAATCTGAGTGGCTGAGATTTGGGGCTGTTCCTGGCCTCTCTCAGGCTGCCCTCCTGCTTATGGACAGCAAGTTTTAAGCCACAAGCTAAACAGAACTTCTGCTTTTTTCATTCAGAACTTGTTTTGGTATTATTTCTCCATGTGGGTTATACAGATAAATATAATAACTAATAACAATTCATGTATAAGAGTTAATAGAGATTGTTTAAGTGCTTGGGAGAAGCTACATCAAGAAGATTTTAATGTTTTATGTGACAGTTGATCACTCTAAATGAGATTGTCTCTAGTGGGCCTGCAGTGACAACAGCAGCTTTTGGAAATATTGCATGAAAAATTACCAGAAGCTGAACTTTGGTGGATAAATCCAATTTTGAGGGCATTTAAATGGGGGAATAAAGAGGCAGCAAGGACTCAGTGACTGCAGCACTCAGTTCTCTTCTGCTTTTCTGCTGAACTCCCTGCTGCCACCAGCTCTGCTGTCACTTGGAGAGTACCCACACATGGTGCTATTCCTGTCTGACAAAAATAATACCAAAATCCTTCTTTAGTCCCTGCTCCTTCAGGACTTGGAGTCCTTCACGACTTGTTCAGTTCAGCTCTGAGCCAAAAATAGATTTACTACATGGAAGGAAGGAAAATGATGCTTAGAAGAACATGAAACAAAATGTAGAGCTCCTTGTTATGGAAAAGAGAGAAAAAAAGCTCCTTGTTATGGAAAGGAGAGGGAAAAAACCCCAAATAATTTCCCTGCAGAGACTGCAAAGCAGAATTCCTGAGCTGCAGTTTCTAGATTTACTCACTTGATACAGTGAGCAAAGGGAAGAGGGAATTTGCTGAATAACAACAGCAAAATGTAAAATGTCTGAAAAACCTTTGGAAAAGGCAAAGTTTCAAATATGGCTGGAGGCAGAAGCAGGTTTTAATTACACCATTGTCAGAGCAAAACTGCAGCAAGGCTTGTCAGGTTGCAATTCATTGCAGTCTTGTCTGTCACCTTTTGTTGGCAGGCTCAAAAATGAGGTAGATAAGAGAAGTTTTTGCATAACAGTTGTAAAATATTGTCACCGACCCACCCCCACACACCCATTTTATTTCACCCTGACAAAAGCTGAGATGAATGAGTTGCCTGGCCCTTCCCACTTTGTGTAGTCATTGGCTGGCTTGGTTCTGAAAGGGATTTTAAAAAGGGGAATAATGTGCCTGTGCCCAGGATCTGAGGCTGTCAGGTGGCTGAAAAGCTGATCTGTGACCATGCAGATCCCTTGGGCTGTGTGTGCTGTCTGTGTCCTGACACAAATCACACTTCACTCTGGGCAAGGGTGGCAGATGTTTAAAAATGATGCTACAGAAATCATTCCTGAGATCACTGAAAACCCAGAGCCACCAGTGGAGCCGACTTTCAGCAACAACAACACCATGAACCAGGCAAAACATGGAGGAAGGCACATACAGCAAACTCCAGACCTCAGTGGTAAGAAAAATATCATTATTTCTGTTTGGATCATAGCAATTTGTAAAAGAATTCTTGTTACCCTCTGTTTCTTTATCAGCACTTCAGGTGTGGCCCAGCTGCTTTAAGTGACAGGGACCTACACCTGCTGTCAAAGTATGAATATAAACATTAGGGAGAATATATTGGAGTTTATTGATGCAAATATCAGCTCTCTGTTGAATATTGCTGCTCTGCAACTCCAAAACATCAAACCTGTAGTAGATATTACTTAACTCTGTGTTTTGTGAGGAAATATCACAAGTTCTCTTTCCCTCTTCAGTACTAGGGTGGGGGAATGGGTTGACAGTGGTGACAATAATAGGAATTTGGAATATTTAGGAACACCCACACCAGCTGTGGCTAAGATCACACCAAAAGTGGCACATTGAGGTTGTGTTCAGCTAAATGAGAGAAGTGTGCTGCTCACTGACAGATCTTCAGCCAGGTTCCAGCAGCCAAAAATGCTTCAGGATCCATTGTCACTTGACCAAGTGTCTAACTTTAGCAGTGATGCAAGACACCAGCCTTTTGAGGAGAGCCAGGAGATGGAAAGCTAACACCAAACACAGAAAGGCAGCTTTAAAAAAGTTTTCCAGTGGAAAATAGGGCAAGCTTGGTCCTCCAGACACACAGCACAGGGCACAGAGCAGCACAGGCACAGATCAAACTTGGAATTTCCACTGCTGTGCATTGCAGATCTTAGCCAGACCACGGGAAGGCAATTGGGAATTTCTGCTGCAGCTGTCTTTAAGGCATCTAAAACCAGAGGGTTAACAATATTTTAAAAGAAATTTTTAAAAATTAATGCTTTTGAGAGTGTGGCCTTCAAAGTTTCTCATGTTCCTAAGAGGGGGAGCCCTGAGTTCCTCCCAGGCAGCCCCAGGAGCCCCCAGGGCAGAGCAGCTTGGTTTTCTTGTCTCCTCTCATCTCCATACCTTCATTTTTTAGCCTCTTACTGCTCTGCCATCAGCTGGGAACCTGCCCCACTGATCTGTGCCTATTTCTCAACGTGGGAAGCACATGAACTTAAGGAATCAAAGACTGGAGGAGAGTGGGCACTTGTTTAACATACACAGTGGTCTTGCATACTTATTTTAACATAAGGAATCAAAATGAGGCTCCAAAGTGCCCAGACCTTTCTGGAACAGCAGACCATGAGGGATTTTGCACCTGCACACTCACAGGACAGTGAAATAAATATCCAAGTGCCTGGATATTTAACTGCCTGAGCACTGTGGAGGTACAATGCACCTCATTCCACATTTTTTTTAATTTACAGACATCATTTTCTTAGCTGCTTAGGGAACTTGGGAGGGCTATACTGAAGTGCAAGTGGGGTTCAGTTGCCAGTATTTTTGTCACAGCTGGCAAGGATTGCTTCATTTCATTAATGCAGTCCTTCAAAATTTTAAAAGATGAAATCTTGCTAGCTGTACTTTGACAAATATAAATCTGAGCACTGAAAATCCTGTTTCTGTACTTCACAGGAAAACCAAAACTTAAAATCTCTGTACAAATACTGCTGTGTCACAAATATTTCAGGGTCAGAACTCTTTTTTGCTGAACTAAACCTTGTAGACAGTGAGGAGAATGGGCCTAACAGACACAGCCTTCTCTGAGCTGACCTTTGAAGGCTTCCACCACAAACAGTGTTCTTGAGTTAAATCTTTTTTGTCCTGACTAAGAGAAGAACATTAATGCAGATGAATACTAATGTAAATTAATAACTTCTAGATGAAGTTATTTGATAAACACTTAAAAATCAAATTTTGTGTCTTCCCAACAAGTCAATTAACCAAGGGAAAAGAGCCACTTTGGGAAAAGTTATGTTCCTACAACTGGAAAATTTCTAAATACTTCATGCTAAGAAATCTTGGCTTTTCTAATGCTTCATTTGCCTAGAGTTATCCATTGAGAAAAAGGAGAGGAAAAAATCTGTAAGGTTCCTAAGAGCCAGAAGATGCCCCAAGCTCTCTCAGGGGAGCAGTGTGGGACACGTGGAATTACCACAGAGAACAGGAAATTTGGGAAAGCTGCTGCCTGAAAAATGGGAACTCCTTAGTGCTGCTGTTACCTGGGATTTCTCTAACCTGGAACACATCATGCAAGCTCAAAATCACTTAAGAAACACTCTTATTTTGTTGGGAAAAAAATTTAAACCTGGAGTAAATAGAGTTAAAGTAAATAGAGTTAAACTAGAGCAGTGGAGGTAAATGGAGCCAAAATATTTCCAAAAATTCCCAGCTGCTCCATTTCCCCCCTGCACAGCACTGAGATGAAATGTACCTGGTGCATTTTACTCACCAATTTGTACATGGTTGTTCAAGGGTTTTACAGCTGGAGGAGCTGAATAGTCAGGAGCTGCAGGAGTGAGATGTTTCTCCTGCAAATCTGCTGTTCAAGGCCAGCTCAGAGAGAGATCTGCTGCAGGAGCTGCTGGGTTTGACACTGGCCCAACACCAGGCACCCACAAAAGTCACTCGCTCACCCTCCCCTGCCACAGCTGGGCAGAGGAGAGAAAAATCAACAGAAAAATCTGACAGATTGTAGCACTTGATAAGAGAGTGAGAGAAACTGAGCTGGAGGTTTGGAGGCTTGAGAAAACGGCTGGGAGAAAAACACTCCAAGGGCAAAACAGGCTTGGCTTAGAGGTACAAAATGACTTTATTATTAACAGAATCAGATGAGGATAATGAGAAGTAAAATAAACTCTTAAAAACACCTTTATTCCCCAAATTGTTCCTCCTTCCCACTGGCAGCTCAGGCAGAGAGGGCATGGGGGGACTTTGGTGGGTGCAAAACAGGCTTGGCTTAGAGGTACAAAATGACTTCATTACTACCAAAACCAGAGGAGGACAATGAGAAGTCAAATAAACCCTTAAAAACATCTTTATCACCCCAAACTGCTCCTTCCCACTGACAGGGCACGGGGGGTCAGGGAGAGGGTTTGGGTTTGGGTTTGGGTTTGGGTGCTTTCTCAAAGCTGGCAGGGAAAGAGCCCAGGATGAAGGAAAGAGCAGGAATGAAGGAAAGAATAGGAATGAAGGATTACAGGAATGAAGGAACAGGAATTTAGGAAAGAACAGGGATGAAGGGAAGAACAGGAATGCAGGAATGAAGGGAAGAGCAGGAATGAAAGAAGAGGATTTAAGGAAAGAACAGGATTTAGGGAAGAGCAGGACTGAAGGATTACAGGAATGGAAGAGCAGGATTTAAGGAAGGAATCGGACTGAAAGAACAGGATTGAAGGGAAGAGCAGGATTGAAAGACTGCAGAAAGGGAAGAGCAGGAAGGAAGGGAGGAGGAGGACTGAAGGATTCCAGGAATGAAGGAGCAGGATTGAAGGGAAGAGCAGGAATGAAGGGGAGAGAAGGACTGAAAGAACAGGACTGAAGGAAGGGAGGAGCAGAAATGAAGGATTCCAGGACTGAAAGAACAGGACTGAAGGGAGGAGGAGGACTGAAGGGAGGAGCAGAAATGAAGGATTCCAGGACTGAAAGAACAGGATTGAAGGGAAGAGCAGGACTGAAGGGGAGAGCAGGAATGAAAGAACAGGACTGAAGGAAGGGAGGAGCAGGACTGAAGGGGAGAGCAGGACTGAAGGATTCCAGGACTGAAGGAGCAGGACTGAAGGGAGGAGCAGGAATGAAGGGGAGAGCAGGACTGAAAGAGCAGGACTGAAGGGAAGATGAGGCAGTAACGCGTTCCCTGTTCGCAGATGCCGCCTTCAGCTGCCGGGAGGTTCGCACCACGCGGTTCCTGACGGACGGGCCGTGCCGCAGCCTGAAGCCGGTGAAGGAGCTGCTGTGCTCGGGCCAGTGCGAGCCCTCGCACCTCCTGCCCAACTCCATCGGCCGCGGCAAGTGGTGGCGGCAGAACGCGCTGGATTTCCGCTGCATCCCCGCGCACAGCCGCACCCAGCGCGTCCTCATGGCCTGTCCCCAGGACGAGACGCGGACTTACAAATTCCGAGCGGCCACGTCCTGCAAGTGCAAGCGCTACACCCGCTACCACAACCAGTCCGAGCTCAAGGACTTCGGCAAGGACGGCGCCCGGCCCCAGAAGAACAAGAAGCCGCATCTGGCCAGAGCCAGGAGCGGCAAATCCAACCAGCACGAGCTGGAAAATGCGTATTAGGAAGGAGGTGGCTCTGGGTTGTTGAGTTTGTGAGGTGCCCAGGACGAGGTGAGAGATGAGAATCTGGCTCCATGTTCTCAGAAGGCTGATTTATTATTTTATGGTATTATATTGCATTAAAAGAATACTATACTAAAATTAAGGGAAAGGATACGGCCAGAAGGCTGAACGAGAATGATAATGAAAAACTCGTGACTGACTCCTCAGAGTCTGACACAGCTGGTGGTGATTGGTCATTAAGTCAAAACAATTCACACGAAACCAATCAAACCTGCACCTGTTGGTAAACAATTCCAAAGCAGCAAAACAGGGAGAAGCAAATGAGATGATATTGGTTTTATTCTCTGAGGCTTCTCATCTTCCCAGGAGAAGAAATCCTGGCGAAGGGATTTTTCAGAAAATGTGACAGTGGCACTGGGTGACACGGACTGGCAGCTCCAGATGTTTGCTGAACCATCAAAAGGCACTCAGAGGTCACAGCATGATGTTCTGACTGCAGAAGGTTCCAGTTCCTTCTGCTAAGCTGGGTCAAAGGCTCACATAGGCAAAAAGGGATCAGATTGTAGCACTTGGGGTGTGATAAAGAATGAGATAAGGGCAGCTGGAGGCACCTGTCACTAGGACACCAAATAACACCACGTGGGCACGCAGCTCTCTCAAGGCAAAAAGAGAATTTTTAATTTTTGACTCCAACATTTATAGATTTCCAAAAGTGACAGTGGATTGGAGGGTGACAGTGCCACCTCTCCAATGACACTGGACAAACCAACAGTCCATCAAATTTCTCTTCTTCCATAAAAGAATGCAGAACAATAAGTTATTTACATAAAGTGTGTGAGAAAGTTCCTTACAAGAATGTAAACATCAGAAGGTTTAGAAAAGCTTAAGCATAAGTTTTCAGGAGGGAAGGACCCTTCCATGTGCACAAATAAATTAAAGTTTGCTCCCTCAGTCTCACAGGTTTGCTGCTGTTCACTCACTTGTGTTGTCCTTCCTGCAGCTCAAAGAATTGCATCTTCTCTTGCTCCCAGGACTGGGCACTTATTTATGTCCTGTAAAACAAAAATACATGCAAGCCTTGTGGATAAGCAACAAGTTTTGCTGGGGAGAATTAAATTCTTGAGTTCACCAGAACACATTTAGCACTAGATTTTAAATGCTAAACCATTAGATTTATTGAGTTCACCAGAAAAATCAGGGTGACAGGAGCTCCATGGCAGTTTGTGAGTCCTGGATGAGCAGGGAGGCAGAGGAGAGTGAGGTTGTTGTGGGGACAATCAGACTTTGCTTTATTCCATTCATTTATGGGAAAAGAATCTTGAGATCCCTTCCCCAGACAAGGCTGCAGTTAGGGAGGCACCAGGAGAGTCTCTGAAGGAGCCCTAGGGAGTTTGGGGTAGCAGGGATTTCAGGTTCTGGTGGATGAAGTCAGATTGGTGGAAATTAACATGTTCTCAGATGTCCTCCTGCACCAGGTGTTGCCTCTCAAACCAAAATGTGACACTGGTGTTCTCAAAACAGAAGTAAAATGTGATAAATCCATCTCATACTTTTAATGAAAAGGTTATGGGGTCAACAAATTCAAAACTGAGATTTGGCAACTAAAAAAATAATATTGATTTAGGGACAATGATTTGTTTTAGGGACAATTCAACAAATCCTCCTGGAATTGGAGTGGAGCAGATTTCTGGACAAGATGCTCCTCTCAAACCAGATCACTTCCCTGCTGTTTGTCCTGTAAACAGCTGACATTATCCATAGGCTAACATGGAATATACTGATTATTCCTTATTAATATCAGCTTAGATCCATCCATTTACACTTTCTGTTCTGTAGAGTTTGGATTATCTGCCCACACACTCTGTAGCACTAAAATTTTGCAAACCAAGCTCTGGGAGTAAGGGATGGTTCTGCATTAAAAGTGAGCCTCTGCTAAAGTCATGAATTCCTTTAGAAAAGTCTTTAGGATATGCAGCTTTATTTTTTCTTTACTTAGCTTCTCAACACTCAGACTAATGTTTGTGGTTTAAATTAAAGGAGATCATTAGAAAGTGAATTGTCAAATGCTGTATACATCCTGTAGAATTTATGCTGAAATTGTATAAACTGTGGAAATTTGAAATGTTGATAGATTTTTCAGTTATTTTATGTGGGACCAGAACCTAGAGAGAAGAGGTATCATTTCAGAGAGCGAATTATGTATTTATTTTTTTTTCCCAGAAAATTATTTATGCAATGTTTTAACTTGTAGAGAATGAAAAGTAATACTGCTTTAAAATATTAGTCTGTTATTTTTAATTTGAAATACATTGTTAATAAAGTAGAAACAATGATTAATTCTAGAAAGACTCCTTGATTTTCAGTACAGTATAAAGCTGATTTCCTGCAAAACCAGGGATTTACAGAACAGTCAGGCTGTCAAGATTAAAATTGAGATCCTTAATTCTACCAACCTACACATGCCCACAGAAACTCCATCCTGGAACTCCTTGCTCTGGTACAGGATGTTTCTCATGGAAAAGTTCTTCCTGGGCAGATGAGCAGCTCAGAATTATTTCCATATTCTCATTTCTGCTTCCCCCAGACATTCCCTGATTCTGTGTTCACAACTGGATAAAGAAAACACCAAAGAAAACAATAAATCCATGAACTGTCAGTGGTTGAAATCTGATTGCTTCAGATTTCCTTCATTGAAAATAAAACCAAAACCAGTGTGGAATCCCCTTTGTGAGTGCTGCCAAGCAACAATTAAAATCTTTTACACTTTTCAGAGCTATGCTCGTTTTCATTTAGTCTTTAAGAAATATTTTCCAATAAAGTCAGAGAAATCTGAGCTTGAGCTGCACGTGGCAGGCAGGTCTGTCAATGCAGATGTAAAATGAGCAGCTTTTTCAAGACAAACCAGTACATAAATTGTCTTTTCCTTACCATGACTTGATACATAAAGAAGGATTTTAGGAGAAAATATCACTTTTAAAACTAACTTCTGCTGATTTGGCTAGGGAAAAAAATAAGGCCCTGCGTAAAAACCCAAAGTAAACCTTAAAAAACCACATAAAAACCCAAAGTAAACCATTGTCACAACTGCAACATTTTCCAAACTTACCTTTGCCTTCATGCATTTGACACTTGAGGCTTGAATTTCAGAATTCAGTTTGAGCACTGCAAGCAGTGCTGAAGTGAGGAAAGCAGTTCAGTTCTCTGGAAAGCTGTTCCACAGTCAAGCATCCAAAGTCCATGAAATATTGGTTTTTAACTATTGCTTGTGATTAGCCAGTGAGAGAGACTTGCTGCACTTCATCTCAGACTCCCTCCTGGGTTTCAGGCAGTTCAGAAGCATCAGGCCTGCTCCAGGTGAGCCAGGATTGTCTTTGTCCCAAATATTTCACCTAGAAGAGGTTCCTCCTACCCCAAAAAACATATCCCTACCCCAAGAAATACATTGTCCCATACAGTTCTTGTCTCCCAAGAGTGTCAGTGTTTCCTGCTGTCAAACTGCCACTCAGAGCTCGCATTTTCCTGGCTCACAATGTAAGGATTCCTTCTTTGCAAGCCACAAAAGCTTTCACAAGAATCCCAGAGGGTGAGGAGTCCTTTTAGGCTGTGTTTCCTCTCAACACCCATCCTGGCTGCAGTGGCTTCTCACTGGGGAAAGGTGGATGAGAGGAGCACTCTGCAGACATGACTGATTTTCTGTAATCTTATTCCTGAAACAGTCACCTGCAGAAATAACTGATTTTCTGTAATCTTTCTCCTGAAACAGTCACCTGCAGAAATG
>JANIJU010000007.1:2138021-2164640 GCA_025504685.1 Leucosticte australis
ATCATCATCATCATCATCATCATCATCATCATCATCATCATCATCATCATCAATCATCATAAAACTAGAGGTCCCAAGAGCTTTTATGTTTTACACCATGATGAAAACTGTACTTTGCTCTTATGTTTCTATCATGCGAAATAAGCAAAAATCCATTTAACACTAAATTTAACATTATTTTTCCATCTACTGAAAATCATCTGCAGCTACTGGAGAGCATCAGCTGAGAAGCACAGGTACAGGGAAGCACATCTCAGAAAGTCTCAGGTAGAATTGTCTCAGGGAGGCATGAAATGCACGACACTAATGCAAAAGGAAATGCACCGACACTAATGCAAAAGGAAATGCACTGACACTAATGCACAGCCATTGCTTGATTTGCTCAGCCTGTTCTCTTCCACCTACTCCTGCAGGTTTAATTCCTTTACTGCTCTTTATACCTCCAAACACTGTAATGTTTTTATAGTCTGGATTGACAATGTTTTTATTCCAATTTAATGACTCCATCCAGTGCCAAGGAGCTTAGAAGAAACTAAACAAACATGATGCAAACATTCCATAAATTAATACTGATGTGTCCCTTTTTATTTGCTGATAGATTTTTACTCCACAAACCATTGAACCAAATGCCTCCCAAATAAGAACACCCTGCTGCTATAACCCATGGAAGGAGGCTTCCAGGCAAAACTCTGTGGCAGATGACACAGAAAGGAAAAAAAGGATTTTTTTGTGACAGTGGGCATTGCATGAGAGGCAGTTTGTGGAGGATTCTTTCTGAAATATTCCTCAATATCTTCCTCCAGCAGTGAAAGCCAGAGTGTGTGTGTAGCTCTGCTCTGGACAAACCCAGAATTACCTCCTTCCAAATGGAGCTGGAGCCCTCAGCTGTGCCAGCTGCCCAAGAAACATTAGCAGAGAGCAAATTCCAAAAGAGAAAGACCCTGTGAAGAATTATCTCTGTTGGACACCTAGGAGATGGGAAAATCTACATTTACCTGGCAGAATTCATGCAAAACCCCAATCTCCCAGTTAGCTGAAGGCCTGGGACTGACTCCTGTGGGGAGAGGTAATTCTTGCTCCTGCAAACTCAGATCTAAAGTTGGTCAAGGTTTGAGAACTTACAAATCAATCTTTTTTTCTTTGCTTCTGTGGTTAAAAGAAGTTTAACACTTTAAACTAGGAAAATTCTTCATGTTCTAAAGGAAATTCAGTATGTTCATGCATGTTTGGATGGCTCAACAAATTGCAGCATAAAATATTCACTATTTCTGCACAAAGATACTCACTTCAAAGTTAAAAAAAACAATTAAAATCTATACAAACTAGGATTAAATCCATGAATCCCTGCTGGTGATACATAAACCCAGCTGATTTATAGATGGCCTTCCAATGTTAATGTGATAATGAAGGGGGTGGTTACTCCATCTGTGGAAGCCCAGAGCTCTGTGGCACACAGAATTCTCCACTTTGGCTACAAGGCCAGAGACAAATGCATTTTTGCAAGGAAAGGGAGAGAAAAGGAAACAGAGGCTGATTTATTCATTAGCCTGTACAAAAACATTGAAATTGTCACTTCAATAACAACTGCAGCTATGGGGACTAGAATTCAAATATTAGGAAAGGAAATTGCTTTCCAGTTCTCTGGGCAAGGGAAGAATTCAGGTTTGGCTTGTGCCTGCTGTCCTTTTGGTGACATTCTGCTGAAATCCCCTGCACCAGCCTTGGATTGGTCTGGCTTGGTCACCTCCAGTTACCCCTGGGGTCACTGTGACATCTCAGAGAGCACCAGACTGTTCTAAAGGAAATTCAATATGTTCATGCATGTTTGGATGGCTCAACAAATTACAGCATAAAATGTTCACTGTTTCTGCACAAAGATACTCACTTAAAAGTTAAAAAAACAATTGAAGTGGCCCTTAAGATCTCTACACACTAGGATTTAATCCATGATTTAATCCAATTCCCAAAGCTGGCTCCTTGCTCCAGGACCATGCTGGTAGAACATTCAATTCTCTGCATGGTTCCTCCTGCTGGGTCTCTCCTGGGAGGGGACCAGGAGAGCCAGGGGCTGGGGACACACCCTCAGGGCTGTTCTCTGGAGTGACAGCCCAGCCAGTTTGGCTTCAGCCAAAATTCCTTCAAACCCTAATTGCTGTGCTGGCACAGTACTCAGAGTGGTTTTTCTAATTGTTTGTATTTATTTGCAAAGTCTCTACTGCACAGTGATAAATATAATTCCACTCATGGCTAATTCGATGCTTTTGTGGGGGTAGAAGGGAGAGTAATTTCATGGTAAACCATAATTACTAGCACAAGAAGTACCTTAATTGCCAATCCCATCTGAGGGAGTAGCTGAGGCTCCAATCAGCCTAATTAGAATTCTACTTGTTCATAATAAATAAGTGGTAATTCCTAATTGGACCTGGCCTACAGTATTCTAAAAGTGTGGATTTAATGTCAGTTTGTGTTTAATTTTGGCCATTTCCTACTTGCACTGAGCTGACAGTCCAGCACAGACCTGAGCAGAGCATCTGAGGCCTTTAAGTCTTCTCCTGCTGTTGGTTTCTAGTGGCAGAACACACGACTTAAAAATGCAATTTATCACTGATATTGAGAGCTGAGCTCCTGAATATCCACTCCAGCTGTAGGTGTAACACACAGACACCTGAATGGTGGAAAGAGTGAAAAATCCTTTCAGCTTTCCCTGATCCTCACCTTTTCTGATGAAACCACACTCATTCAGAGGTTAAAAACATCTTATGTATGATTTGGGTCATTCATGGCTGGAAACCAGGGTTTCTGATTGCTGCCAAATAAAAAGAAATATTATTAGAATATACTGCTAGCATGGCAGTTGGATTAATCCCTTTTCTGACTCAGAGATGGGATAACTGAGAGGTGTTTTAAAAACTTTTATTCCATTTTCAGTCTCATGAGAAGGGTGAGACAATACAGATGTTACAATTCACATTATCACAATCAAAAGTCAATTATTTCTTAATTACAATACACCCTAAGTGTTTCTTGGCCTATCAGCTTTTGCCACACCATGCTGTAAATGCCTTAAAGCAAATAATCTAAAATTACCCCTCCTGGCTCCTACTGCAGTGCATCTTTCTCAGTTCTATTTCTCCTTCTATCAAACTTGAAAAATTCTCTACAAATTCATTTCCCACACTTGGCTCCAGCTGTTTATCAAGTCTGTATTTAATCCCAAGCATAAATTCCATTGTGCCTGAAAGGAGAGAGCCATGTAGGTGTTTCTTATTTCTTATCAGTGAAACAGTTTTAGAACTATGAATTTTGCAGCTTTTTATTAGCAAGGCACAAAATGGTTAACTATCTTTTGTTACAAGGTCTTTTAAGACTAAACTAATTAAGAAAGGACACTTAGATTATTTTCCTTTTTAACTCAATAACTGATCTCTTGAAGCTCATAATGTGGACTTTTTGTCTAATTAAAAAACATTATTTAAACTTACGAAGAAGAAGGAAGAAGGTGAAGAAGAACAACTTGTCTCTACCTTAAAACTTCTATCTTGTTTTATATGTATTCCTATATTTTAAAACCTCACACTTGAAGTTTTCAGCTCTGTGATATTACACTCTTCTAACTAACTACACACTCATCATCTCAGTGCTCTTAATTAATTTTGGAAGCTTGTCCTACAGCTGTAGGTTAAATGGAGTGTTCTCTTGTGGGTCTGTGCCTTTAAGCACAGACAATTGAAAATTCTCAGCATCCAGAATTCCAACAGGATATCTCCCACTCTTCTTCCCACATTTTACTGAGATATTCTTACAACACTATCAAGCAGAAACAAAGCATCATAAAATTATTTCTTCCATGGTTTCCCTTATTTTTTTTTCCCAAGAACTCACTGGTTGGTAATGGGAATATTATGTTAATCCTGCAAACACATTCTAACTTGTGGTTGATGCATGTGTGCAGCAGATTTGAGAATTGGAACATTACAGGAATAAAAATTCAAAAATTTTTCATTTCCAGTGAACCTTACCTGATCTTTACTGCTGATGAGGAGCTGAAGATTTATTAATTACAGCACCATAAGTGCAGCAGCTTTTTATCTTAAAGATTCCCTTAAAAACATGGCTAAGGAGCAACTGTGGGAATCAGAAGGGAAATATTTTGGCATCACCCTGGTCTGGCAGGGCTCTGTCTAATGAGTCAGAGTCATGTTAATTGCAATTATTGGTGCAATGAAATGGGAGCCACATTACATTGCATTTAAAAATGTACCAATAGAGGGAGATACTCCACCACAACAATTCATTCCTTCACAATTCCTTCTCTTTTCCTTCCTGGAAGAGAGAATTTCAACTGAACAGAACACACAACCTGACTGGTTGACAAATACCCAAATACCCAATTACCTAAATACCCAAATATCCAAATACCCAAATATCCAAGTACCCAAATATCCAAATATTCAAATATCCAATTACCTAAATACCCAAATGCCCAAATACTCAAATATCCAAATACCCAAATATCCAATTACCCAAATATCCAATTACCCAAGTACCCAAATACCCAAGTACCCAACTACCCGAATACCCAAATATCCAAATACCCAAATACCCAAGTACCCAAATACCCAAATACCCAAAATCCCACCCAAACCCCACATGTCAGGCTGTTTCAATCTCTCATGGCCCCATATCCTCCTACCTACAGTAGTTACACTCAAACTTTGGAATCAGCAGCTCCTCTTTACTCCTTTTATTTTTATTTACCCTTTTATTTTTTCCTTTTTTTCCTTTTTTTTTCTTCTTTTTTTTTTTTTTCCAATTTTGAGTCCTTCAGAAATAAATAGAATTCCTTGGGGTTTTTTTAGATCAGCTTCTGTTCTCATAACTTCTGGGCAAATACTTCCTTATTTGCTGGAGGGCTTAAGGCCCTGGGAACCCAGCAAGGGGCAAGTGGAGGAGCTGCTCCCACCCTTTCTTACCAAGCTAAAAATCACTTTTTCTATCAATCAAACCCTACATGAGGCCTCCTTCAACCTACAGGCTCCTCACCTTTGTGTTCTGATCCTGCCAGTCACTGTCATGGCAACCACAGAGACCATTCCAGCTGAGAGAACTGCTGCTTTTTGGGGGAACCAGCTGCTTGGCACTTTAAAAACTAAAATATCCAATAGAAAAAATGCATTTGCCTTTTTTTGGTTTTTTTAGCATGCATGGAACTAAAAGGAATAGGACATGAAGATGTGAAAATCAATTTTTTTCTCCATCAACCATAGCTGTTGCACCCTGAGTCAAGTTTGCCTCACTGTCTTTGAGCAACAAAGAACAGGAGGGAGAAATTTAAATATATAGGAGTAATTATTTATATATATAGATAGATAGATATAAATAGATATAGATAGATATAGATATAGATATAGATATAGATAAATAGATATAGATATATATACAGGACTATAAAAAATAAATGAATAAATATAAATATATATCAATAAACAGGAGTAATAATCTATATATATCTTAACAAGGGTATTAAATACATATATTAACAGGAGTAATAATATATATATTAACAGGACTATAACATATAAAATTAAAAGGACTAATAATATATCTATATTAACAAGAGTATAATACATCTATGTATTAACAGAAGTAATAATATCTATATTAACAGGACTATAATATATAAAATTAAAAGGAGTAATAATATATATATATATTATCAGGAGTATTATATATATATTAACAGGAGTATAATATATCTATATATTAGTAGGAGTAATAATAGATATATTAACAGAAGTATAATATATAAAATTAAAAGGAGTAATAATATATATTATCAGGAGTATTGTATATATTAATAGGATTAATAATATATATATTAACAGGAGTAAAAATATATCTATATTAACAGGAGTATAACATATCTATATAAACAGGAGTATAAAATAGATCTCTAGATATTAACAGGAGTAATAATAGATATATTAACTGGAGTATAATATATATATTTTTTAACAGGAGTAATAATACATATTAACTGGAGTATAAAATATATATCTATATATTAACAGGAGTATATATTAACAGGAGTATAATATATATATTAACAGAAATAATAATAATATATTTATTTGTTTGTTTGTTTGTTTATATGTATGTATATCTTTATCTATGTGTTTATATTTATATTTCTCTATATATTTATATTTATGGTATAAGTTATAAGCATAAAACAAAAGCAATTAAGGAAAGAAGCACAAAACCAGGACTAGAGCCATGGAGAGGGGAACATGAATTCAGCCTTGTCCCTGCACCCAAAGGCCACAGCAGGCTCAGGGATTCTGAATGTGCCCCCACTCCTCGGCTTGCCCTTGTTCTAGGGCAAAAAATGTCTCCAAAATTCTCTTTTTATAAATGCTGAGTTTGAGTAAAACACAGGATTTAATAAAATCCTGATTAATAAATGTATAAATATCTGTATTTGAAACTTATAATTTTTATAAGTGTATACATTTATATATATAAATTTAAATTTATAAATTTTATTTATTTATATATATATGTATCTATATTTTATATATTCATTTTAAATTTATACATTTATAAAATTTAATTTTTCTATTTTATACATGTTATAAATGTATAAAAAACCTTTTTCTAACCCTGTCTAAGCCATGACTTGCCTCCCCCTTTGCCCTTAGCTGCAGGGGGGGTGTCTGACCTGCTGTTGGCTCTGCACTCCAGCTCTGGCCTTTCCTACAGGAATTGCTCCAGCTGGGAATTTATTCATTAATATATTTATTATTTATTCATTTATTTCTTTATTCCTGTGCTCAGGTGAGGGCTTCTTTCACCCCCAGGGGTTCCTGGCTGGTTTTTCTTTCTGGAAGCATCCTCAGTTCTCAGCTGCCCACGAGGGCTGGGAAGCAAATCCTGTGGAATTGGAGATGGAGAATCCATGGAAATTCCCCAAGAAGTGAACAGGTGATGCAGTTCTGGGGTGCTTTAAAATTATTCTTTATGTAAACCAAAAGAATAATGGAGGTCCTTGATAAAGGATCTTTATACTTTTAGCCTATTTTTGTTTATTTGTTTGTTTATTTATTTATTTCTAAGTGGAAGGAGGGGAGGGGAAAGCACCATTTTATTTAACCTCAGCCACAACGTCGAGGTTTTTTCTTCCCCCAGAACTGCAGGAAGACATCTCCACCTCGTGGTGTGAAAACAAATTCTGAATTTCCTGCAAAGGCAGCACAACTTCTGGAAATTGTTTTCCAAAGCCAACTGTGCTGGTGAGGAGCACACTTACCCAAAAATTGAGGGAGGAAAAAGGTTTGATTGGCTACATATAAAGCAAGGAGTTGATATACAAATATATGGAAATATTACATATATAAATTTTATTTTTATATATATATATATATATACACACACACACACATATGTGTGTGTGTGTGTGAGTGTGTATGTATGTATCTATTAAATATAATCTATATTATATATTATAATTATAAAAAATAATTATATATTATTGTTCATATATTAATGTTTATATATTGTATAATTATAATAAAAATTATATCTATTATTACGCTATTATTTATACATTATATATTGTTGTTTATATATTATATAAATATAATATATTATATCAAATTATTTATATATTATTTTATAGATATTTTATAGTACATATTATATGTTGTATATTATATATATTATACGTTATACATGATATATTATATATGTTATAAAATATATATTATATTATATAATATATAATATCTTATATATATTATATTATATGTTATATGTTATATGTTATATGTTATATATTATTATACATTGTACATTATCTATTATATATTGTATACTATATATTAAATATCATATAATGTATATCATATATTACATATTACATATTCTATATCATATATAACATATTATATATGATATAGAATATATTATATATCATATATAATATATTATATATAATATCCCATCTATTACATATTATATATGATATATTATGTGTTACGTATTATATATTATATAATATATAATATACATTATACATTATGTACTGTATAATATACATTATACATTATATATTGACAGATGATGGACTTTGGACCTTGTTAGCACAAGAGATTTGATACCAGGATGCCTTGGCCAGACCAAAGAGAACTTTGGTAATTAAATCAAGATTGCAAGAAGATCAAATCAAACAGATTTACCAGAAAAAGCAAATTACATCAGACTCCTGCAAGCAAGAGACGTTTAAAATGTGTAAGTTTGTTGATGTGATGGGTAAGCCAATAATTGTAGAACATTGGTAGCCTCCCTAAAATAGTATAAAAGAGTTGTACTCCACAATAAATTTCTCCAAATTTAATTGTACTCCACAATTAATTTGGATTAATTTATCTAAGTGAATCCCACCACACCGAGTCCCTGCCTCTCTCTCCATTGCTGACAGGAGCCAGCACAGAGCTCCAGCTCTCACAGCCTGCATCCCTCAGGCCTTTATTCCAGGACAACTGACAGGCTGCTGAGTGTAAATCCACTTTTCCCAGTGTAAATTCACTTTTTTATGAAATCAGTG
This sequence comes from Leucosticte australis, assembly GCA_025504685.1. Taxonomy (NCBI): domain Eukaryota; kingdom Metazoa; phylum Chordata; class Aves; order Passeriformes; family Fringillidae; genus Leucosticte; species Leucosticte australis. The sequence goes on from JANIJU010000007.1 coordinate 2,146,627, forward strand.
TTCCAAACCCAGTGGAACTGGCGCGATGAAATGGGAACCACAGTTACAGCACATTTTAAAATGTACCAATAGGGGGAGATACTCCACCACAACGATTCATTCCTTCACAATTCCTTCTTTTTTCCTTCCTGGAAAAGAGATTTTAAACTGAACAGAAACAAGTCAGTGTTGTTCTAGTTCTAAAGTGTAATATATCACAATGTGTTCTGTGGTTTCAGCAGAATTCCCTAAAAGAAAAGCAACTGGCTGAAATTTAATTACCAGACAGGATCACATAGGACACCTTGAATATTGGAATTTATTCAGATCTCTTCAAAAATTCTGTGACTACATAATAATAACAACTTAGCTAATGCTTTTATCATTTAGGGGAAAAAAAAAATTCCATTACAGTCATTCAACAGAGGAATGAATTCTGGCTCCTCTAAAAATCCTTTACAAAACTTTCATTTCTTTTAACCTTTAATTTTAGTTGAATTTAATTTTGCCTTTAATTTAACTCGCTCTACTGAAGTATTAAAGGCAAAGGGTGCTCTCAAGAGAAGTAGTGCAGACCTCTTGGCACTGAAGAAATTTAGAAGTTTATCACTTGTCAGATAATCCTAGAAATGTATTTATTAGGATCTCCAGGAACAGATGGGATTCTTAATACAACAGAAACTCAAAATGAAAATGTTGCATTCTGCTCTGCCTCAAAATATAGATTTGTTAATCCATATCCACAAACAATGGTTTTCAAAAGCTGAGTGTTCTGCTCCTCTCTGTTCCTTGCCATGATTCCTGTTTCTTTCATGTTACCTGATGAAAAGAACAGAAGAGTTTTGCAATCTGCCAAAAGCTGAGCTAATTTTGTATTTTTCAAACTATTGGCCAAAGAGTCAAACTCTTTAACTGTTCCTTTGCTGATCTTAGTGAATATTCTTGATTTAACAGAAAGTTTCTGCTGCCTTGGACCTTGCTCAGGACATTCAGCCCTCCATGAAACAGCTACAATAGCCAGCACAAAATAAAGACTTAAAGTCACTAAAAAAAAAGATGATTTATCAAAGTTTTTGGCAAAGGGTCTTTCCTGTCTTAAGGATTAATGTTGTAGCTGAGACACTATTTGCTTTTATGGCCTTTCAAGGGAGGAATATTCCTCATCTTTCCATGATGCTGGGCCTCAAATCCACAAAAAGAACTTCAAGAGGAGAGACAAGCAAGGGGGGCAGAAGTTGTGTCCGGACTTGCAAGCCAAGATCTTTGCTCCCTTAGCACACAGCTGCTGAAAAATGGAGCATTTGCTTCCTGTGATTGCTAAATTTCCAATCAATATTATAAATATTTACCTATGGGCATTCATACTCACTTCTTAATAGTAGAGAGGAACCAATAGATAATGTTTTAAATAAATTGTGTAAAAAAATCCTAATTAAGTGGGACCAGATCTAAGGACAAGAAAAACATGTATGCATCTACCCATCCTAGAATTTATTGTGTCTAATTTCCACATTTCAATGACAGCAGCACCTTTTTTTCTTTTTTTTTTAGGGTTTCATATCATTTTTTTTAGGAACAAAACATTGTGTAACATCACAGCACCTTCTAGCTAGTGATGTTTTTCCTTTTGGCATTTCTGCAAACTTAAAGCTGGCCCCCTCTTTCTTCTGCTTTTTGCTTCTGCTGCTCTGTCCTAAGATAAATTATCATGTAAAGTGTCTCTTACACTTCTTGATGTTTCCTCTGCCTGAAGCAGGATTTCTTTTTTTTTTTTTTTCCTGCACTACTGTGAAGCCATCAAATTTAATGAATCCCGGAAATATTGACTTAGTGCTAAGGGAAACATTATCATTGAATTAGAAATGCTTGTGGTGGTGATGCCAGAGCAAGGCAGACACTGCTCTCAGTAAGTGGAGCACATTTTAGGTAAAAGTCTTTGCAGCCAAAACCATTATTTATTCATTTAATTTCAGAGCTTCATTTCACTACTGCAAATCCTGGAGCTGGTTGTTTGGCATCTTCTCTTCAACACTATTTCTCTGACATTACAAATCATTTGTGCTTCAAAATTCCCTGCAAATTGACTGAAAACTTGTTCTTAGAAGCTTAAGGAGAAGGGGGATAAAGATGTCATACAACTGTGATATCACTGTTACAAAATAACTGCTTTTTATTTATTTTTTTAAGAAGGAATGCAGTCTTCCTCTCTAAATCTCCTCCTTCAAATTATCAAAATTATAATACTGATTTCCTGCAAATACAGACCTTTTAAACTCAACTAACATTACATCAAAATGCAAGTTAACATTTCCTGACATTTTGTCCAATATCTGATGTCTTTTAATAACATTCTTTAATCCCATGGCACTTTAACTTTTGTTGGTAAACCATTTTTCCTTTCTAGGTACTCTGCCTCTATTAGTCTAAGCTTTGCACTGCTGAGTTTTAACTTCTTTTTGCCAGGGTTGTGATTAAATGTGTGAGATGGTATTCCTTGTTTGACTCAGATGTTTGTTAGTTCTTATCCATGGTACAGCCTCACAAACCCTGAGTTCTGCAGCACTTCACTCCAACACACTAAAATGGAGCCCCATCTCTCTCTGCAAGGCCTTTTAAGGATAAACTGTCCAATTAAGAAATGACACCTAAATTATTTTTACTTTTAACCCAATAACCAACCACTTGTGCCCTGCAATGTGGATTTTTATATCGAATTACACAAAACCACCCAAACCCATGGAGAAGAAGGTGAAGAAGGAGCAGCCTCCACCCTAAAACCTCCATCTTGCTTTATAGATAATTGCTTTTTTTATCTAATTACACAATACCCCCAAACCCATGCAGGAGGAGAAGGAGGAGAAGAAAGTCAAGAAGAAGGTGAAGAAGAAGGTGAAGAAGAAGGTGAAGAAGAAGAAGGTGAAGAAGAAGAAGAAGAAGAAGAAGAAGAAGAAGAAGAAGAAGAAGAAGAAGAAGAAGAAGAAGAAGAAGAAGAAGGTGAAGAAGGTGAAGAAGAAGGTGAAGAAGAAGGTAAAACCTCCATCTTGCTTTATATTTATTACTATATTCTGAAACCTTGAAACTCTAATTTTTCCACCCTGTGACATTACACCCTTCTATCCAAAGTCCACACCCACAATCCCAGTTCTGTCATTCCATTCTGGAAGCTTCTCCACAGCCTCAGGTCCATGTAGTGTTCTCCTGGGGGTCAGTGCCTGTCAGCACAGAAAATCTAAAATTCTCAGTAACCAGTTCCAAAATTACACTTCTTCTATTCTTTTATTCTTCCAGAAAGAAAGAAAACTATTAAAATTATTATTAAAATTATAGATACACAGAGCCCATCTCTGGGCTTGGCATTTCCTCCCCAGCTCTCACAGCAGCTGCAGTTCCCTTCTCCTCTCTGTTATAGACACATATTAAAATATTGGCTTTTGGCAAATATTAAAATAGATTTTATATGTGTAGTGTTAAAGTAAATTTGTTGTAAAATTATTGTTTTTAGTTCTGTTGTTAATTAAACTGATATTAAGTCTGCTTGTGTTAAAATGCCTGCTTGGATAGGGTAACATCCAATAATCATATGAAAAAAACCAACTACAGATATACCCATTATCAGCACTCACCATCTGAAGACAGTGTAGACCAAAGCCCAAAATCTGGAGGAAATAAAAATAAACTAAAACCACAACCAAAAAATCCACATGCTCTAAAAAGGCAAATCCAAAGAGCCATGCCAAACAGTTCTTAGAATATAGAAACTAGTTGAAAGGAAAGTTTACTATAGATAATTGTTTATAAATGTGCAAAAAGCAGGCATAATAGAAAAGGTATTTAAGGTGTATCCCCAAAAATAAGTGTGCTCTTGGCTGAGTGCCATAATAACATTTACTCCATAACCCTCTCCTGTTGTTCTTTATTAAACTTTTTTAATTTTTACAAGAAAGTGAATGTGTTTTTCACATGCTGGGTCTGCAGAGGGCAGAAGAAGGGTCTGCTCCTGGCTCTGCTCCTTACCTGGGGAAATCCCACAATGGACAGAGAAAAAAATAGTGAGGAATAGTGGATTTGTCTTTCCAAACCAGCTGTGGGTCTGCTGGGAGACAAACCAGCACTGGGAGATAAAAGAAACAGTGGGAAGGATTCCACTGATTGATGAATGGGAAAAGATATTTGCTTTTACAAATAAACTTTAGGTTTGCTGAGAAATGAAATTAAACATTGAAAGATGACAGAAACAATGGGGAAGAAAAACCCCTAAATTCTGTAAGAATTACAAATTAAAAGGGAGGGTTGTACATTAGAGGGAAATCTTCAGTATCAGCCGTATTGGGAATTTTTTCACCTCTCAAGTACCTCAGTCAAAGGGGAAAGAGAGAGGGAAATATGGGAAATTGGGATAAAAAGGGAGGCTGAGTCCTCCAAAAATTGGAGAGATCCCAGGGCAATGCCCCATGGCCTCTCCCTTTTTCAAATAAAGTTACAGGACTCCTCTGCCTCCTTTTTGGACATAAACTTTTGATGTTTGTGGATTAATTTTCCCAACAAAAGGGAGTGTTACACATTAGAGGGAAATCTTCGGTATCAGGCGTATCAGGAATTTTTTTACCTCTCAGGTACCTCAGCCAGTGGGGAAAGAGAGAGGGAAATGTGGGAAATTGGGATAAAAATTGGAGAGATCCCAGGGCAATGCCCCATGGCCTCTCCCTTTATTCGAATAAAGTGAAAGGACTCCTCTGTCTCCTTTTTGGACATAAACCTCTGATGTTTGTGGATTAATTTTCCTAATAAAATCAAGGCTAAATCTCCGCCTCCTTACGGGAGCGCTCCTCACAGAACCCACCTCCATCCATGCCATTTCCCCATCCATTTCTCAGTGCTTGACCGCGGAAATGTTGATTTAAGAAGGTTAAAGGTGGCTGCCTCAGGCACCAAACGGGGCTGGGCAGGAGGGGCTGGCGGTTGTTTTTTCAGGAGAAAAGTGTCAGGAAGATGCAGCGGCCCCGGCCCCCGCTGAGGCGCCGAGTGACAGCGGCAGCTGCCGGCTGAGGGAGCCCCGCGGGGCCCGCGGCTTCCCAGGCCAGGAGAGGCCGCGACAGCTCCTGTTCCCACATCTGGTGGTAAAAACGGGACCAGACTCCTGGTACTGAAGGGATTTCAGCAGTTCAGGGAGCAGCCTCTCCTCCCAGGCACCAGAGACACAGCCACTGGTGGTAAAAACGGGACCAGACTCCCGATACTAAAGACATCTCCCTCCTGGGCAGGAGGGAGAATTACTTCCCAGAAAGAAGACATCTCCTGTTCCCACATCTGGTGTTAAAACTGGGACCAGACTCCTGGTACTGAAGTGATTTCAAACGAGACCAGACTCCCAGTACTGAAGGGATTTCAGCAGTTCAGGGAACAGCCTCTCCTCCCAGGAGAGGCTAAAAAAAGGACCAGACTCCCAGTACAGAAGACATCTCCCTCCTGGGAAGGAGGGAGAATTTCTTGCCAAAAAGAATATATCTCCTGTTCCCACATCTGGTGTTAAAAATGGGACCAGACTCCCAGTACTGAAGGGATTTCAGCAGTTCAGGGAGCAGCCTCTCCTCCCAGGCACCAGGAGAACAGGACACAGACTTAAGCTGTACCCAGGAAAGTCTAGGCTGGACAAGAGGGAGAATTTCTTCCCAGAAAGAAGACATCTCCTGTTCCCACATCTGGTGTTAAAAACAGGACCAGACTCCTGGTACTGAAGTGATTTCAGCATTTATTACAATAAAAAGAAAGGCCTAAAGCAAGGGGCCCGCGGGCCGAGCAGGAGCGTTCCCATTGAGGGTGCTGCCGGTCTTCAGCAGCGATGTCCCCGCTGTTCCAGGTGGAGCAGCACAGCTTCCCTGGCTCAGATGCCCCTTTTTATCCTGTTTCTTGTCTTTTTGATTGGTTTCTTTTTGGATCCCTCATGCAAATCCAGTTTTAGTGGCTTGATTGGCCCATTCCAGTTCTGTCCAGGCTGGCCCATTTCACTCGGGGAGTGGTGCATTTACTTAGGTGTAATTTCTTATAACTACCCTTTTAACCCCTTTTACAATATAACAACCAAACTAACAGTACATGCTTAACAATTATCAACTATTTTACAACAGTTTCTAACCTATTTTTAACATCTGGGGCTGCAGGAATGACAGCGAGAGCTCCGTGAGGAGATCAGGGCCCGAGCGGTTTAATGGGAAGGGAGATGGTGTGGGGAAGCAGCCAGGCCTAAAGCTGATCCTGACCCAAGTGGGCTTGAGACTAAGGGAGAATTCTCCTTTCTTCTAGCCCTGCAGGGATGGATGGTTGCTAATTGGAGAGATCTTTCTGTAGATTGAAGGCAGGACTGAAAAACAGTCTGAATTCATGCATGAGCCATGCAAGTGAAGTGTGGGTAACCCATGTAAGTGAAGTGTGAGTAGCCCATCTAAGTGTAAGTAACCCATCTAAGTAAAGTGTGAGTAACCCATGTAAGTATAAGTAACCCATGTAAGTGAAAGTAACCCATGTAAGTATAAGTAACCCATGTAAGTGAAAGTGACCCATGTAAATGCTAATTAGAGAGATTCTTTTGTAGACTGAAGGCAGGACTGAAAAACTGACTTAGTCTGAATTCATGCAAACCACAAGTAACCTATGTAAGTGAAGTGTGAGTAACCCATCTAAGTGTAAGTAACCCATGTAAGTAAAGTGTGAGTAACCCATGTAAGTGAAAGTGACCCATGTAAGTGTTAATTAAAGAGATCCTTTTGTAGACTGAAGGCAGGACTGAAAAACTGACTTAGTCTGAATTCATGCAAACCATGAGTAACCATCTAAGTGTAAGTAACCCGTCTAAGTAAAGTGTAAGTAACCCATCTAAGTGATGTGTAAGTAATCCATTTAAGTGCTAATTAGAGAGATCTTTTTGTACACTGAAGGCAGGACTGAAAAACTGACTTAGTCTGAATTCATGCAAACCATGAGTAACCCATGTAAGTGAAGTGTGAGTAACCCATCTAAGTGTGAGTAACCCATCTAAGTGATGTGTAAGTAACCCATCTAAGTGCTAATTAGATCTTTTTGTAGACAGAAGGCAGGACTGAAGTGTAAGTCACTTCTGTAAGTGACACTTAATTAGATCTTTTTGTAGACTGAAGGCAGAACTGAAAAGCAGACTTAGTTTGAGTTCATGCAAACCCCCAGTAACCCATGTAAGTAAACACACACAGAAAATATAAATTAAGTATTCTGCTTTGGCAAAACATTCTGGACTCTGACTTAGATTCTGCCAATGCCTGAAACATTTACAGCATTCACAAATTCATCATAATCTGATCTTAAAAAAAGAGCAGTCTGGGGGTCTTCCTCCTGCCTGTGAGTATGAAATGTTTTTAGAGGTTTACTATTTAATGCAACAGATAGAAGTATTTACCTGAGTTCTTCCTAGAGAATGAATTAGCTATCAGATATTGAGTCTTTTGCATGAGAATTTAGATTCCTGTGATAGAAAGGAATTTGATGTTCTTGTTCAGAAGGATTTAAACTAAAATAATTTGATATCCTGGAAAAGGCCAAGTTCTAAAAACCATCAGATATAACAGGATAAACACATTGCCCACCTCACCCAGATTCCGTGAAATTTTACAATTCTGAACTATACAAGAACCAAAATGACTTCAGTCTCACCTCAGCTCTTGTGGAAAATGAAGACCTCATGTCTGTTAAATCTCTGTGCTCCTGAGACAACACAAAACCCTGCAGCAGTGGTGGGAGAAGGGAAAGAGGCACACACAGTGTGGAGCAAGGCCTGGGGGAGTATTTGAAATGTTTGCAAGCAGATTCTGGAAACATGGGACACATGCAAACCTAAATTGTCATTAAAAATATGGAGAACAAGCTGGAGAGGAGTTGCAGTGACCCTGGCATAGGGTTTGGGGCATGCTCAGCTGCCATACTTCTGGGAAAAAGGGATTGAGAACAGATTCCCTGGTAATGTCTTTTCAGCTGGGATGGCTCTAGGCTCTAAAAAAAATCTGCTTTCTGTTAGGAAAAACTATAAAATGTTCAACAAAAGATGAAAAACATGCCTTTCACTGGCATAAAATCAGGAGAGTTCCTTGCAGGAGGGTGTATTGAAGATTCCCTAGAAAGTAGAATACAGAAAGAATAACTGCCACTGGCAGCAAACTCCAACCCTCAGCAAATGCATGTGTTACAAATCTAACAAAACAAACAAACATCACTCAAAGCCTTGCATGTGTGTGCAAGCCAGGTTTAATAATTTTCTTTAAGCTTAGGATTGGGCCTTAAATTATATACAATTAGTGAAGTCCTTTCTTACTTCTATTTCCCACTTTAGTTCCTGAAATTTGGTGTCTGCTGAGTCCTGTTTTAGGGCTTTTTCTAAACCCAAGACTGAGAATTTTGTTAACAGTGCAATAAAAATAACTTCATAGTGTTACAAGGAAACATTAAAGACTTTTTTTTGTGTGTGTGTGCTGCTCTTTCCCTTAAAAAAAAAAAATACAGACATTGTTTCTTTAAAAGGCTCCATCTGCAAATCCCATTAGATGTGCATATAAGGTTTCAGATGATTAATAGCTGCCTGCTTTGCTTTGGTTGGAGGGGCTGAGGGTATGTGTGTTAACCCCTCCCTCCCCTCGCTCACATTTCACTTCACAAACTTGTCCCTGTCTCCCCAGCACAGCATTTAAAAAGTGTTTCACTCGTGCCCAGCTCTTCACAAGGAAGCAGCTCATGGCAGTCCCTGCCTAAATCTGGTTGGCAATGAAGACCTCGAGAACCAGAGTTCCTAAAGCAGCAAACCTGCAGCAGCATCACAAGCCAACTGTTGTTTAGGGAGGAGATCTATTCTCTAACATCTGGAAGAGTTTCCCTCTGCTTCTCTCGTGCTTTTGGAGGCTGAGCTGTCAGCAGGCAGGAGCCCTGAGGTGTGGGCAGGACTGGAAGCAGATGGATCCCAGCAGCAGCAGCTGCATGCGCAGCCCACAGCCTCCCCCCCTGCTCTGGGGCTGTGTCAGGAGCTCCCACCCCGACCTGAGCACAGCTCCAGGGCTCAGCCACTACCCAGCAGCACCATTCTCCTTCCAGCAAAAAGCAGATTTCACTGCTTACTCTGATTTCTCAGCCTCCTGCCTGGTGCCAGCTGCCCACAGCTTCCCTCAGGAGCAGCACCCCTCCTTCCAGCACCCTGAGTGGCACCTGGCAGCACCTGAGGCCACAAGAGGAGCAAATCCAGGGCTGGCCTTGGCTTCTGGAGAGTCAGAGGGCAGCAGCACCAGCCTCGTGAGTGTGGCTGTGGATGAAGATGATGAGGCACCAGCAAATCCTACAAGTGACTCTGAGAAAAAGCCATCCAGAAGGAAAAAGGAAAGCTCAGGTAGGTGATGTGAAATCAGGGTTGTGGGAGAGTGCAGGAGATGGAATGAGAACACCTGGTGAGACTGGGACTTCAGAAAGAAAGCTGCTGAGCAAAACATTTCCTAATATTTCCTGGGGAAACTTTAGACAGTAACAGGACTGTAACTGTCTTATTCTTTTTCTGGTCTTTGTATTTCACTCCTGCAGATCTTGGGTACTGAGCTAGGCATTTAGCACATTTGCTGGAACTGAGCAGAGTCACATGGCATGTATACACAGAACTGCAAGTCCTGGGATGTGGAGTTATCCCTTCACACCTGCCATTTGTCTGAGCAAAAGAGAATGGCAGAGAGCAAAGATCCCTCACCTTGAGCTGCCTGTGGCAGTAGGGAATGTCACACTAGGGATTTGACATCTCAGTTTTGGTAAGGAGTACCAGAGGCAAAGTCTTCCTTTAAATATAAATTCTGTTTGGGGTCACTAAAGTTAAATATTTTAACCTCTAAAAGTTTGCCCATCAGTACAATGTCCAACAGGGCAGAAAATGTTCCTGGTTTTCATGGTGTCACCCTAGCTAGCAAAACACATTCTTTCTACAGTTAAAAATCAATAATTTCATAGTTATACAAACTCTAAGTTGCTGATATCTCAGATCCAAATCAGTGAAATATGCATAAAATTGGTTTTGCTCAGGAAGTTGTTAAAACTTAAGATGCCTCTATGCATTCAAATGCCATAATATTCACTTACAACCTACAGTGTGCTTTTCCCCACAGCCCTGCTACCAAGTGGAGACTATTTTCCAGCAGCCTCATTTCACAGGCAGAGAATGCAGGGATAAAAACATTAATTGATTGATTTCTAGGTTCTGCAGACATATGTAGAATTTAAGTTCATTTATACTGAAAAAGCATGTTTAGGCAAAATTTTCCCAAATGCAAAGAAGTTTAAATAAAATAACAATTTGAAAGGTGAACAACACTTTCATTAAAACATCATAGGTAAACAGCAGATTTCAGCTTGCTCTCATTAGAGGGATATCTTTATCCTTAAAGAGACTGATTCCAAAGCACATCTCCCTGTTTTAAATAGAAGAAAAAAGTTTCTTTATTCTCCATTACTAGCACTCTTCACACTTTTTGTTCATCCTTGCTGCTGTCCCCTGCTCTCTTCCTTTCAGGGAGCTGTAAGCAGTGACATCCCTGAGAGCTCTGGGCTTCCACCTTCCAGTGACCACTGCAGCCCTGGGGAGAGGCAGCTGCTAAATTCAACCCAAGCTGCTTGGGATCCTAGAAGGAAACACACTTCCTTTTTCCCTTTCCCCCTTTTTCCCTTTCCTTTCCTGAATTTTCTTTCCTTTCCTCCCTGAATTTCCCTTCCTCTCCTTTCTTCTTTTTCAACTGGCAGTACAGTAGGAAAAACCTGCCCAAGATGATTTGTCCTTTCACACATTTGTCATTTCTCACATTCTGTTGTCAAAACTGAAGCAGCTGGGCCACATTTCCACCTCTGGAATCCCACAGAACCTCAAGCCATGGATAAGGATTATTTCTCTTGACAATTCCCTGTGGCACACAGTGTGGGTGAGAGATTCCAAGCTACACACCCCTACTATCCAAGTATCCATTTTAAATTACTCCCACTGTGAAAGCTGCCCCTTGGAAAGGGAGTCCTTCCCACAGGGCTGTGAGGAGCTCCCAGGTCCTTTGCATTGGCTGTAGTTTATTGTCTCTCTCTGTTCAGAGGAGATGTGATTACCACAAGCTGTCCCACCTCTGTCCTCCCAAAACCAAGGCTGGCAGCACCACTCAGTCATGCTGAGCTTGAGGGGGCATAAAGAAACATCTTAAAGCTTCCACTGAGCCCTGCAAGGAATCTTTTAGATCTCTGCAAGTGCACATGTTCACCCACATCAGCATAACCTCAAATCACAGCAGTGTGCTTGCCTCTTAGAGAACCAGAACTCGAGCAATAAGGCAGAAAGCAGCAGCAAGTCAAGGAAGGAAAGGACAGCTTTCACCAAGGAGCAGCTGAGGGAGCTGGAAGCTGAATTTGCCCACCACAACTACTTGACAAGGCTCAGGAGATACGAGATAGCTGTGAACCTGGATCTCACCGAAAGACAAGTACTTCCCAAACCCCAAACCCTCCCCAGCTCCTCCTTCCTCCCCCACAACTTCTCCCTAATGCTAAAAACCAGATGATGTCACTCTAGAGTCTGCTTTTGCAATGGCACAGAGGTATTTTAAAACCAAGCCTCCACATTCTTTCCAACACCTTTGTGTGGGGGTGTTCACAGGGGTCCCAGGACGAGAGGAGAGATGAGAATCCTGACTCCATGTTTCAGAAGGCTGATTTATTATTTTATGATATATATTATACTAAAAGAAAATTATATATTAGAAGTGTACTAAAAGGATAGAAGAAAGGATTTCATCAGAAGGCTTGAAAGGAAAGGAAAGGAATGATAATAAAATCTTGTGACTGCTGACAGCCTCGACACAGGTGGCTGTCACTGGTCACCAAGTAAAAACAATTTCACATGCTGGGTAAACAATTCTCCAAATCACATTCCAAAGCAGCAAAACATGGAGAAGCTGAAGCTTCTCAGCTTCTCAAGAGAAAAGATCCTGGCAAAAGGATTTTTCAGAAAATATGTCTGTGGCACCTTCATTACACATTTCTGTAAGTAGTTAATAATTTAAATGTGTTTCTCTCAGCTAAAGATAGACCTGGTAATAACTGGTCTCTGCTGAGTTCTTGTTTAGCACCATTCATTGGTGCATATTGATATGTCAAGGTTTACATATGGAATGTGGATATCACTTTAGACTTTGACAAACAGGAAATTATTGGATTTAATATTTATGTTTATTCTTCCTGGGTCAGGTTGTGTTTTGATAAGGAAAGACAATCATACAGAGTTTTGTGGAGAGAGGTATTTCTGTTCTCTCATTGTCATCTCAGTCCAGGTTTCCTTATCAAGGCTAAGTGGACAGCAGAAGAATTGTGTAATTATGTGAGGCAAATTAAAATTCCTGAAGCATTAGATTGGATGGCCTAGATGTTAAAAATACATGAGAGGCACTGTGCCTTATTTGACATGAAGACAGATTCTAGGCAAAGCCCTGTACTGCCTTTGAGGGTTCAGAGGAACATCTGTGTGGAGCATTTTAGAAAGAATTGTTGCAGTCTGTGTTAGAGAGATGGATTAGCCAAACTCTGTTCACCTTTTCTTCTAGAATGCCACAAATCATCTCTCTACACACATATGCATAACTCTGCTTTATACAGCTCAGGTTGAGGCAACAAGTAATTATTTTCTCTTTATCACCCAGGTCAAAGTATGGTTCCAAAACAGAAGAATGAAGTGGAAACGTGTTAAAGGTGGGCAAGCAGTGCCCCCACACGAACATGACACAGAGGATGTGGACTCTGCTGCCTCCCCCAGCTCTGAGTAGTCCCTGCAGCAATGGGAGAGGAGCTTGGAGAAATCATTGGTTAGAATGTGGGTGCAACTGCTTAGAATCAGCTACACAATGAGCCCACAGTCTTTAAAGGGTGATGATGCTTGAGGTTACAGAGGCAATTAAAGAGCACAGGAGGGAAAAAGCCAAAGGACAGCATGGTTTTGATTTTTGTCTCTCAAACTGTCTTACTACCACAGATGTGTCTACAGAAAAAAACAACAACAGCAAACACTGACTATAAAACAGGAGTAATGTTGTAGAGACTCTCAAACATCCAGAAAATGCAGTTTGTTAGTCAGCATCTGCAGCTCTCATCCAGGCTTCCCCTGGTCACACCTCTTCAGTCTGCATTTGGATTTGCCAATGCACATTTTCCCTGTGCCCTACTTGGAGAGAAATAAATACTTTGATAGTCACTGATTTTTCTTGCAAAATGAGTTGGACACCTGTATGAATAGACAATAAGATTACAAAATAAAATGTGAGACTAAAAATAGATTTACACAGAAGTCTGCTCACCAGTTTCAGAAGAGAGTCCAAGAAGGTCAGTGCCTTGTTGATGACAGCAATCTGTAGAGGGAGATTTCTTCCAAGCTCACTGTAAATCCTGAAATTAAATTGCTAGATCTCAGTTTCAAATATTTTTTCAAATCAGTCATTACCAAATGGCCCAGCAGGCACAGCAGAGATTGAAAACTCTCAACACAACAGCTAAAATATCCCTAGTTTGGTTTCAAGTTTTCCAATAAACTGCCACAGCACCACCAGAAGTCTTAAGAACACTTCAGAACATTCCCACTTTAAATTATTCCCACTTTTAACCAAAATTTATAGTGTATCAAATTATGATGATTTAGAAAAGCATAGTGCCTGCTCCCATTTCTTATATTTTTTTGTTTCATCTACTAATGCCATATTTTAAGCAGAATTTTACACTAGTGCACCACATTATGACCCTTGAGAATACTGAAAGTTTGGTTTAAATATTTCAAAGATAACCCTTGTTTGCAGCTCCAGCCTTTCACCTTACTCTGATGCTGTTGTGGTTGCATGTGAACTGTAGATATGCTGGGTACAAATTTGTATATCTGGATTATATGTTTATAAAGCTGTTAGTAGTAATTCCACTTGTAAAAGACCTCAGAATTGATAAATGTCATTTTTTTTAAAAAACAGGGATGCTGTATTCTTTTTCAAAGAGCTGCTTCCTGTATCTACCAAGAAAAAACAAACATTACATTCCTTCTCAACATTTCCAAGCTCTCATTGATGGATGAAATAGAAAAACAGTTTAGAGTAAATATTTGTGCAAAACCAATTAAAAAGAATAGTTATTTTTAAAAATAAATTATTTAAAATAAAAGAAACTTGAGCAGTTTGAGCAGCACTGAGGAAGTGAATTAGGTTGGTGTCTGGTTTCCCATACTGCATTTATTCTTATTATTTCCCATACTTGCTCTTATTTACTTTATCCAAAAACAAGTTACACAAACCAAAATGCCAACACTCCTCTGCCCCTGAAAAAAACCAACAAACTAAGAAAAGACATCAGGGATGTGTCACACAGGGCCCCATGTCAATTCTGTGACTATAATACCTACTGTATAATCAGCTATAATAGTTAGGGGTGTGCATGTTCTCTCTCTGAGCTAGACCTACCCCTGTCTCTTCAGATCTTTCTGATAAGGAAGAATTACCCTCAAACATCTTCCTTGTGGTAGATATTTCAGTGGGAGGAGGTACAGACAGGGAGTTCTGGTCAGAGCCCAGCTTCTGCAGCACTGAGAAGGGTGGACAGTGGCAGAGCATCATCCTTTTGGTTCCCAAACCCAATGTCAGGAACAGGTCAATCATCTCACTGTTCAGCTGACATAAAACTAGTTGGCTAGAAAATTGCCCATGCACAGATGAGAAGAAATTTTCTGTACCTTTAAGAACAGAAAATGTCTTTGGCTTTCCTTCTTGAACCTTGCTGCCTTCTGATAGATTTCTGACTAAACTCTTGGCAGAGACTGAAGCAAGCTGTATTTTGTGAAGAGCTCTGGTGCTCAGATCTCCTGCCCTCTTCTCCTGGGACACAAACCACCATGGAGCAGGAGTTCTTCTTTACTTTTATCCTTGTAACCTCTTCAGCCATTTATCACTGTACATCACCTCCTCCCCACTGGGGTTAGAAAGTCTGCAACCTGCAGGAGCAGCTTCTTTTGAGATGAAAACTTTTGGGCTTTTGGCTACTCACATAAGCCAAAACCAGCTCCTCACCCAGGTGAGAGGCCAAGAAATCTCCCCTTTCAAGGAAGATGTCAATGATAGCATAATGAATCCTAATTTACTTTAAAACTAATCAATGGGATCTCAGCCTGTACCCCTAATTACAGCTCCTAAACAGCTCTTGCTCTGAATTTTGAGAAATAAGCTATGAGTCACCTGTGAGATCTTCTTGTGCTGAGGCAGTTTCTTCAGTAAACCATCTGCTCACTCGAAGATTTTAGTGTTTTGAGAAGGAACATTTCACTCCTGACATCAAAGCATTTGACCTCTGAACCTCTGGTGCCAAGAGTCTCCCAGGGAAGTCCTGTTGTCTGGGAGGGAAGTCTTTGACCTGCAATTATTTTTGTCAGAAATACACATCAGGCTGCATTCTCCTCACAGAAGAGAGGGAAGCTACCTGGGGATGTTTGGCAATGTTTTCTCTGCCTTATTCTCAATAAATAATCTGAGCACACAGTCACCCCATTGTCACCCACACGTTTTATGAAAAATCTTTTCCTTAAGATTTTTCTCTCTTGAGAAGCTGAGAAGGCTCAAGAACAAAATATAAACAATGATTGTCTGCTGCTGTGGAATGCAACAGGTGGATCTGGGATTGGTCTCATGTGGTTGTTTCTAATTAATGGCCAATCCCAGTCCAGCTGTCCAGACTGTCTCGCTCAGAGATGAGCCTTTGTTATTCATTCCTTTGCTATTCTTAGCTAAGCCTTCTGCAGAAATCCTTTCTTCTGTTCTTTTAGTATAGTTTTAATATAATATATATCATAAAATAATAAACCAAGCCTTCTGAACATGGAGTCAAGATTCTCTTCTCTTCCCTCATCCTGGGACCCCCATGAACATTGTCACACCCCATGGCATCAGAGGAGTCTGGCAGGAATTCCCCAGGAAGCACAGGCAAGCAGGGCACTGAGATTTGCCAGTGCAAACAGCCCACAGGGAACAGGGATATCTGTACAAACACAAAAATATGTGCTGGAGCCCTTTCTATCTCTGCTGCCTCTTCCAAAGAGAGCAAGAGAAGTGCTTTCCTTGGAGTCAGAGGCTTTATGGACTCTTTATCTGTCTAGCCAGATGCCAATGGAGCAGAGGCCCTGATTTGTTTTACAGGTTCTGTATCCTCTGTTGTTAGTCCTCAGTTCCTCCAGGCCGTTTTAACCAAGGATTTTTCCAGTCCATGAAGCTCCAAAGATAACCCAAGGCCAGTCCAGTGTTGCCTTGAATGTCTCCAGGGATGGGGCATTCACAACTTCTTCTGTGGGCAGCCTGTGCCAGGGCCTCACCACCCTCCCAGGAAAAAAATAAGGAGCCAAACCCTCCAGCTCACACTGTCTGGGAAAGCAGAGAGCCCTTCAGCAAACATTTCCCAGGCAGAGATTGTGACTGGGGCATATTCTACATGAGCAAAGCTTACAAATCCTGCTTCCTGCAGGATTTCCTATGCATGGAAACAGGCCCACACAACAAATCAGGGCATTTTACAGAACACACCATTTCTCAATTACCCCATTTTCTCCCCCACCTCTAGCAGGGCTCATATGAAGTTTCATCAGCCACTATCTCATATTTTGGGTAATTCCCTTCTCTTGAGGAAAGTGCAGAGTCCCTCCAAGAAGTTTGTCTGTTGGGTCCCCAGGACGAGGTGAGAGATGAGAATTGACTCCAAGTTCTCAGAAGGCTGATTTATGATATTATATTATATTAAAAGAAAATTATATACTGAAACTATATACTAAACTAAAGCTATATACTAAAACTATACTAAAGAAAGAGAAAGGAGACATCAGAAGGTTAGATAAGAATAAAAAATAAAATCTCGTGACAGACTCAGAGAGTCCAACACAGCTGGCTGGGATTGGTCATTAAGTAAAAACAATTCACATGCTGGGTAAACAATCACATTCCAGAGGAGCAAAACATGGAGAAGCTGAGGCTTCTCATTTTGCCAGGAGAAAAAATCCTGGTGAAGGGATTTTTCAGAAAGTATCACAGTGACATATGTCTGCATTAGTTACTGGGCTCAGCCTGCTGGATCCACACAGCTCCTCCAGGCAGATGGACAGGAAATCCACTTTCTTTCAGTGCTTGCAGCAGAAGGGCTTTGTCTGCCTGCATAAAATAACCTCAGGCTCTTGCCTTTCAGCTGCATTTGTGAGTTATGATGGGGCAGCTCCCCTCAGCTCTGGCTCCAGGTGTTGGCTCCCCATCCCCACCCTCCCCACTCACAATGGCACATTGTTCTGGTTCCTGCCTGCAGGAAGGATTTCCATCCAGCACCAGACTCTTACACCACTGTTCCCTCCCCCTGGACCAGAATTGTTATTTTATTCTCTTCAATAACTCTTAGACAGGGATAAGCTCCCAGGGCTGTCTGGAAGCTCCTCTGGGAGCAGATTGCAGCAGAGATAATGGCAGTGAGTAACAGAGAGCAGGGTGACTTCATTCCATGGAGCTTTGAGTTGTGTTTCTCTTTCCTTATTAAAGAAAAAAACATTTTTTCAAGCCTCCCTCAGTCACACTTTGGAGCAGGAAACAGCCCCATGAATTAGCATGCTTCCTTACAGCCTTACATTTTTAGTTCAGTGAAAGTTTATGATGGCCCACACTCATCCCCAAGGTTAATTTGTCACCCAAATGCCACATGTGAAGTGTTCCCCACACCCAGGAATTTGTCACCAGATGAGTGTCAGCCCAGCAGTGCTACAGGTAAGTTGATGATTGTAAAGACACCCAAAAAAAAGGATTGTTTCTTCCTTTCAATACTCACTACAAACAGCCTAACAGTTTTAGACTTCCATCTGCTTTTATATTCTATATTTATATTTTTTATTTAAATATATATTATATATTTCTATATTTTAATATATATTACATATTATATTATATTATATTATATTATATTATATTATATTATATTAT
>JANIJU010000007.1:2180977-2215378 GCA_025504685.1 Leucosticte australis
CTTCCATCCCACAAGGTTTTCACCAGAGTTTTCTTGTACTTCTACAGTCAAAACTCAGAAAAATTCATTGGCTCCATGATCATTGCTCCCAAGTTCCACAGTTTGTAGTATTTGGTTTTTTATTGATCCCTTCACCTTCGATGTTATTTTGGTTCTCTTTCTTTGTTCTCTCATTGATCTTTTCCCAGACCAGGTGTCTCTGACCATGCCAGGGCTGATGTTTGGAGCTGATGTTCATTAATGGTCATTATCTTTTGTGTATCTTCTGTGCTGCTCCCAGTCTGCTGAGATATGAAGCTCATCAGGCCTGGAGTGACCAAAGTCCTTTGAAAAGAAACTTAAAATTCCTTTCCCCAGAGGAAAAGGCAAACAAGACTGACTAAAGTTACCCCAAAAAATTCAGTTTTGTAGCATTTTCCAGCAATGGGGCAGGTGTTCAGACCCAGCTGAGGAGTTCTCAGAGTGGATTTTTGGAGCACCCAATAATTCTGGGATCAGGCTCACCCTGCTGGGCTTTGAGCTGATTTCTGCCCCTGCCAAGCAGTGCATTCACAGAGTGCCCAGAATTACCACTCAGCTTTTCTGTACCAAGGAAGGCATTCAAACCTCAGCTAGCAGGGCATCCTGAGCCTGGGACAGTGCAGAAGGTAAATCTGATGGACCCAGGAGTGCATGATGAAGGAAAGGGTTTTCTGGCACTCAGAAAATTCAAAATATCACACCCAACTAAATTTGAGAGAAAAAAAAAATCTGTTTTTCATAGGATTCCTTTTTTGGTCTAAAAATCAGCTTTCTGTTGCCTACCTCTAGACAGCATTGATTGATTGCTAAGACTTGGAGACAAAAAGCAGAATCTCTGCCTTGTTTCTTCTGACAGATCAGTGCAATTTCTGAAATGTCTGAGAAGCAAAATGGGGATCCAGCAGTGCTGGGGACATAATTCAATAGCAACAAAACCATCTTGAAAGAAGTTATTAACACAGACCTCCCAAAAATCAGAAAATTCAGAATATGTTATGCATTAAATTCCACCTAAGATTAATTTGATTCAATTACTTTATTTACTTAATTATTTTTCAAATGTTTGGCTATCCCCATTCATTATCTAAAAATGAAGAGAAATTCAGTGATGCAAAATAAGTCTGGTATTTAGGAAAATTCATTATCCAGAGTTAGGTCTTGATCAATCAATACAGACTTCATCCTTGCACATAAATCACAGTAAAGAAGCTGAGAATGTCCATGTAGAAGTAGAAGTATCAGTCAAATGTGTTTTCACATTTTCAGTTCTAAAAGTCTTGGAAGTAATGCAGCAAATCTGCCCCCAGGGACACTCAGCCCTTTTTACCTTTATCTTCATTGCTACCTCTGACTTTTTTATTCCTTCTAAGTGGGAAAGGGATGGGGGGAGAAAGCTCATGTGCACTGGAGACTCTGTGAAAAACGTGTGTAAGCTCTGCTCTTCTTAAAAGTGGGGAGAAAAATCCATGGAATCACAATTTGAGAGAACTTTTTGTAAAGAAGCTGCCCTGGAAGGTGACTGAGCTGCAGGACCTGAGATATTTCTGTCTGTAATAATCATGATATTAAAACTTCAGATGCTGGGAGGCTGAAAAGAGGATCCTGCTTTATCAGAATTTTACCTTCTTTTCTGTGAATCTGTTCAGTGCTGGTGCTTGGCCTCTGTGGTGAGGGCTGCTGGGAAGCAGCAGGAACACAGACAAGGTTTTCCCCAGTGAAACCACTGAGGGCATCTGCTGGGTTTTGGCTTCTTTTTCTCCTCTGGAGGTGGGATTGAAGGCACCCAAGGTGACAGTTCATGTTCAGGCTCAAATATTTATTATTTCTTGTCCATATTACAGCCTCACAGCCAGAGTTCTGCAGTATTTCACTACCAAGGCACAAAATGGCCAACTCTCTCTTGTTACGAGGTCTTTCAAGGCTAAACCATCCAATTAAGAACTGACACCTGGATTATTTTTACTTCTAACCCAATAACTGATCCCTCAAAGCCTGCAGTGTGGAGTTTTCTGTCCAGTTACAAAATACCACCCAAACCCATGGAGAGGAGGAGGAGAAGGGGAAGGAGAAGGAGAAGGAGAAGGAGAAGGAGAAGGAGAAGGGGAAGGAGAAGGGGAAGGAGAAGGGGAAGGGGAAGGAGAAGGGGAAGGGGAAGAAGACGGAGAAGGAGGAGAAGAAGAGGAGGAAGAGGAAGACGAAGAAGAAGAAGAAGAAGAAGAAGAAGAAGAAGAAGAAGACGAAGAAGAAGAAGAAGAAGAAGAAGGTGAAGAAGGTGAAGAAGAAGGTGAAGAAGAAGGTGAAGAAGAAGGTGAAGAAGAAGAAGAAGGTGAAGAAGAAGGTGAAGAAGAAGAAGAAGGTGAAGAAGAAGAAGAAGGTGAAGAAGAAGGTGAAGAAGAAGGTGAAGAAGAAGGTGAAGAAGAAGAAGAAGGTGAAGAAGAAGAAGAAGGTGAAGAAGAAGGTGAAGAAGAAGAAGGTGAAGAAGAAGAAGGTGAAGAAGAAGAAGGTGAAGAAGAAGAAGGTGAAGAAGAAGAAGAAGAAGAAGAAGAAGAAGAAGAAGAAGAAGAAGAAGAAAGAAGAAAGACCAGCCTCCACCCTAAAACCTCCATCTTGCTTTATATTTATTACTATATTCTAAAACCTTTAAACTCTAAGTTTTCCACCCTGTGATCTCACACCCTTCTATTCAAACTCCACACCCACAATCCCAGTTCTGTCATTCCATTCTGGAAGCTTCTCCACAGCCTCAGGTCCATGCAGCATTCTCTGGGGGTCAGTGCCTGGCAGCACAGAGAGTCTGAAATTCTCAGCACCCAGAACTCCAGGAGGGATCTGCACACACAACTCCCAGCCCCTCTCTGCACTCTGCCAGGAGCTGGAGCTGCTCAGCTGAGCTGGGGCTGCTCTCAGTGCTTGGCAGGAGCTCCCAGTGTTGGGATTTCTGTTTCCTCAGGCACTGCCTCACTCCCAGGCAGGGCTGGCTGGGAACAATGGGCAATTCTGGCCCCAGCTCCTCTCAGATATTCCTGCCCAAGGAGCAGCAGGGCGTTGAGGAGCAGCTGGGCTGATTTCATGCCTGATGTTAAGAAACCTGAGCTCTTCATCCAGCTGTTTATTATTATTTTTATAGAACTGCAGGTCTCTTCATGCTCCATTCTGCAGCACTGAGAGGTTTTTTCCAGCTTTCAGTGTGTCACTTTCTAAGACATTTGTAACTGGATCCTGTCTGTGTCAGCATCTCTGTCTGAGAGCTTTGCATTACCCAACCACAGCTGCTGGGGGCTGCATCTGAAATCCAGGGCTGGCTTTTCTGAAACCACTCCAGCTAAATCTTAGGGATGGACACAGGAGGGAGAGGGGGATTAGGCACAGAATTCAGTTGGTGACTAAGAAAAATAAACTGTAAGTGCAGGGAAGAAACACCTCAGGCAGTGTGGGTTACAGTGGGGGGATAAATCTGCTGCTGATACTTTATCAGAATCAGCTCTCTGGTTTATGTGTCACATCTGAGCTCTTCTAACAGTCCACACCTCAAGAAAAAATAACAGAAGCAATTAATCACTCTGGACATTAATTGCTCACATTTGATTAGCCAGCCTTTGAGAACAAATGTGACACAGAAATAGAAAAAGGCATTGATAGCATTGACAGAACATCTCTGGCAGAGAAAAAAAATAACAAAAAACCCTAATAAATTTAAAAATGGCATTACTGCCTGGCCAGTCCAAGTGGCAGTGAACGTGGGGTGGGAATTTCCTGTTCACACTCGTGGGTCTGTCCCCCAGCTGTGCCAGGGCTGTCAGTCAGAGTGGGGAGTTGTAACTTATTAGCAGAAATATCAAAATACAAATTGATTAGATAATTGAACTTCCCAAACACCCCTTTCACAGCAAGTAGGACAATACAGCAGACGAGGAGGGGTGAGATATAGAGAAAATATTAAAAATTTAAATTTCCATTTAACCTTATGGATAACTTTCCCCTTTTCTTCTTCTCTTGAGCACCTATTTCTCTTCCGGGACATAACATTCCATCTTATTATCACTAATATTTTTTGAAGGATAAAGAGGATTAATAAATAGCATATTGGAATTTTAAAGGAGGAATTTGGGGAAAAAAAAACTGAATGCATGCACATGGCCCAGGAGACAGCACCTGAAAAAGCAAATCCACTTTTTTTAGTGTGTAAATCCCAAAACTAGATTTTTTTTTTTTAATGTTCTAGTGCCTTAACATTTTCATGAGTCAAAGTGATTTTGACAGGCAGTTACTTTAGTTATTTTCACTGTGGTTGGATAGGTGAGATTTCTTCCAGCTCTTGTTGAAACTTGCTCAGAACGGAACTGAACTGAATGTAGGTGAAGAGGGTTTGAAAGTGACCTCAGAGGGTTTGAAAATGACCTCGGAGAGGGTTTGAAAATAACTTCGGAGAGGGTTTGAAAGTGACCTCAGAGGGTTTGAAAATTGCTCGAAAAGTGTTTGAAAATGACCTCAGAGGGTTTGAAAATGACCTCGAGGAGGTTTTAAAAACGAGCGCGGTGTGCTGAGGAGGGGCAGGGCTGTGCCACGCTGGGTGGGACACACGGACTCCGCGGGGCCCGCCTGGAGCCGCTCATGAATGAACTCCGGCAGAATCCTATTTTTTATGAATGGGTGCTCCGTTGTGAATGAACAGCGCAGCTCTGCCATGTGATTGGTCCGCCGCCGTGGAAGCCACGCCCACCTCTCAATGGCTGACGGCCGAGGCGAGCGGTGATTGGCGGGCGTGCCCCGACTCGGAGCTTCATTCACAAATTCGATCAAACAAAGGAGTGGGCGAGCCGGGGCCGTGGCGAGGCCAATGGGCGACCGGCCCCGGGCCCACGGCGGCCTCGGAGCGGGCACGGGGCGGCTCCGCCGGAGGCTCCGCGTGGGCCGGGCCCGCCGGTGCTGAGGGACGGCTCCGGACGGGACCCGACCCGAGCGGGGCTCCTGTCCCGGGGCTCGTCCCGGCCGGGCTCGGTCCAGCCTCGCATTCCAAGTTTCGGTCGCCGCCTCTCCCGGGTCGCGGTCCTGCCGCTGCTGCGGATCCCGGCCCGGTTCCCCTGCCCCGGTACGCCCCAGATGCCCCAGGAGGATGAAGGGGTACCTGGACCAGCAGGTGCCGTTCACCTTCCCGCAGGTGAGTGGCGGCTCCGCCGGGGGGGCTCCGGGCCGGCCCCGCTCCCCCGGGGCTCCGCTCTGAGCCGCTCCTCCCTCTCTGAGCAGCCCCCGGGCCCGGCGCTGCCCGCGGGCCGAGCCGTGCTGGGCGCTGCGAGGATTCCCGGGGAACCGGCGGTGCCGCCGGAGCAGGACTCGGAAGGTGAGGGGAACCCGGGGGTGGCCGGGCAGGGACCGGGAGCGGGGTCGGATCCTGCTCCGCTCCGCGCCCGGAGCATCCCGCATTCATCGGCTCCTCTCCCCGCAGAGCTCTTCCAGGACCTGCGGCAGCTCCAGGAGACCTGGCTGACTGAAGGTAGGGGCTCCTTCCCTTCTTAAACTTCTGGAATGCTCTGCCCGGGGAGGTGGTGGAGTTCCCATCCCTGGATGTGTTTGAACAAGCCTGGATGTGGCACTGGGTGCCAGGGTTGAGTTGAGGTGTCAGGGAATGGGTTGGACTCGATGGTCTGGAAGGTCTCTTCCAACCCAGTGATTCTGTGATTTCCCCCAGCTCTGCTGGGGAAACTCATCTGGGGAAACACTCTGCTGGCTGCCACCCCTGGAGGTGTTGAACAAAGCTGGATTGGCTCTGGCTGCCAGGGCTGAGTTGAGCTGTTTGGGCTGGGTTGGGCTCGATGATCTCGGAGGTCTCTTCCAACCCGGTCATTCTGTTCTGTTCTTTGTGCTCACACCATTCCCACAAGGTCATTTCCTCTGGAGTGCTCACCAGTGACACCGGGACAAGAGGACACAGCCTCCAGCTGGGCCAGGGGAGTTTAGGCTGGGCATCAGGAAAAATCCTTCACAGGAAGAGGGCCTGGGCACTGGAATGTGCTGCCAGGGAGGGGGCACAGCCCTGGAGGTGTTTAAACAAGGCTGGATTGGCTCTGGGTGCCAGGGTTGGGTTGAGGTGCCAGGGAACAGGGAACTCGATGATTTTGAAGGTCTCTTCCAACCTTAGATTTCTGTGATTCCCCCAGCTCTGCTCGGGTTTGAGTTGGTTTTGGGTTTGTCCCGCTCCTGGCTCCAAACAAAAGTGTTTTTTCCCAGCCTTGCCAAGCCCTGGCCTGTGGAGTTGAGGACGCTGAATGGCACCATTGTGCCGGGCATTTGCCTGTGAATGCAGCTTGGCTGCTGGCCCGCTGCCCTGGGTACAATTTTCGCTCCGGGCTGTTTGTAACTGCTTCGATTTTATGCTAAGTTGTCACTTATCTGTGTAGGTTGCCAGAACGTTGATATTTTCTTAAACAACAAAGTAGTCTTTTAATTTGGGGAACAAAATGCTTTTATTATTTTTTTTTTTCCTTTTTCTATTTTTTTTTTTTTTATAGTGTAATACTTTGTGGGGACCTTCCTGGAATTTACATAATTTTCAGTTTGGTGTCTTAATTGTTTTGACTTTGAACTTCAAGGAAAATTTCGAATGCCAGGGAGTCACATTAATTCCAAGTGTAACTCGTTCTAAACATGGTGATTTTGCTCCAATTCCAGCACTACAGACGATCCATTTGGTAGAAAATTCAAAACACACCCTCGAGTACAGTCTCTTGATAAATACAGCAGTACTTGTTCTATCTAGGTACTTAAAAATATTTAACAATAATGATGTAAAAATATGCATGGCATTGTGAGCAGGGTTTTTAATTTTAATTCTAATTTTACCACAAGTGAGAGACAATCTGGTCCAACAATTCTTTTTTTAAGCCTTCAAAAATGTATTTGCCAACTAAGTAAGATTATTAAGGGAAAAAAATCAAAAGTTTAATGTTCATTCCAAAGTGAACAGAAATGAGTTGATCAGGCAGTGTTCCAGGAGTGTGAGGATTGTAAGGATGAAGCAAGAATTACCTGGAACTGCCTGTTTCAATAATGAAACATCCATGTAACTTTCATCAGAGCAGGAAAATAAGTATTAATTGCTGGTCATGTAACTGACCTGAGATTGATTTCTTTTAAACCTTAGAAGAACTCCAGCTGCCAACAAGTTTGCTTTAGAACTGATTTTTAGGAGATTTTCAATTTTAGATTTTCTCATGTCTGATAATATTTTGAGCTCACCAATGCAAAGAATTTCCCTGGAATCTCTCACAAAATATTTGCCAGCAGCAGAGTGTTTGTAGGATGAGTTTGGGAGTCACTCACAGCACTGGAGGTGCTCTGCTTCCAGCCAGGATTAATAAATGATAAAGCCAACCTCACTCCATGTTCTTGGAATATTTCAAATTTAAAAGTTCTTTTAATTATCATTTTGCACAGCTCATAGCACCTAACTAGAGTCCAAGTGAAATCCCTGAGAAATTCAATATGAGTTTTAATAATGTATTTTATTATTTTAGCCTGCATATCAGGGAAATGGTTTCTCCAATTGTTGCTCTCATTTCCAGACTTGTAACAAGAAAATGACCCTCTGAAGCAAACTATGGTTTTTTCCTTCACCAGGATATCAAAATATCTTCCCAAATGGTGAAAATATTTTTTACTAATGTCCTGTGTGCCAGCATTTGTTCATGAGGTGAAAGCATCAGAGCACTGAAGAGTACCTCCCCAAACAATGCAGAAGAAAAGGAGAAAACATCAAACAGATGATTCAGAGAATGAATTTTCTAGATTTTTTTCCCAAATTCCCCATCTTTTATTGCTTACATTTCCAGTTTGTTGTCATCCAGGTTATTTGAAGGAGCAGCAATTGCAGAGTGAAGAGTTTGGCCAGTTCCATTCTCATTTTCCCCCTGGTAGCAGAGTGTTACTCCCTGAGGTTTATTTGTGGCAGACTGAGATCAGTGGACATCCACCCTTTATGTCCCTTAATTCTGACTCATCACCTGTGTTTCAGAGCAGAGGGAGTGCAATCTGTTGTCCACTCTGCAATAACAAAATCTGTGGCTTTTGTTAGCAGCAGCAGCATTTCTCTCAGCAGCAGTGACAGACTTCTATGAAATAACAACAATCTGCTGCCAGCTCTCCCTTCCCTGCAGTGAAAGGGATGTAAAAGTAATGGTTAGAAGTTATAAAATATGGGTAAAGTTTCTCCCAGGACTCACATGTATTCATTAATCCCCAAGGGAAACTCTCCTCAGTCACTAAAATCATCCCAGCAGAAAGCTCAGGTCTTTCCTGCAGAGATTTATTTCTGCCTTGGTGTTAATTATGCTGAACAAAGTGCCCAAGCTAACTCCTCCCTGCCTCTTTTTCTCCCTCCCTCTCTCTCCTGACAGCTCAGGTTCCAGACAGTGATGAGCAATTTGTGCCTGACTTCCATTCAGAAAGCTGTAAGTACCAAGGGGGTGCTCACACCTCCTGGGGGAAGGGCAAATCCACATTTTGGTGCCTTTTCCCCCCTGCCCCAGGCAGTTTCACCCACGTAAACTGAAATTAAACACTTTCACTGGTTGCTCTTGTTTCCCTCCTTTCTCAGAGCTTGGTCTCTGAGCCATACATTTAATTTCTTTCTCTTTTTGACCTAGAGCTGAGGAGAGGAATGGTGCCAGTTTCACTCTGAGTGAATCAGTGAGTCAGGTGTGATGGGAGAGCCTGTTCCAGCTGTTAGGGGCTGGAAAGAATTGGCTGCTCCCAACACATCCAACTTCTTGACAGTCCCATGGAGTTCAGGGTCCTGGGCTGCTGGCACAGCAGAGATCAGCAGAGGAACCCCTGCAGTTGGAAAAGCCTGACAATCACAGCTCCCCACTAAGATCAGAAGTGTCAGTTTGAGCTTTCCTTTCTCTCCTGCAGTAGCTTTTCACAGTCCTCCTGCTAAGATCAAGAAGGAGCCCCAGAGCCCCTCGGAGCTGTCCTGCAGCCACGAGCAGCCACTCCAGCACAACAGCAAGCAGTGCCTTTATGCCAGGTATGGCTCACACAGAGAGGGGCAGCAGCTGCTCTGAAGCCTGGGCCTGGGTTTGGAAAGACAGGAGTCTGCTAAGGAAGGCAGGAGCCTCCCCTGAAATGGAAATTGTAACCCCCCCTCCCTCTGAATTGTTATAAATTTGAAATTAAGGGGCTCTCAGGCAAAGATATGGGAGCAGGAATAACAGCTCTTTAATAGGGAAGAAAATAAAAATAAAATAAACAGTTCAGTAAAACAAAACAACACTGACAGAGTCAGAACATGCCCTGACACCCTGTGGGTGTTGGTAGCAGTCCCACTGGAATTGGGGCTCAGCCCTCCTGCAGTGCCAGCTGTAGTTCTGCTGGAGCAGGGATCCTGGAGAAGGGTGCAGTCTGCCTCTGAGGGTCCAGGGGAAGAGGCAGCTGCTGCTCCTCTGGGAATGCCCTGGGCAAAGGCTGCTGGGGTGTCCCAAACCTCAGAGTAGATCCAGGTAGGAATGTTTGAAATCTCAGGTTATATCCAGGTAGGAATGCTTGGCTCCTCCCCTGGGTGGAGCATCTCCCCATGGGATGGTGGAATTTGATCAGCCCTGCAGGGACACTCAGTGGCCATGGACAGAAGATAATTAATAATTAATGGCCCATGAACAGAAGAGATCTCCTGGAGGGAGGATTGGCTGTGGGAGAGATAAAGAAAAACTGCCCCATGAACAGCAGAGAACTGCCCCAGCTCTGACAGATGGGGACAGAGCTCACCTCCAGCTAAACCTTGCAGCCCAAGACAGAGATGTTCCAGGTGCTGCCACGAGTCCTTCCTGCAGATCTGAAATGCTGCAATTTCTGTTTGGCTGTCCCAGTGCCTACGAGCAGCCCAGAGAGTCCCCCAGCCCTGGAGTCCTGACTCAGCCATTGCTGCAGCAGTTCCCCAGGCAGGACAGGAGCTTCCTGAGCCCTGCAGGGCCCCCCAGCTCCACACCCAGCTGTGGGTTCCTCAGTGAGAGCAGGTGAGTGACCTCAGAGCTGGGGAGGGGGCAGGGATCCCCTCCTGGGTGGGGGCAGGAGGAAGGGCTGCAGCCTCCAGGTGGAGGTGCTCTGTTTGCAGCCTCCTGTGGCACCCAGCTCTGCTGCCTGGGGTGGGAACTCCACACCCTCAGCCCTGCCAGGTCCTGGCACTGATGGGCTGTGGGAAACATCCTTCCCTGGGATGTCATCCCTCCTAGTGCCAGCCACACTGAGCTCCTACAGCTCCAGCAATGGGCTGAGGGGGTTTCTGCCCCTCATCCAGCCCCCAGAAACCAGGGCTGAAACCAGGGGACCAGAAATCAGGGCTGAAACCAGGGGGGCCAGAAACCAATCAGGGCTGAAACCAGGGGGGGCAGAAATCAATCAGGGCTGAAACCAGGGGGCCCTGAAAGCAGAAACCAGGGCTGAGACCAGAGGGTTCTTGTCACCATTAGGTCAGATGTCACATAAACACGCATGATCAGGGTCCAATAAGAAAAAAGTTTTTATTCTGCATGTTCTCCAGCTTATATACTCTTAATAGAGTGTGATTTTAAGTCATTAACTACATCACAAGAACTTATAATATTCATTGGTGCAGAGCAATTAGGGTCAATATAATTGGCAAAAGTTTTACAGAAATTTTATAAGGCATGTATACACATTTACTTATGCACAGTCTAGCTTACAAAAATTTTCTATAGGTATATAATAGATATAATATATATAATAGAGATAGATATATATAATATATATAATATAGATATAATAGATATCTATAATAGATAAAATAGATATATAATAGATATAATATAGATATAACAAATAGATATAATATATATAATAGTGATAATATATATAATAGATATAGATAGAATTAATATAATAGATATAGATATACTATATATAATATTGATATAATAGATATATATATAATAGATATAATAGATATAATATATCTTTTCTAATCTGTTTCCATGCTAACAACCTTGTCTTCTTCCTTGCTATAAATACACTCAAAAATCATCAATTGTTACTTCTATTATCTCAGCTTTGCTCGCAGGCCAGCTCTCAAGCCCCTCCACAGTTTCCCTGCAGGCTCAGGGGAATCCTCCATTGCTTCTGGGGCTGCAAATTCTGCAGAAAGCAGCAGCCTCACATCTTCTCCCTTCTTAGCTCTGCCTATCAGCCACCTCTGGAGATGTGCCACTCCTTCCCACCCTCCCAGGAGGACCCCACTGCCTACCAGTGCCAGCTGCCCAAGCCCTGCCTCCAGTTCCCTCTCCAGGGCTTCAAGCAGGAGCAGCAGGACCCCCGGTACGAGCCAGCAGAGCAGGCAGGCAGCAGGCAGCAGCTCCCTGCAGCTGTGGTGGTCAAGCAGGAGCAGCTGGATTACCTGTATGACCCAGGTAGGCAGAACTGCCCCTTCCTGAGTGTATGGGCACCTTCAGGGGGGTGAGCAGCTCCTTGGGGAGCATCCAGCTGGGTGAGCTGCTGCTGTCTGAGCCCTGGAGCAGCGCTGGCTCGCTGTCAGCAGCGTGTGCTCTCTGGGGGGCTGGCAGCTGAAAGGGTTCTGATGCTCACTGCATCCAAAACAAGGCTGGGACACTCACCTTGATCTGAGAAGGAATTTCCGGTGCAGAGCTGAAAGCTTGAGCAAGACAGGAGGTGATGATAAATCCACTCAAACTAGATAAAAGCATCCCCACCCCAAGGCAGTAAGGAGACTCAAAATTCATGGTTAGCCCGCTCACACCATCAGGAAGGAGGAAAAGGCTGTTCCCAGTTTCACAGGGAGTTTTTGTTTTTTAAGCTTAGAAAGTAAGTGAGGTCAGCTTTGAAGAAATCATGCTGAAAACAGCCAACAGCAGCAGAAAGGAAGGAATCAAATATGTTGGAACTTGTACAGAAAATCTGTCTCAGACTCTTGCAGCAGAAGCCCCCCGAGCACAGAGGAAAGGGGCTCTGGGTGGGCTCAGCTCAGTGCCAGGCTGCTGCTTGGTGCTTCCCATGCAAACAAGGCTCAGAGAACAGAGATTTCAGGAGATGACAAGAGAAAAAAGTCAGTGATGCCAAAAATAGCTCTCCAGATGCCAGATATCTCCTCCAGGTGATCCTCTTATTTTTCCACTAGGGATAAATCTTCTTTTTCTGGCAGATCTGTCCAAGGACTCACTACCCTGAGATCACAATACCCTCTCCAGAGGGAGTGATACTTCTGGTGTCCTGCTGTTTTAATGGACAGCTTGGATGGTTTCCTTTAGCAGAAATAAACCCAAAAATCAAAAGCTCCTATGAGGGGATCACTGTGGTGATATTGGTATTACAATTTCACTGCGTCTGTTGAGAAAATGTGCAGAGCCAGAGGATGGGAATGTGCTTTTTGTGAGAGTTTATGGTTGTAATAACACCCAGGCTGTCAGCTCAGAGTTCTCTTCCCTCAGCATCAGCAAAATATCTGCTGGCAGCCACGGCCAGACACAGGTGAGAGAGGGAAATGGAACATAAACCTTTGCAAACTCCCAGCTTCTGTTTCAGCTGTGCACAGTAAATAAATTTGATTCAGAAGAGACAAATTGCAGTGCACAGACAGCACTTTACACACAGGACCAGGAAAAGACTTCCTGCTTGTTTTTAACAAAGGCTGATTTTTCTTTTATATTTTCTAAACTCTTTGTGAGAATGCCCCCTTATGACGTGAGAAAGCCAGGGGGACTTGAGACATCTGAAATGACATTTGTGAGACTCTGTAGAAACAGTCAGATGCTGCTGCTCTCCATTTTCATCATCACAGCACCCCTGGAAAAATGTAATGCCTTCTTACCTGGGCAAGCAGCAGCAAAGTGTGTAATTATCTTAAACTAAGAGGAGAGAGAGGTTCAATTGATTTTGAATATTGATTTATACATGATTTTGTATAAAAGTGACGTGGAGGTGATTGGCTGGATATCCTGGCTGCTCTGAAGGATGGTGTGTGATAGTGGCACAAAATCTTACTGCTCTAATTCACAATTAAAAGGATAATGCACATGAAGCTGTAGTTAGCAGTCTGACTCTCACCCTTCAGCAGGGCTCCAAGAGGAGCTTGCTTAGAGCTGCACTCACCTGCCCACCTTTGCAGAGAAGAGAATTCTGCCACCTGTGCTTTTTAAACAAATGGCTTTGTTAATTTGTTAATTGTTCTGCAGATGCTCCTGACTGCCCTTCCATGTACATGAATGCTGAGAGTTACCCAAGCCACTCACACCCAGAGGATGCATCAGGTGAGAGATGCAGGCACTGCCTCTTCTCCTGCCCCCTCTGCTCCTGCCCTGCCTGGCTGTGACTGCTGCTGCTGCTTTCTCTTTCAGGCTGCAGCTATGACAAGCAGATGAGGGCCTTCACTGATGATGTCTGTGTTGTTCCAGAGAAATTTGAAGGTTGGAGAAAGAAAGGCTTGGAGTTTTGGTGTAAGACAGGGTTATCCATCACCTTAGTCAGCCCCTTGTCTAGTACCTGCATGGTTCATTACCCTGGTTCCTGCAGGTGTGTTTGCACCCAGCTTTTTGCTATTTTGCTCCTTTTTTGAGCTTTCTTAGCAGCAACCAGGCCTTCTAGCATAAGCAGCTTAATTGTGACATATCAGAGCTGCTCTTGGAAGAGCTGCTTGGGAATTTGCCACTGTTTTATGTGAACTGAAATATTCCAGGCAAACATTTTGAAACTGTGAAATGTGCTGCTTTTTTCTTCTCTTTTTCCAGTTGTTTTAGCACTGTTCTCCTTAGAGCTGTCTTGTTTGTCCCTCTCAGCAGGAGATATCAAGCAGGAAGGTGGAGGCTGCAGGGAAGGACCCCCCTACCAGCGACGGGGCTCGCTGCAGCTCTGGCAGTTCCTCGTGGCTCTCCTGGACAACCCCACCAATTCCCACTTCATTGCCTGGACTGGCAGAGGAATGGAGTTCAAGCTCATTGAGCCAGAGGAGGTGAAACCATCGGGGTTCTCTACAGGCTCAGGGGAATCACCCTTTGTTTCTGGGGCTGCACATTCCCAAGTGGCTTTTCCTCTGCCCTGCCAGTGGCACTAGACCCTGCACCAAACCAGGGTTTTTAGAAGAGGTCAAAACACTTGAGTGGCACAAATATCAGGTTGAAAAAAGGCTGCTAGTGTGTAAGTTTATAGCCTCAGCTGTGCAGTGAGTCAAATTACCCACAGCCTTCATTTCCCTGGATACTTCACTCTCAGCTTGCAGTGGCCTGTGCTCTTGTCATGCTCCAGATTTGAGGCTGACACTGAGGTTTGGAGTTTTGAGCCCTACTGATTGCAGAAGTTTTCATAAGATATGTCCTAGTCTGTCTTTATTTCAAAATTATTTGCACTGAAGTGTAATTTCAAATGCTGCCATGTTCCAAAAAAATCCAGTGATACTTGGCAGTGTCTGGGAGAAGTGTCCATTACATCTGCTCACATCTTGTTCCTCTGAGAGCTGCACTTAGCAGGGTCCTTGCTACAAACCAAAATTTATGGGCACTTTCAGAGCAGATGAGTTGACATTGGCTTGCAACAGACTTCTGATAAAACTGAAGATCATGTAGTAGGAAGGCACAGGTCTCTTCCAGTGTGTTCCCTCATGCTTGGTCTCCTGATAAACATGGAACCTTGGAAATTAGGTGTGACATAGGAAAAAGCAGCCCTTTAACACCCTCCAGCTTTCAGAGTACTGGAGAGTGAGGAGCAGAGGTGACAGCAAAGGAGCTCTGTAGTGGCCAGAATTTCTCTGTGATACAGAGTGCTCGAGTTCTCCTCATGTTTAAAAGCTGCTAAATTATTGATAAATCTATTATTGAAATGTTTGTGTGTGTCATGGCACCACCAGTGAAAGGAGAACCAGCTGGATGATCTTTTCTCTTGGGCTGGTGTCTTGCTTTGACAAGCCAGGTGTCTGCTAAGGAAGGCAGGAGCCTCCCTTGAAATGGGAAATGTAAACCCCCTCTCTGAATTGTTATAATTTTTAAATTAAGGGGTTCTTAATTAAAAAAAAAATATACAGGCAAAGATATGGGAAATAGGAATAGGAGTTGTTTACTAGGAAAATTAAAATACAAATGCAATAGTACAAAAAAAACCCAAACCCCTGCCAGAGTGAGAGCATGCCCTGTCCCCTGTGTGTCAGGGTGGGGGCACAGCCCCATCCCAGGGGGGCTCAGGGTGGTGGCACAGTCCCATCCCAGGGGGGCTCAGCCCTCCTGCAGTGCCAGCTGTGGCTCTGCTGGAGCAGGGATCCTGCACAAGGGGGGAGTTTTCCTCTGGAGCTCCAGGGCTGCTGGAGATGGGCCTGCTCTCCCTCTGGGAATGCAGGGCAGGAGAAAGCTGCTCCTCTGGGAATGCAGGGGGCAAAGGCTGCTGGGGTGTCCCAAACCTCAGATTGGATCCAGGTAGGAATGTTTGAAATCACAGATTGGCTCCAGGTAGGAATGCTTGGCTCCTCCCCTGGGTGGAGCATCTCCCCATGGGATGGTGGAATTTGGTCAGCCCTGCAGGGACACTCAGTGGCCATGGACAGAAGATAATTAATAATTAATGGCCCATGAACAGCAGAGATCTCCTGGAGGGAGGATGGGTTTTGGGAAAGATAAACTGCCCCATGAACAGCAGAGAACTGCTCCACCTCTGACAGATGGCAATAGAATAAAGCTATTTATTTAGATTTAATAAATCTTTCAGCTAAATCTTGCAAGCTGGGGCAACTGGGCTCCCAGGCATTGCCCTGTGTTTGCAGGTGGCCAGGCTCTGGGGGATCCAGAAGGAGTAGGAAGGCACAGGTCTCTTCCAGTGTGCTCCCTCATGCTTGTTCTCCTGATAAACATGGAACCTTGACAATTAAGTGTAACATAGGAAAAAGCAGCCCTAGAAGAGGGCTCCTGGAAGAATAGGGCTCCTGGAGGAAGAGGGCTCCTGGAGGGAGGATTGGCTGTGGGAGAGATAAAGAAACCTGCCCAATGCACAGCAGATACCTGCCCCACCTTTAACAGATGGCAATAGAATAAATCTATTTATTTAGATTTAATAAATGTTGCAAGCTGGGGCCGCTGGGCTCTCAGGCATTGCCCTTTGGTGCTGTTTGCAGGTGGCCAGGCTCTGGGGGATCCAGAAGAACCGTCCAGCCATGAACTACGACAAGCTGAGCCGGTCGCTGCGCTACTACTACGAGAAAGGCATCATGCAGAAGGTCAGTTTGCAAAGCAGGAGGAAACTTTGTGCTTTCAGTGATGCTCCTCTTGTTTGTGACAAGAAGCCCTAGACAGTCCTTGAGCCAGCTGTGGGAAATAGGAAAGGTAGATTTTTAGAAAGCTGTAAAAGCAGGCCTTAGAAACAGAAAGAACAGAAAACTCTGAGCTAGCTGAAGCTGCAGGGTCAGAAAGTAGAAAAAGTTCCTATGGTAGAGCAAGCAAGGACATGAAACAATAGCTTGAGTTTTAGGCTTGGCCAAGATAGACCTTTAGACTGCAGGAAAATATGATTAGCAAGATAGTAGAAGGTTTTAAGCTTAATAAAGGAGTATGGTGTGTTAATAGAAAGCAGAGCAGCAAGCACTGTGTGAAGCAGGTGTGTGTGTGTGCTTTTAGTGATGGGCTAGAATTGTCTGTGAGCTTTAGCAACATGCTCTTGGCTAGAAAAGTTTTAAAATGCTCTGTAACAAAGAAATCTTCAGCTGCTGCTGGCTGTACATGAGCTTTGCCATCTTCCTACTGTCTCAGCCATGTCATGAGGCTGATGCTGCAATAAAGCTCCAGGAACATCCCCCAGCAGTCCCTCCTGTTTGTGAAAACAAACTCCAAACAAACTAGCCAGGCATCCCAGGCTCTCCCCAAAGCCTCTCTTTGCTGCAGTTCAGTGAAGGAGCTGAATGCAGGCAAAGCATGAGAAATAAAACAAAGCGGGAATTTGGGTTTCTTTCTTTTTTCTGTATATTCTGCAGTCAGGACATTGGAATTTGTTCAGCATCAAAGAGATAGAATCAGTTTTTCCTCTGGTGAGGGAAAGGCTGCCTGGAACTTGGTCCTGTGTGGCAGGGATGGTGTGTGGCACACCCAGGGCCCTGCAGAGAGAATTGGGAGTGTGTCTGAGAGCAGACTGTTCAGGGACTGCTGCTGTTACCTGGGCAGAGAGTGTCAGCTGGCAGCACCCCAGCTCCCAGGTGTGACATATTTTCTCCTCAAGCCAGGTCTTGTGAGCTCTCAGAGAAACATATCACACCCAAGATAGCCCAGCTACCTCAAATGGCATAAAATCAGCAGGATGGCTTCTGAGGTAGTGCTGGAAACAGAAAAAATTTAATAACAGGCAAAATCACAAAGCTCTTAACAGAGAAAACCTCAGCTAGAGGCAAGAGGCTCTTGTTCCTGATAAAAACCCCACAAAAGTGATTACTTCCTTTGTTCTCCTCTTTTTTTAGTGAATTGCTCAGGCAGGACCTTTTGGCCTCTGTCCAGTTGGGTATCCTTAGGTCTGAGGTGAAGTCCCCAAGGTCCTATTTGGGGACAAAGACACCTGTGAGGTGTCTTTTTACCAAATTGAATAGAGAAACTTCTGGGCTTTTTTCCTTTTTAAGGAGACAAAGGATAATTAGGTCACTCCATCAAGAGGGGACACATTCCCCCACAGGAGCTGTTCCAGGGGAGGTCAGAGCAGCGAGAGGACAGCAGGGAAGCCTTCCCCAAACTCCTGTTCCAAATGCAGCACTCTGGCTGCTCACATGCCATGCACCTGAGCTGGCTGGCTTTCTCAGACACACTGTGCAGGGAGAGGAGAAAAGGGAGTGGGACAGGGACAAAGCAGGGGAAAGATAAATTCCCTTGCTCCCTTCTGAGTTCCTAGGCAGCCTTTGCTCCGAGGAGAAAGTCTGGCACATCTCAGGGCAGGCAGATGTTTGTGCAAGCCTTCCCTGGGGCTGCCCCTGGGCCTGCAGCACTCACCTGGCCTCCTCTCCCCCCTGCAGGTGGCTGGGGAGCGTTATGTGTACAAGTTTGTGTGTGAGCCTGAGGCTCTGTTCTCCATGGCCTTCCCCGAGCAGCCGCGGCTGAAGGCGGAGCTGGAGCTCAGCGAGGAGGACACGCTGCCCCTGTCCCACCTGGGGGACAATGGCTCCTACCTGCCAGAGCTTGGCAGCTTCCCTGCACAGCTCTACAGCAAAGGCTACACCTACTAGCACTGCTGGGAGCACTGAGTGCAGGGATGGGTGGTTGGTGGTCAGTGGTGCCAGCATTTGCTCAGGGCAGCGCTGAACTCTGCAGCAGGAGTGCTCAGAAATCACCTGGCAGCACACAGGGCTCTTGTGTGCTTGTGACAAAACTCTTGTTGTGCCAGGATGGGGCTGTTCCTCAGCTGTGCAGAGATCTCAGGTGATTGGAGCCTCCAGATGTATCAAACCTGTCACAATCCCCCCATTGCAGAGGGAGGGGATGCTGTCCCACCAGGGCTTCTTTCATTAAGAAAAAATGAGAGAAATGATGAGAATGCTACAATGCTGCTGCTGCCTCTGTTCCTCCTGTACATGCCCTGAACCTCTGCATGACCTGCTTCCAGCTCTGACCAGAGGAGCTCACTCTGAAAGGCCACTCAGGCCTTGCCAGGATGGCTGCAGGACAATGGTCACAGACCTTGTGCCTTCCTTGAGGAATACTCATTGTCTTGGACCTGCATGCTCCTGCCCTGCCACCTCCTTGCCCATGCCAGGAGTCCCTGGTATTCAGGCCCTCTGAGCAGGGGGGGTGGAGGCCTTGGCCAGGATCCTGCAGCCCATGGCCCAAAGGCATTTAGGGGAACCACAGAGGAGCTTGATTGCCCTGCTCTGGGGCACAGCTCAAAGCCAGTGCCTCGTTCAGGACTGTGGAAGCAGCAAGGCCTGAGACACAGCTCAGTGTAGTGGTGTGGCTTTTCCAAACTGAAAAAGCTCTTCACCAAACATTCTCAGGATATTTGAAGAGCTGCCAGGCTCTGGAGTGTGCCCATCCTGGGCTTGGCTAGAGAACTGTCTGAGGCAAGAGAAGAACCTGGTGGAGGTGTGATTAAAAAATGCTATACAAAATAACCTAAACCATACATAGATCTTAATATAGGAATTCAGACTTAAACTCCACAGATATTTGCATGTTTGAGGGGAATTCAGATGTGCTGAAAAGGCAGCTCTCTCTGCAGTCCAATGCAGCACATGCAACTTAACTAAACTGGCAGGTTTTCCACAACAGTGAATGTTTATAATGGGTACTGCATCCTGATTAGGAGGTGTTTAATTTTTTAATTAGCAGCTCCACCACATTCCCAGTTAGACAAGGAGCAGTACAGTGTACCCACACAGAAAATATCTGTTTCCACTGCTTCAGATTGATGTTTCAGCTGCTGAATACAGAGCATTGCCAATCCTGCCAGCATGGTAGCCTGTAGAAAAAATTCTGTATATTGACTGAAAGCCTGATTTCCCCTGATGACTGTCCCCTGCATGGCTAATGCCAACCCTCCCAACACCCCTGAGAGCCAGGGAAGGCAGCACTCCCTGCCTGAGGAGAGGCCAGACACTCAGAGCAGTCTGCTCTGCTGATGCCTTTGTGCACACTTGGTGTTCTGACAGTTCCTGACCCTCCTGCCTTGCCCTGCACCTCCCTGGGCAGCACAGCTCCTGTGCTGGCCCAGAAGTGAGGGTGAAGGGGAACCCTTCCTTTGGTATAAGCTGCCTTTACTATTTATGAGTGTAAAAATATTATCATTAATAAATTGGTCTGTCTTTGGCCAGTGCAACCTCACTGAGTGCTCCTCCTTTACCTCCTGAGCTTGCTTTGCTCCTCCCCTCGGCACCAGCTCACAGCTTTGATACCTCCACCTGCAGCATTCCCAAGGACTTGACATTTATCCAGAATCCTTTGGGCCACCCCTCTGCCCTTCCCTCCAGACAGGAATTCAGGGAGTGAGTGCACACATTTCAGTGCAATTTTAGCTGCACATTTCATTCAGGTTTCTCAATGATGAACAGCCACAGAGCAGTTCCAGGAACCAGCAAGGTAAGGTTCCCCTCTTGCGGGACACTGACCTCTGAAGCTCAGAGATCCCTAATATCCAGATCAGAGAGCTGGGAGTCAATAAATCCACTCAGCATTTCCAGTTCAGTTGGAGAGGGAGGCAGCTGGGATGGGAGCGATAGACAAGAGTCCTGAAGTTCTCCTGTTGTTCCTGAAAATGACCAGGAGCTTCCAGGAGGGACAGAAACAGCTCCCACACAACTCCAGAACACACTCCCACAGAAGCTCCCCTAAGTCTGAGGAGAACTAAGGAAGAACTTGTTATTCCTCAGCACCACACCTACCTGCCTTTTAAATCCCCTCCAGGGTGGTGACTCCAGCACTGCCCTGAGCTGCCTGTGCCTGACAACCCCTTCAATGAAAAATTTTTATTAATATCCAGTCAAAACCTTCTCTGGCACAACTTGAGGCCATTTCCCTTTGGCCTATAGAGATGGGTTGCCAGGTGAATTCACCCACCTGAATCTCACCTCTTGTCAGGGAGTTGTAGAGAGTGAGAAGGTCCCTCCTGAGCCCCTCAGCTGCTCCTCATCAGACCTGTGCTCCAGACCCTTCTGAGAGAGGTTAAAACAATTAATGGTTCAAACTTTGTTAAAGTCACCCAAGGGCTTTGCCCATTGTGCAAACTGGGCAAAGAGCTGCACCAAAGGCCACCCCACTCCCCAGAACAGGAGTCCTGGCAGGAATTTGAGATAAGATAAAGCTGGAACTATTGCCCAATTATCTCAGGGCTAAGGAGAAGTTAACAAGGTTGGGGGAGAAGAATACATCCCAAAGAAAGCCCAAGCCAGCAGCTGTGCTGAAAATTGGCTCTGGCTGGGTTCAGCAGGGGTGCACAGCCCTGATCCATTTGCTGTGGCCAGGTTTGGACATTCTTCCCCCCAGGCAAAGGGGGAGAAGTTTTTGGGTATGATTTCCAAAGGTGGTCCAGAGGGTGAACAGCCAGCCCCTGTAAGAAAGCAGACCCTGCAGAGCCCTCCCTGACACAAACTGGCTCTGCTGTAAAACACAGCACAGGTCACAGGTCACATTTATGAGAGGCACTCTTGGAAGGGACCATCAGTCCTCAGAGACCCCCCAAAGTGCCCCAGACTCATTTCTGAAGACTGCACAGGATCAACAAGTCTTGCTCCAGAACGTGTCTGTTGTAAAAGACACTGCAGAACTGCCCTCCCAGCAGAAGGTGTGTGGGCATTCCCAACCTACCTGCATGTTTATTAACCACTGAACTCTGCTTCATGGAACCCCCACCTCCAAGAAGACCTGTCACAGACATACTCTATGAAAAATCCTTTTGCCAGGATCTTTTCTCCTGAGAAGCTGAGAGCTTCAGCTTCTCAGTGTTTTGCTGCTTTGGAATGTGATTTGGAGAATTGTTTACCCAGCATGTGAAATTGTTTTCACTTGATGACCAATGACAGCCACCTGTGTCAAGGCTGTCAGCAGTCACAAGATTTTATTCCATTCTTTTCCTTGCTAGCCTTCTGATGAAATCCTTTCTTCTATTCTTTTAGTATAGTTTTAGTATATAATTTTCTTTTAATATAATCTCTATCATAAAATAATAAATCAGCCATGAAACATGGAGTCAAGATTCTCATTTCCTCCCTCATCCTGGGAGCCCTGTGAACACCACCACAAAGACCAGAAGAGGAGAATCAATGGGACACCACTGGACCCACAGGGTGAACAGCTTTCTACCTAATCTGTCTCTGTCACTCTCATTCTCTCACTCCCCACTTCTCCTTTTCCTATTTATTTCTCTCTCTCTACCTCACATTTGCAGTAAATAAAATCCATACTATTGGCTTCAGCATGTGGTCTAGTTTGCATATTAATTCAGGCAGAAGCCCCTCTCTAACTAATTGGATCACCTCAAATTGGACCATAACACCCTCCCCAGCTCCTCTGGCCATCTCTGGACACCTTCAGCACCTCAACATCCTTTTTGTAGTGAAGGGCCCAGAGCTGGCTGCAGGATTTGAGATGTGGCTCAGGAGTGCCCAGCACAGAGCCACACCATTTCTGTGGAGCTGGAAACCCCTGAAGGCTTTGTGTGCCTGCTTCAGAAAGTGCAGCTGCACAAACACATCACTGGGCAGGCCAGGCTCTGCTGAGGATGTTAATAACCACTCTCCTGGCCCCTAGGGAACCATGGAAACAGCAGGGGAGAAAGCAAAGCAGCAGAGAGGAAGGTGCCTCAGGGGAGTGCACCAGCTGAGTTTGTGGCTCCTCAGCTCTTGCTGAGCTTTGGCTTTGGCCCCTGTTTCCATTTCCCTAAATTAGCTTTTAGCATGTTTTGGAGGCACTTGCATTCCTGTCCTTTATGCTTTGATTCTCTGAGTCCAAAGTTACAAACTTTGTAATTCCCTTTAATTTTATGATGATACAACGTGAGGGAAAGCTCAGGACATTTAACAACATCCCTGCTCACCTTTGTACAGAGAGGTATTTCCAACATAGTTACTTTTCAATGTGAAACATTCTTCCAATTCACTGTAGAACAACCAGTCAAGCTACTTCTCTTCATTTCAACAATAATTTTAGCAAATGTCCCAGTTTTGGAAAAAAAATAAGGTTTCTACAGCTATGGAGTCATAAATTTCATCTGTTAGCAACAAAAAAAAATATTTTACAGATAGTTTGGGCATGACATAGCACACAGTGGGCAGTCAACTTTTTAAAACAAGGAACTGTTATACAATATTTACAGACATTTTAGCTGTAAGAGCTCATTCTATTACAAAAACCCAACAGCTGTGATGTCAACAAACATTGTAAGTGAAAATAAAGCACATGGCACATTGTATAAAAGGTCCAAACATTTGTAACCACTTACACTCCCAGATGGAACTGTGCTGCAGAGGGGATTACTGGTTGATAAGCCCTGATGGGGATGAAGGGTGAGTCTTGCAGCCTGACCTGTGCCATTGCCCAAACATATTCTAGCTGGGTTTCAAGAATTTTTCCTGCCTTATCCCAAAGCCAGAGATACTAAATATCCCACCACAGATAGCTTAAATAAAATACAAGTAATTACACTGCATGGGAAAATGCATGAACTTGGTAAAAGAGAGAACTGCTCCCAAAAAGCAGTCACTGGCCAGGAACGTTAAGCAGAAATAAATCCCTTTTAGCAAGGTAAAAACACAAACTATTCCAGCTTCTATTTGTCTGGTCACTCAGAACCCACTCAGGCTGGTGAACAACCAGTTTTAAATCACCATTTTTTTGTGTTGTTCAGCTCAGTACCCAGACTCCTGGGTCTTTGATTTTGTCTCTCAAAAGGGGAATCTCTAAAAGAAGAAGCTGAAAATTTCAGCTCAGTACCCAGACTCTTCAGTCTTAGATTTTGTCTCTTGAAAGGTGAATAACCAGTTCTAAATCACCATTTTTTTGTGTTGTTCAGCTCAGTACCCAGACTGCCAAGTCTTAGATTTTGTCTCTCAAAAGGGGAATCACTGAAGTGCTCCAAGACCCACTCGTGAGAGGCTGCAGCAGCCCATGCAGCTGCAGCACATCTGGGCTGCCCCCTGAGCTCCTGCTCTGCCAAAGCTGACGTTGCACAGGTGAGCTGCATGGGGATGTCTGCCTGCCAGGACAGTGGCAGCAGTGCAGAAGTCCCAGTCCCACAGGCTGAAAGCAGCAGATGCAGGAGGGCTCCGAGCTCACCGGCGGCGGAAGGCGCGGGAGATCCTCCAGGCGTTGGGCTCCTCGTAGCGGTTGTAGAGGGGCTCCAGCCTCTGCTGCTTCTTCTGCTTGCTCAGCTTGGTTGGGTCAGAGACCTTGAAGAAAGCTGGGGCAAACTCCACCAGCCAGCGAGGATCGATGGTTGTCACCTCCCTCATGTACTCCTTGGTGGTCAGCACCAGCTCGTGATACACCACCCTGGGAAAAGGGAGAGCAATTCTGCAAATCGCTTTTTGCAAACAAGGAGCAACAAGGCAAGGGCTGGAGGACCTAAGCTTGCTTCTTTTAAGCTCCAGAAGAACTACCTAGAAGAATTATCCCTCTGGATAAGGACTGAGCAAGCCCAGTGCTTGAGAACTGCTTTTTTTGAAGTCTCCCTTCCAAACTACCTCTGTTCCCTGTTTTAGGATCTGAAATTACAGCTGATAAATAATCTGAAATTATTTATTTCCCCTCCTACTTCACAACTACTCTTCAGCACAGAATTCCTCCATCCCATTTAAAACAATGCTCTCTTCAACACCCAGTGTTTCAAACCCCCTCCCACAATAAACACACAATTACAACTTCAGGCCTGGCATTAGCTCCAAAAGTCAGTCTCATCTCTGAACAGGGACTAAACTCAGCAGCAGAAAGAGACAAAAGTAGACTTGAAACTTTTCTCATTCATTGCTAAGGAATCAGCAGCCTCTGCTCAGATCTGTGCTCCACTAGCAGCACACACCACAACTTTCTCTGTTCTAAAGTCTGAGGAGAAACAGGAAATCCCATGCTATTGCCTTCCTTACCACTCAGGCTGCCTGTTGAAGAGAGCACTGGATGGGTGGATGTAGACAACCTGCTGGTCAATGAGTGTCCTGTACCCCTCCTGGGGATCCTTCTTGGCTGCATTCCTGAAGAAGCCACTGCAAATTGCCTTCTGGACCCGAACTGTGGCCTTCCCACAGGACACCACATCCAGCTTATGCCTGTCAGACAAGAGATAGAAAGAAAAAGATTAGAGCTCTCCAGATTTGGATGCAGCTACCAAGATGACTTCAGCAAATTTTCTTGAGCTATTACAATGTAAGAACAGCAAGACACAGTGTAAGAGCTTGAGTGAGGGATGCAGGACTCCAGGTGGCTCTCCAAAATGCAGTTTATTCCATCCAAGGTGTTCCAGCAGTCCAGGGTCGTGGGTGACAGAGCCTGTGCCTACAGCTGTCAGCTCCAGCTGCAGGCAGGCCTGCAGACCCTGAGTTTAGGTTACAATGCATTCTAGACTTTACTTTGCTGAGCATCTTCATACAGTAGAACCCATCTATACCTTAACTTTTATCTATAGCCTATCATAACTACTATAATTATCATATTCATGTTACTGTTCCCCAATCACTCACAGTCAGTACATTACAGTTTAAGCCAGAAGTTGTTTTTCAGTTTTCTTGCAGTAGAAAATTCTGAGACCTTTTTTCTACTTGCCACATCAGCAGGCTTGTTTGCCTGTGCTCTCTTTCTGCTTGGTAAAAACATCTTCTTGTTTGGGGTGGGTTTATCCTTTGCTCTAAGCCATAAACCCCCTTCTAACTAACACACCCTTTGCCTCCTTGGTTCTCCAGTAAGACTGGCTCAGCAATTCTTTTCTTCTATATCAAAACTGGCTTCCATCTCTATTCCTTCATCAGACTCTACATTCAAAAATCTTTCTGCTAAGCACACATAGCTGTGAGACTTTCCTTGTCAACCTTTCCTCCTTCCCAACACCACAGAGTCAGCACTTGTCCTCCCTGATGTGCTCACCTGTCCATGATGCCCAACATCTGCTTGCGAATGTCCTGAGCCCGGCGTAAGGAGCGGGCCTGGATGAAATTTTCATAGCACCAGGGGTTTGAAAACTTATTGTTCTTCCAGGAATTGTACACAGCCAGCAGAGTGAGGTGGTCACCTTCTGTTTGATGGAACTTGGCTTTCTTTTGATCAGCAAGTGCTTGTTTATCCTAACACATAAAACATCCATCAATCAGATATCTACATCACAGAGACAATCCCTGGACAATAAGGATGACACAGGCTCCTTGTCATTCATATCATGACATTTTAAACCTATCATGATAATGATACAGGATTAATGTGGTATTTTTGGGGTCCCTGTGGCAGGAAAAATGAATTTGACTTCATATTTTTAGAATATTCTATTCTATTCTGCTATACTAAAACTATACTAAAGAACAGAGAAAGGATACAGACAGAAAGTTTAACAAGTTTAATTAAAAACTCTTGACTCTCCACAGTCCTGACATAGCTAGACCATGATGGTCATTAAGTAAAAACAATTCACATGTTAGATAAACAATTTCTAAGCTACATTCCAAAGCAACAAAACAAGAAGAAACAAATAATTTTTTTTTTTTCTTTTTCTCTAAAGCTTCTCAGCTTCCCAGGAAAAAAAAATCCTGGCCAAGGGATTTTTCAGAAAATATCCTAGTAACAGATTAAGAGAACACAGAATGTTTTTTTCAATTTCAGTCCCTATTTTTGAAAGAACACATCAAAGTAAATGGCTCATTTATACCGCAGGAAGCATATGCACACACTGCACTAACTGGTTTTCTTACTGCTCTACAAATTACTTCAGTAATTCATCAAGAAATGGGCTGAAGCAGTAGGTTTGAGCCTGGTGATCCCCACACCTCTCCCATCTGCACATAAAACATTAATCAAATACTGCAGTTACTCAGATCAAAACTGAAGTTAACTGAAGAAGGAATGGATCCAAGACAAACCTGATCCCACCACAGCAGAGCCTGTTACCTACTGAGTTAAAAGAAAGCAGCACAGGGTAGAGGTGCCATGAAGAAATACTTTGTGTGTCTGAAAATGCAAAGGCAATCTGAACTCCAGAGCTGGCACTGACTTGGTTTAGGCTGTGTGTGCTTGCTGGGAAATGCAAGAGCAATTTTGAGACTGTTCACTTCCCATCTGCAAAGAAACTACCAACAGCACAGCTACAG
The DNA here is from genome assembly GCA_025504685.1 of Leucosticte australis. Lineage (NCBI taxonomy): Eukaryota > Metazoa > Chordata > Aves > Passeriformes > Fringillidae > Leucosticte > Leucosticte australis. The sequence goes on from JANIJU010000007.1 coordinate 2,207,733, forward strand.
GCCCTTACAGAAAAGGAAATTCTGACCAAATTACAAGTTTCTTTTGGGAAATATGCTCACTCTTAACCCCTGAAGCATTCACACAAACCCAGCCAGACTGTAACACTGCTGCCTCTGGCTCAGCTCCTCACCTTTGGCCTGTAGAACACATTCTGCACAGACAGCATGGACACAATTGTCAGCATCTCCTCACTGCATCCCAGATGCACAGACATGATCAACATCTTACACAGCATGGGCTCCAGGGGGAATTCTGCCATCTGCAACACACATGTTCCAAGGCATTCAGTGAAAAATCTTCAGTCTTCTCAATACAAAACAAAGCAATGCCTTTCTCACATATTTACTGTGCCAAGAGGCGTGCTTGACCCAGAATAACTTCATTCAACACAAAGCAAATTATTTGTCTGTATTCACTACCACAAGAATATCCCAATACTTACAGGAAGTTTTTAGACATTAATATATGTAAATTTATTAATAAGGAGAAACACTAGCTGCTCCTTAAAAAGCAGAAGGTACCTTTAAGAAGCAGAAGGTATTTTTAAAAAGCAGAAGGCACCTTTAAAAGGTATCTTTTTAAGGTACCTTAAAAAGAAGAAGGTACAGCAGAGCTGTGGTAAATGAAAAGCTACCAAAACCCACAAGAGAGTGACAGCAAAAGCAAACCAACCATGCTAAGAGGGATTTTATTCTGCCTACCCTACGCCCAAGTCGAGTGAGCAGCCCCTCATCATCCAGAGCTCCCAGGGTGTAGAGCTGCTCCATGGCAGTAATGAGAGTTTCCATGGGGGGAGCATCCATGAAGTCAAAGGACAGCAAATCATTGATGCCCATAGCCTGGGAGGGATTGGAGAAAAACCAAGTTAAAACACTCAGAAGGAAGGCAACAAACTCGATATAACACCAAACAGTGAGGCACTACAGAACTTCAGGCAACTCCAGCCTCATGTCCTTACCCTGACTGCAGGTATGAACACACAGCTGCCTTCCTGCACCTGAAACAAGGAGCACTGGCCATGGCACTCCTGCACTACTCAGCTTTCTGCTCTGTTCTTTAGGTACTGCTCCACACATCCCTCAAGCAAGATGATTCAGCTGAGGAGAAATCAGCTGAATGCTGCTTTTGGGACTTGTGTCTTGTAAAGCAGTGTGGCCTGACAGCTCCACAGGAGTTTAAGTGTGCTCTCAGAAAGGAGAATGGCAGCAGCTTTCCCAGCTGTGACTGGGTTAGTCCTGGTCACAGACTTCTAGAGGGATGGTACGCACTTAGACATGCCCAGGTTTGCAGCTCTAAACTCATTTTAAAGCAATTTATCTCATCTGTTAACAATGTAAATGTCCCCTACATAGGAAATGCTACTGCTGGAGATTTCTGTTTCTCCTGCCTCCTGCAACCAGCTGTTCTGTGCAGCTGAAACTCATCATTTAGCTGGCTGGCCAACAGAACAGCCCTCAATAAAAAACACAGAAGCAAGCCTAGTGCCTGAGAATTGCTTTTGTTGAAGTCTCCCTTCCAAACTACCTCTGCTCACTAGAAGGATCTGAAATTACTTCCTGAGACTCATTTATTGACACACTGAGCATACTGGCTAGCTACAAGCTGGTGAAATACCCACCTTCAGGGAAAGCACTGTACTGGCCAGATTTGTCCTCTGGATTTCAGGCACGTTGGTGGTTAGCATCTCATCTCTGTAGGCACGTTCTGTGTACAGCCTGTAGCATTTTCCTGGGCCTGTTCTGCCAGCCCTGCCTGCACGCTGCTTGGCCTGAGCCTAAAGAGAACAACAGGTACAAAAAACCAGGTGAAAAAAGTGAAATAAAATGGTTATTCACAATTTTACTTGTATGGATAGAAAAGCTTTCAATACAACACAGGGTAGTATGTATTCTGTAGGCACAAGGAGCTATCAGAAATCATTGTCTCATTTTGCTCACCTGTGCTTGAAAACAGGTGAAATAAAACCAGGTGAAAACAAGTAAAATAAAATGGTTATTCACAATTTTACTTGTATGGATAGAAATGCAACATGAAATATGTATTCTGTAGGGACAGACTCAAGGAGTGCCTGCTATCAGAAATGTGGGTTTATCATTGCCTCATTTTGCTCACCTATGCTTGAAAACAAGTGAAAAAAAACAGGTGAAAACAAGTAAAATAAAATGGTTATTCACAATTTTACTTGACTTTCAATACATGAAGTATGTATTCTGGAGGCACAGACTCAAGGAGCTATCAGAAATGTGGGTTTATCTTTGCCTCAGTTTGCTCACTTGTGCTTGGATGCCACACTGGCAAGGCACACCACACCCATTGGGAGAGCCAAACACAGAATATCTACCTGGGAAATTGGTGTCACCACCAGCTGGTCTATTCCAGTCTTGGAGTTATAAACTTTCTGCTTCACAAAGCCAGGATCAACCACATAATATATTCCATCAATAGTCAAAGATGTCTCTGCAATGTTGGTGGCAATGACAACCTGCAAGTCACAGTTTGAGTCAGCACCAGTTCTGTGTCAGGCTGCCAAGCCCACCCCACCACCCAACTGCATCCTCTGGTGTAATATCAGCAGTTTGTTACAAATGCAACCACTGTCAATGTTGAAAGGAGAAATGTGTTCACAGGGAACAGGAGGAGATGTTATCTACAAAGTGCCACTGACATATTTCATGAAAAATCCTTCTGCCAGGATCTTTTCTCCTGAGAAGCTCAGAAGCTTCAGCTTCTCCATGTTTTGCTGCTTTGGAATGTGATTTGGAGAATCGTTTACCCAGCATGTGAATTGTTTTTACTTGATGACCAATGACAGCCAGCTGTGTCGAGGCTGTCAGCAGTCACAAGATTTTATTATCATTCTTTTCCTTTCCTTGCTAGCCTTCTGATGTCTCCTTTCTCTATTCTTTAATATAGTTTTAATATATCATTTTCTTTTAATATAATATCATGTCATAAAATAATAAATCAGCCTTCTGAAACATGGAATCAAGATTCTCATCTCTTCCCTCATCCTGGGGACCCTCAAACACCACCACATTTGGTGACTCCGAGTGAGTGACACCCCCACAACAAAGATGGACAGGTTTTAAGTATCTACCTTTGTTTAAAGTTTGGGCAAAAAGGGAAAAAAGAGTGAAAAAATCCACAATTCAAAGCAAGAGAAAGCTTGTGAGCAGACTGCACTGACTTCAGGGAGATTTTTTTACCTATCATTCAGACACAGCCTGTGTCCAGAGAAAAATCTTCCTGAGAATGTATCTCTAGATATTCACTAGCTGCTTTGTAGGAAATTTACTTCCATACTACAAGAACTGCATTTAGATTTTAGATTTTTAGATTAACTGAAGTTAGTATCCTTTAAAGACAGCATTAAATAACACACCAAGAACATTCCACACAGAGGTTTGCCACACCAGATGTTTTTACATGTGTTGAAAGGTTTAGATAACTTGAGATGTATACAACCAAAAATATGCTCTAAGCTGTAAATCATCTCTTCCCAAAAGTTTATCCTTTAAGTACTGTAATACACCCCACTATTAAAATATATCAGCAGAAGATGCAAGGGCACAAAGATGAAATTACCTTTCTGCTCCCTGGTGGGGCTGGGTCAAAGATCCTGGTCTGCATTTCACTGGGCAAAGCTGAATATACTGGTAGGATAATTAACTCTGGAACATCAGGTCCTAGAGATTTCATCCTCTCATAGAGGATCTCACAGGCAGTGTCAATCTCTTCCTGGCCAGTTAGAAAGACCAAAATGTCACCTACACAGGAAGTAAATTAAAACAACCACAGAATCAATTCTGTTCATTACAACTCCTGCATTACCATATTTTCATTCCTCCTGTTTTCTATTAATGAGGATCCCAAACTTTCGCTAGCAACTCTTATCCAAAGGCAACAGACTTCAGTCTGTCACCCAACTTTTTCAGCATTTAACTTACTGTATTTACAAACAAGAAAGAACAGTCCTGACAGCATTTTGCACACCTTACTAATATAACCCATGTCTTACAGAAAGACCTTGCTCAGAGGTCTTTAAATCACCAATAACCCAAAACCATTCTCTACCCACCTGGTGGCTCTGTTAAATGGATCTGCATTACTGTAATCAGACTGGCATCCAAATAATCTGTCTCTGGCTCTTTTGTGTACAGAATTTCTACTGGGTATGTTCTGCCAGGAATTGTGAAGATTGGTGCTTCATAGAAATACTGAGAGAATTTCACAGCATCCAGAGTTGCTGATGTCACTATCAGCTTCATGTCCTGCCGTTTCTGCACTGTCTGCAGGAGGACAAAGGTCTCAAGTCATTTATTGCCTTTGGAACTATCAAAATATGGCACTTGACTGAAATCAGACAAATATAACCAGTAATAAAAGGTGTTTTAACATCTGAGCAGAGGGGTAGCTTATCCCAGTACCCAGAATTTCAGAAAATTGACCACTGAGGTCCCATTTGAAACCTCCCTCAGCAACATTATCACAAGAAAGCTTTTGGCAGAGCAGGACGAGCAAAGCAAGAACACTCCCCTGTTCATCCACCATTATGAACATCCAGGATGGCAAATTCTCATTGTTCCTGCTGCATTTTGCTTGCTCTGCCTTCACACAGAGGCTCATTTCACCAAGATTCAGACCATAAACCCTTAAGAGCATTTGCTCTTGAAGCACATGTATGAACCTAACTTGTGTGACTTCACCTCTGCTCTCCTGTCACTATCCTATTTTCTGGAAAAATCCCCTTCCCCAGGATTTTTCTCTTGAGAAGCTGAGAAGCCTCAGCTTCTCCTGTGTTTTGGAATGTGGTTGGAGATTGTTTATCCAACATGGGAATTGTTTTAACTTAATGGTCAATCAGGGTCAAGCTGTGTCGAGGCTCTGAGGAGTCAGTCAGGAGTTTTCATTCTCATTCTTTGTAGCCTCCTGTCTGTATCCTTTCTCTATTCTTTACTATAGTTTAGTATAGCATTCTATAATATAATTGGAATGGAATGGAATGGAATGGAATGGAATGGAATGGAATGGAATGGAATAGAATAGAATAGAATAGAATAGAATAGAATAGAATAGAATAGAATAGAATAGAATAGAATAGAATAGAATAGAATAGAATAATAAATTAGCCTTCTAAGAACCTGGAGTCAGATTCATCAATTCCTCTTTCATCCTGGGGACCCAGAAAATACCACACTTTCCTCCCCACACTGAAAGCAGTAAAAATCCAGGCTCCATTACCTTCTTCAGGAGCCCAAAGAGCACATCTGTATGGATGGTCCTCTCATGGGCCTCATCCAGCATGATGATGGCATACTGGGTGAGATCTGGGTCTATCAGGCACTCTCTCAGCAACATGCCATCTGTCATGTATTTGATGACAGTCTCAGGGCTGGTGCAGTCCTCAAACCTAATGGTGTAGCCAACCTGGAGGGAAGAGTTGCACAGAAATAGAAGTTACACAATGATCAGTCTCATTAACCCCCAGTTTGATTATTCCACAAACTCACTTTACAGCCTACAAGGGAATAGACACATGGACACACAAGACAACTAGCTCCAACACTGATTTTTCCTACTTTTCATGCTTATTTTGGCATGTTCTTCAACATGGAAATTCACCTCTTGTCCCAAGCAGCAACCAAATTCCTCTGACACCCTCTTTGCAACAGACATTGCAGCCACCCTGCGAGGCTGAGTACATCCAATCTTCCCTCTTGAGGTATATCCTGCCTCAGCCAGGTACTGGGTAATCTGGGTTGTTTTCCCAGATCCTGTCTCTCCAATAACAATCAGAATTTGGTTGTCATGCACAGCCTAGAAAAGATCAGAAGACACACACTTGTTAACAGTTTTTTAAAAATCAAAACAAACTAAACAAAATCAGCATGGGCTATCTGGGACTAGATTGAGCAGCTCTTGCTTTTGCTTCAATGGACCCAGAACAAAAATCATGTAAGTATTCCTACTGATCAAGTCAGTGACCTGTTTAAGTGCTCAGCTGACTTACTCACATGATCTTAGTATCAATTTTGACTTACATTAATAAATATCTGGAACCTCATTAAATATACAGATATATATAAAATACTTTAAATACATATTGTGAGCTAAAGTTCTGCACTTAAAATGATCAGCTGGCTATTCACCTATCAAAAAGCTAAACCAAGAGTATTTATTTTAAATTACTGCTTGCTCAAACAGAATTCCTTTTCATGAGTCTTACTTGTATCAGCTGCTCCTTCAGTCTGAAGATTGGGAGACTCTCTCTCTGTTCAATGATGGAAAGCTGGGTCTTCTTACCATAAGAAGCTTTGTTGCCACCAAATGCATGTTTCTTCCACTCTGGGATATCATTTGGCATCATCCCAATACCTCTCATGTTTGCAGCTATTTGTCTTCCATCCACTAGAAAAGAAACAATTTCATCATTTACACATCCAGATTCACTCAGCACAGAGCCTGATGATCCTGCTCCAACTGCTCCATCATCCAGGCCTTCTACTCTGTGTGTTTAAATGGTTTTTAAGTTCCCAAGTGGACACCCCCACTATTACAGGAGATACCTGTCCACTTGCCCTGATAATCCTACTTCCCTTTCAGTGGAAAAGCATTTCTTCTTTGTCTCACTTTTAAAGTGTGGCAGACAAACACAGCATCAAGACATTTCTCCTTGCTGGAGTAGCACAAAAAAGGCACAGTTCAGCTGTGCTCAGACATACCATCAGGGAGAGGATCCACCCAGTGTGTGTTGAGGCCCATGGGGATGGAATCCATCTCTGCTTCTCTCTGGGCTTGTTTAAGTTCTCGCCTCTCCTTAGCTAAAGCACTTTGCATCATGGCAGCCTGGGACAGGGAACCATCTGGATTCTGGAGAGCAAGAAGAAAAGACTTCAAGCACTACCATTCCTTCACCTTCAATAGATCATTTCTTTAGAAACATGTTTCTTTAAAAATGTTAAATTTTATTAGATTTCCAGGGTATTTCCATCAGGCTGGCCTCATGAACTTTCATAATCATAACTAATATGGAGCATGCTTACACTGCCCAGTCAGAAGGATTACAGGCACAACCAATGAAAAGCATTTCTTTACTGCCTTCTACTTTCAAAAGATAGGAAAAGCAGAACAGAGAAATTTTGTTCTAACACACCCATGTAAAATGGCATTTCAGTTCCATTATTCCACTTCACAGTCACCAGCTAAGTTAGAACCCAGCTTTATTTGGAGGAGTTCAGTGGTTATGTTTTTCAGGGCTCCCAGTAATGAGCAGGTGAGAAACTGGTTATTAAATTCCCAAATATTTATATAATTTATTCAAGTACATTGGTTTTAGCCTTGGAAATCTCTTACCTTTACTATTTTAATGGGACTCATATCCATGCTCTGTTTAGTGTGACCTCGAAGAAATGGTGGCTCTTCTTCCACCAGCTCAATCTCAAGATCCTCATCTAAAATTCACAAGTGACAACTGTTACAGAAAAATTAAACATCTTTTGGGTACATAAAAGTGCCTCTTCAAATAATGCTTCCTGTGTATTCTTAAAGATATTGTTAAAACTCCTTATAATATTGAAGAACTCCTTAGAACATTAAAGATTAAATATTAAAGACTCCTTTAAAGATTAAATATTAAAGACTCCTT
>JANIJU010000007.1:2215388-2232783 GCA_025504685.1 Leucosticte australis
ATTAAATATTAAAGACTCCTTTAAAGATTAAATATTAAAGACTCCTTAGAATATTAAAGATATTCTTAAAACTCCTTAGGAGTTTTAAAAGTGAAAACACTGCAAATAAAAATGCACAGACTGGGCACATCCAAATGCCACTAAGAATACAGCCAGAGGAACCCTAGTTCCAAATATAAAGATGACAGCAAATGGTGTGTTGCTTTATAGCTACTTCTATCATCAATATATTTTTGGATCAAAATACATGCAGAAAGACAAGGAATTTACAACAATAAAACTGCTGGCAAATCCTACCTTCTTCATCATCAACTTTAGGAAGAATCCCAGTCTCCTCATCAAAGTCAGGAAACTCTTCCTTGGAAAGCACATTAGCTGCAATCATCTGGGAACAGAATGACACACCATGAATGAACACAACTCATGCCTGAGTCAGTTCTAATCCCATTCCTGTAAAACAGGAACCAAGGAATGGTCCTGCATCCTGTGTCCTCACCCAGCCTCTGACCGAGCAGTCCTTCTGTTACTCCAAACACCAACTAAACAATCCCAGATCAGAAGCCAGCAATTCCAAGTTAACGAGCAAGTTACACAATCAATTAATCCAGGAGCTGTATTCCAGCTCATTAAACTCCCTGACAACTTCACCACCTTTATCCCCTTGCCCTGAATGCAGCACAGACCTGTTTTATCTCCCACTTCTCCGGGTCGGAAATGCGGGTGAGGCGTTTCCGCTCCAGGCTGTCGTCCTCCACCTCGGGGGCGCTCACCAGGGACAGGTGACTGGGTCTGTCTGGGTTCCTCATGGAGCTTTCCTCGTTGGGTTCTCCAACCAGGTTCCTCCTACGGTTTGGGTTCAGGTCTTCTCCAGTGTCTTGATCAACATCCTACATCAGATAGATTGGTAATCAATCAGCTCTTGGTAATCAATCAGCTCTACACTTCTTATCTATTAACTCTGCCAGTAACAGCCCATTCACAAAAAATGCTGTTTTGTAAGCTTTTTGGGTTTTTTTAGCTGGTACTGCCAGGTAAGAACATCCTCAGGCATGGAACACTCTCTGTCTTGACAATAGTGGTGATTAAGTTTAAAATTAAAAGTTTCTCTCCTACCAAAAGAGAAAGACAAACAGCAACACCTTGAGGTTTGCATTGCCTCTTTGATACCATGTCAAGCCAAGAAATTGTTAGGAACACTACACCAAAACTAGAGAAAACGTGTAAAAAGTAATAAGTCACTTAAATACAGAATGTTATCTTAGTTTTTAACTCCCAACTGAATGGTTATGTATTAGTTTCCATCAAAAAGAGTGAAAACCAGCAAGAAGTGGCATCATTTAAAGAATTTTAGCACCTCTGTACCTTCATGCTCAGGCTGGTTTTGGACCCAGTAAAAGATAACACTTTGACTTTCACTCTTTGTCCTTTGCTCACAACATCAGCAACATTGGCAACCCGTCCTTCTCTTCGCAGCTCTGAGATGTGGACCAAGCCCTCCCAACGTTTCCTGGAGTGAAACAGAGGGACATGACAGGGGCACATTATTACTCTGACAGCCCTTCAGACCACTCAGAATCTATATTAAAATATGTTGCTGTCAACAGATTGTGTATGTCCACAAACTGGTTTCTGTCATGAGAATTTTATAATTCTCTGCTGTCAAATCTATTTTTTTGAAACATCCCTTCAAAGCCCGGAACAGCTGCTGGTAGCTTCAGCACATCTTCAGAAAAGAGAACTGAGCTGAAACAGTACCAGATCAATGTCACTGTCATATTTTCTGAAAAATCCCTTTGCCAGGATTTCTTCTCCTGGGAAGCTGAGAAGCCACAGAGAAAAATGAAAACAATCATTATCTGATTGCTTCTCCTGTGTTTTGCTGCTTTGGAATGTGCTCTGGACATTGTTACCAACTGGTCATTGGTTTATTGGTTTCATGGGAATTGTTTTGACTTAATGACCAATCACAGCCCAGCTGTGTAGAGGCTCTGGAAAGAGTCACAAGTTTTCATTATTATCTTTTTAACATTCTGTAAGTATCCTCTCTCTATTCTTTAGTACAGTTTTAGTATAGCATTCTTTAATATAATATAGATCTTAAAAGAATAAATTAGCCTTCTAAGAACATGGAGTCAGATTCTCAATTCCTCCTCCATCTGGGGAACCTAGAAAATACCACAGATCTCCAGGAAACATCAAAGGGTACCTCAGTCCTTCCAGCTGCACAAAGCACCCAAACTGCATTATGCTGGTGACTTTGCCATTGTAGATGTCCCCAATGGAAGGCTCCTCAGCCGGTGGTCGGTCTATGTGCTTGTCTCTCCACCTCTCATGGCTCTTCTCAAGGTATTTCTCCCGATCCTTGCGCTCCTTACTGGGGCTCCAGCTCCTGCTCCTTGACCTGTATCTGGATTTTCCCCTGTTCCTGTCCCAAGTCCTGGAACGAGACCTGGAGCGAGATCTGTGCCTCCGCTTCCTGTCCCTGCTACGGCTTCGGCTCCTCTTCCTTTTCTTCACCCTAACAAACCAAAATTCCATCTCTGCAGGGCATTTCCACCTCAGGCTATGGGAGCAGCCAAGATTCCATCTCTGCAGTGCATTTCCACCTCAGGCAACGAGAGCAGCCAAGGCCTTCCCCCCCCCAGACACAGCAGGCACCTACCGATGGTCGCTGCCCCTCTGCTTGCCCTGCTTGTCTGCACTGGGCATCAGAGCCTCCAGCTCCTTCAGGGCATCAGCTGCCACCTTCACATCATCTTCATCCAGCATGTTCTGCAAGGACAGAAAACTGATGCCTCTTTCTGCAAAAGGGCTGATAAAAACCTTGTCACAAAGAATTAATCTACAGAATGATCACCATGCTATTTAGAAATGTATGTGTAGATATGTATAGATATGTGAGTCTATTTAGAAAGAATACAAGATTAAAAAAATCAGGCTCAATATGTGATAAAGAAAGAAAGCACTCTCCCTATTTGGCCACAATATTGAGACAATTCTGCTTTTATACAATAGGAAGTTTCATCTCAGTGCCCCAAATTGTTACAGAAATTCAAAATGCAAGTCCCTCATAGCATCTGAATATGCAACATATTTAATTAGTTTGTAACACATCATTACTTTGAATATTATGTAAGGAAGGCCAGGCTACAAATTTCATGTCACAAGAGTCTCAACTTCCACGTATCCTGCAAAACAGTATCACATGGCAATTGCAAACAGCTGTTCTTTGCAACAATGTGCAGTAACACCAGCCTTCTACCCCTTCCACACTTCTTTTCCCAAAGTTCACATTTATCCATGCATTAGACAGAGAAAAAAGGTTGAAACTAACTGGGGAAAAAAAAATAAAAGTTTTCACACAGTAACAAAAGAAAGCTGAAATGACCATCTTACCCTGATGTTGGGATTGTCTGGCCTGCAAAGGGCTGGATACAATTCCCTCAACTTTTCTTTCTCTGATTTGGGTTTGACAACTGCCTCTGGTTTTGAGAGAAAAAAAGAGAAAGAAAAAAAAAAAGCACAATGAAACACAAAACTTATAAGTGCCACACCAATTCACTCTTGATTTTTCTATAATTGAAAATAAAATTTAATTCCCATCTGAATGCAAAGGCTGATACAGCTTTTACAGAGATTCAATTCAAGGAACAAAGTGTTGCCTCCCTTCAAAGAAAATTCTGATTATTAGTGAATATTTGAAAGACAGAACACTCTGAGCAGCACACTCAGAACAACAACAGCAGGATGCAGGGTGCAACAGGATTTGCTTTAGAAAACTAAAGCAGCAAACAGAAACTCACCCAGCACTGGCCCCACGTACCTTTGCTGGTGGATGGTTTTGGTGGAGGCCGCATTGTCTGGATGAGACGCAGCAGGTTACTGATGAGGGAATCCTGAAAGAAAATCAATGAAAAACTTCAGGAAATGACTGCAACACTTTCAGTATTAGGAGGCACAAGGGAGGGTTTATTAGCAGGACAAAAAAATGCTCAATTCTGAAGATGCAGGCTGATTTTTAGAAACTATCACTGGGCTTTGTGTATGCCCTAAAAAGGCATAAGTTGAACCCAAAACCAATTATATTAATTTCAAAGTGACTTTTCTGTTAATCATTTTAATCACCTATTTAATCCAACTACAGTTATTCCTGAGAATCAATAAACACAGTATGTAAGCATCATAAGCTGCTTATGGCAACATCTGCCTGCATGAAAAGTTGTTTCTTCCATATTTTATATGCTCAACACAACACTGAGCAGTTTGAGTCCTCAGGAAGATGCTTTTCAAAGCCTAGAAAAGCTTTAAAAAAATATGAGGGAGGCAGGGGAGACAGGAATGTCAGGAGCTAATTAGTATGTAGTTTTTATGATTGAAGAAAATCAATACTAACTCCTCACAGATCTCTCTTTAAAACAGAAAGCTCTAGCACAACAGGAATAATACATAAATAACGTTCAGGTGTCACTTACAGTGAACTCAGCTCCATTCTTCAGAAGAATTGCTTTAAACGTGTCAAACGTGGTATTTTTCTCGGCAAGGCTTATCACAAACTCGGCTGTGAGGGAAAAGCATAAAGCAAATTAAAATAATAAAGTACAAAGCGGGGTAAGGGGTGCACGTTGGACAGAAGCCGCTCAGCCGGGCCCGGGGAGCTTCTCCTCATCCCTCCCCGCACCGAAGCGTTCCCTCAGGCTCACAAATTGGGGTTTTTTTGAAGAAAAATAATGGTTTTTAATGTCTATATTCGAAAAGCACCTTCACAAAACGCATCCGGCCCCACGGAAAGGGGCTACTACGGCCCTCAGCCAGCTGGCCTCTGTCCGGGAACGCGGTGTCACCGCAGCGCCCCGGAGGTGCCCGAAGGCCGCGCCCGCCCCGCTTACCCAGGTCCTTGTCGTTGATGCCCAGGTGGTTGTCGAGCTCGGTGCACACCTTGGACACCAGAGACAGGTACTCGAGCTTGGCGAGCTCCTCCGCCGCCGCCAGCTCCGCCATGGCCGCCACGGCCGCGTCCGGGGCGCGCCGGAAACGGCGGCGTGACGGGAGAGGGGCGGGGCCGGGGCACAGCGGGGCGGGGCCGGGGCACAGCGGGGCGGGGCCGGGGCACAGCGGGGCGGGGCCCGAGACGAGATCGGGCGGGACCGGGGACGAGACCGGGCCCGGCCAGGACAGCAGGCAGCAGGAGGGGATTGCTGGGCACCGAGCCTTTCCCAAGGCTATCACCATGACAATACGAAGAAAGAGGAAAAAAAGTGTAAGCAGAAAGCTCTGGGCCTTGGTTGGCTTACAGAGCGGCGTGGCTCCTTTCACCCAGTGAAAGCTTTGTTTCGTCCTGATGACAAGTGGGCAGTGTATGTGTGTAGGAAAGACATTTTTGTGCTGTTCTTGTGAGCCAGCGAAGGCTTCCTGAAGATCAGGAAAGCCCCGTGTCTCTCTCAAGAAAGGTACCAAGGCTGTCACCATGACAACATGAAGAAAGAAAGTTAAAAGATATGAACTTCGGTTGGCTCAGAGAGTGGCTCCTTTTCACCTATTGAGAGTTTTGTTTCTTTCTCATGACCAATGGGCAGTGTATGTGTTTGTTAAGCAAAAAATGTAAATATCCTGTAAAACTATAAAGGCAACATGTTGCTTTGATAAATGCCGCCTTTGCGGCCTTCTGCTTTGAGTCTTGGTGCTTGCACCGTTAAGTAAATGTAAACATCCTGTGAAACTATGAAAGCAAGATGTTGCTTCAATAAATAAGTGTAAACAGCCTTCTGAGTGAGTCCTGGTGCTTTGTGCCATGTGGGGACCTATAGCGACACCATCCCACCCCCCAGATCGCCCAAAATAACATACAGAGGTCACATCTGCTCTATAGAATATATTATAAATTATATCATGCATCCATTAACAAAATATACAAAGCCAACAGAAATATATCTATCTTAAGCCTGAGCATACAGCATCTAAACTCTAGTAAAAAGTAACCTAGAGAACAGCATCTCACACTTGCCACTTCAACCCTCAATGAAGTGTTCCTCCTCAAATGCTTCAGTTTTGTATAGAACACATGAACATTCCAAGTACAAAGGTACACATGGTGAACATGGGTCCTGCTGGGCCTGACAGACCCCAGCACATAAACCACATTATGCTTCAAAGTGTCATCAGCTTCTGCATTTCACCCCTGTCCTTCCTCCTCCTTGTCCTAGAGCTGGCATTAGTCAAAAGATACTCAAAACAACACACCCAAGTTAAGGTGGAAAGTCACAGAAGGATCTTTACCTGGTCCACAGCACACAGTTGTACTGGTGCACAGAGAGATGGGAAACACTGCAAAATACTTCTACTGTATTTCAAAATAAACATTTAAGAGTATATCTTCCACAATCTATAAAAATAGGTTTAAAACGAAAGTGGTATGATACATTTGTTTTCTTGGACTATTTTAATGGTGGTTCATCTCTATGGGTACTAAAGTCTTTTAAAAAATTACTGATAACCTGCCAGCACAATACTGACACTGCTTCAGCTATGCTGTGACAAAACAGAATACTAGTTTGAAGCAGGAGTAATAGAAATATTTTAGAATCAATGGTCTCTTACTGCAGCAAGGAAAAACATGTTTATTTGAAAGTAAGAACATAGCCAACACTGTCACCTGCTGAGGGACTGAACTCTTAGGAGTTCTCTGGATACCCCACTGCACAGCAGTGGCTGGTGCTCTTTTATGTCATTCTTCAGAATCAAACCTCTCAGCATATTTAGAAGGGAATTCTTAGATTTCCAAATTAAATATGGGCATCTAAAAATCTTAGGAGAAAAATGAATTCTACAGATGGGGCTATGGAAACACAGGACCAGCTAAAACCATCAGAGGAGACTGGACATTTCAAAGTGCTTCAGTTAATGCATTTTTCAAACTCTCATGTAAAGTTATGTGATCCCTGCTTCAAGCATTCTTTCCATTCCCAAACATTACCAAAATCTGTACTCCAGTTCAGGTCTGGGCTCCTACACATTCTTGCATTTTTTTCTGTGGTATTAACAGAGTAAAATGTTTGCACTGTAGTGAAAAAAGGTAATGGTCAAATTTTTTATATTTTTACAAAGAGCCTGTAAAGATTCCTAGAAAAGCCTTTCCTACCCTTACACTCCATTTTTAACAAAATATTTTATGTAGGTTATACTTCTACTGTTAGAGACCTGGTGTGCACTATCGTTACTGCTTCAATTGCTGGTGGTAATTTTCCTGCTTCATTCTGCTACAACAAACAACAACTTCACTGGTATTCATCAGTTGAACAGTTCCACTTTCAGACTTCTCAAAAGTCTAAATTTGAGATGGTTTTCTTTTATGAGCAACTTCTTTTTCTTACAATAATTTATAAGGTTTAAATTTGTCACTTTACTATCAGACATTGGAAAACCAATTACTAAATCCTCAGAAGAAACAAAGAAACTCCTAGATTCAGGCATCTCTTGTAAATTAAGCAGGACTACATTTTACAGCAGCATTTTACACTGGTTTCTATTCCAAAGCTAATTAAGCCAACAAAAAATTTCCAGCTGCCTAAAAAAAAAGTATATACACAATAAAATGGGAAGTTCTCACCTGGTACAAAGTTTAGCTCTAGATGATTCCCTGGTAAAAGGATTTGATCTGAAATTAGAGATTTAAAGACTACTCATTTAACTATAAGGTCTAAATAATAACTGAAATTCTGGTATCCATTTCAAGAGATGCCACAAGAGTTGTTTGACATTTCCATGAGGGTAAAAAGAAAAAGAAGTCAAATGCTCAAAGAGAAGCTGAAGTTTTAAGCCAAACCTCCAAAGAGAGAGAGAGCAGCTGAGGAGCAGCCTGCTACTCTTGCAATCTTTATTTAGAGTTTACTCAATGAAGATTATTCCTGTCTCCAGCAGGCAGGTTTAGCACCTACTGCACCAGTCTCTGTTACTGATCTGAAGCAATTCAGTAACCACTTCAATCATGTTGTTGTTGTGTTTCTTCAGCAGCCTCAAGTTTAACTGCCTGTCACAGAATCCCATCTCACACAGACTGGACAGCAGAGTGGCAGTCTGCTCTTCTGGAGCTGCAGGCTGCTGAAAACAAAAGACAGTAAGATAAATTTAAAAAGCTAATTTATTTTTTGCCATTTGAACTAGGGGCCCTGTATTATGCTGGAATCAAACTGAGGCACAGAGGCTCTTCTGGCCCCATTTCAGCCATTTACAATCCCTTTCACTGCTCACTTACAAAGGTGAGCTACTACTTTACATGAGGCTACCAGAGACAAGTTTTTATCCACATGGCATGGATTTCCCAGTCTGCTGACAGCAGCAAACCTCAAAGGGACACCATCAAACTTAACACTTTACTCTTACATTAATTCCAATATAGAATATTGATACACTTAAAAAACCATTCACCTGTAAATCTGTCATTCTATGAAACTCACACAGCACACAGAAAGACATTCACCTGCTCAATAATGGGTGGTCCAGCAAATAATGCTTTGTAGGCAGAAGCAGCAACTGACAAAGCTCCTTTCATGAGCTCTCCTGCAATGCTGCTGCCTTGAGGGTACCTGTGAAGAGAGCAGGTGCTGCTTTAGGGTCAGTAAAGCCAAGGGAAATGCAAGTTGCTGCCTGTTGAGGCAAGGACTGCTGGAGACAACAGCCTGTGATCCAAAGGAATCAGCAGGGTTTGGGAAGTGAGCTATACAAGAAGCTCACTCCTTTTCCCTGACAGCTTTTATTAAATTGTGGGTGCATGCTTTCCATGAAGGGACCTTTTGTAAAGAGTTCAGTGTTCTCATCTAGAAGAGAACAGACCTACATGAAAGCTGTGCACTGACACATAATTCAGGGTAGAGTAACTTCTATTTGTTTTCTATGAATACTTAAGTTACTGAATATTCTACTCAACATTTTGACTTACCTCTCCAGTCTCAGTATTTTAAGACTACATTATAGCTAGCTTGTAAAATCCCCATTCTAAGAATCCTGAGATTTTTTCCAAAAAAAAAAAAAAACAAAACAAAAACAAAAACAAAAAAAAAAAACCCCACAGAATTTTAGAAGCATTCAACTTGAGCTCTTTATTAACTCTGGTTTGCCAGTTCTGCATCCTTTTGATTTGTGCCCAAGTAGAAGCCAAGATCTTATGAAAACATATCACGTTTGCTTTAGGAAGGGAGGCCTCTCTCCAAATTATTGACTACATGAAATCTATAGGCCAGAGCTTTTTCCTAGGTGTCTAATTAAGGTGTTCTCAGTCTAAAATAGTGTTTGTGAAGTCAGAGCTTCAGCTTCATTACCTTGGGTATTCTGAGAACTTGGTGAGAAATGCAGAAGATCCTGCCCCATGATTATCTTCACCACTGGGTTCTGGAAGAGCAAGACAAAATGTCATCATGTCCAGCTAATGACAGTGAAGCTGGAAAAATGCAACACATACATAAACAGAAAAAAGTGTGTCTCAGTACAACAGTAATGTGGCATTCACATTCTCTGAAAAATCCCTTTGCTGAGGATTTTTCTCCTGGCAAGCTGAGAAGCCTCAGAGAAAAAGGAAAACAATAATTATTTCATTTGCTGCTCCTGTGTTTTACTCTTTACCACAAAACCAATTATTTCTTTATTTGCAACATCCATATAGCAGAGGTTCAACACCCAGAGAAAAATTAAAATCTTTACTTGGTAGATTTCTGTTCTCCTCAAGAGAAAGGAGACATAAATTCAATACTAGGCATAAGAATAGGTGATAGCAATAGTCTGCACCATTAAATATGCCAATACCTTCTCTTTGTATTTGATCATGAGGAGCAGAAGAGATATGCTCTGAATCTGGTGTGTTTGGTTCTTGGAAGATAGAATTCTGAAGAGATGAAAGATTCCTGAGAACATAAGGCAAAAACATCACTACTTTTATTCTACATGTACACACATAAATAAGTCACGATCAATAGAAAAAGGAAAAAACTTCACATGCTCCCCTCTCTCCCTCTTGCACTCATTTAAATCAGTGAGGCCAGAACACAGGGCCCAAACCAGGCTCTATAAAGTTGCAGGATTTAAGAACATTTACCTCAGTATATTATAAATATTTTGTTACAACAATTTCTGCTTGGGAAGTACTAGACCTTGCAGACTCTAGAGCAACACCAGCATCACCATTTTGTTCCTGTCCCCAGATCATACCTTTGTGCCTGGGGTAGGCTGTCCACAGTTGCTGGGGTTAGGGGTACTGCAGCCAATGTTTGGGAAGTTGTCAGGGTATCAGTGACCCTCTGGATCTGTGGCTGGCTTCCCCCTTCTGGGATCTCTGCTCCTGTTTCAGGTTCTCCTGTCTTTTCTAAACCAGGCTGAGAAAGAGCTGAACTATACATGGAGTCACCCAAGGGCCGGCTGGTGTCGAAGCACTCAGGGAGAATAATGATATAGTCCTCTGAGGAAGCAGAGGAGCACTGACTCTGAACATCATCTTTATCATCCTCCTCTTCATCACCATTGCCAGCACCACTATGGGGGCTTGTGCTCCCATCAGACAGTGGAAGGTCCCCTAGGAGGGAAAAAGTGAGATATTAACCATTGTCCATTTGTGTGGACAACAGCAGAGACAGAATTGTCTCTGCTGTAAGAAAAAAATATTTAGAAATAAGTGTAAGCCTCAGCTGCTGCCATTCATGGTGGAATTCTCCCTGCTGTGGACAGGGAGCAGTGTGAAAGAGTAATAGATCTTAATGTTAAGCCTTTGCAAATATGCTGCTGATATTAATGCCCGTAATAAAAACTGGAGTAAGAGCCATATAGAGAACTTAAACTGTAGTTTTCAGCTCCAAATTACACACATAAGGAATAGTGCAAGCTATGTGTACAAAATATGGAGGCAGCAGTCATGTATAACGTATCAGCACTTATTTGAATGCCCAACTGGAACCTTTTGGTCTCAATTTCACTTCTTTAAAAGGCAGCTGTTAAACCAGCTCCTTGTTAAAGCACTGACACCAATTTTCTGATGTAATGATTCTCACAACTGGGACAATCTAACAATTCTCATCTAATGAAGATCAATTTCCTAGAAGTGTCAGATCCTCTTACACGTGATTTTTTTACAGCTTTATCTTACATTCAAGCCCATTTTACTTACCACATGAATTTTCTGTCACTGGTTCTGACTGATGAATCTTTTCTTCCTTTTTGGAAGTGGAATTACTATTTATCACAGGAGATTCTTCAGTTATTGTATTGCAGCTGAAGGTGTCTTGCAGCGTGTGTAAAGAATCTAATAACACCGATCAGTAAAAACAATTAAATGGTATCAACCACCTGAGCTGAGCAATTTGTGTCTCATGTCTGACTGCAAACAAGTCAAACCAGAGAAGGCAGCTAACGACAGAACTTACTCTGGAGGATTTTGGGGGTTTTTTGTGGGGGCTTGTGGTCAGGTGCAGCATCCAGGGTCAGAGATCTAATTACAGTTTCACAGACAAACTGAGTCCCACTCATATCTTCTTCCCCTTCCTCCTGGTTCAATGCATGTTCAGCTTTCACCTTCACCACAGAAGAGTCCACAGAAAGGCAGGCTTCTGCCATTCCTTGGAAAGGGACACATAACAGATTTTACCACCACAATAAAGATATGTAACTAGAAGAAGAATTTTTTAGACTAGCCACAGCTAATATTGATTCTGTGTGTTAGTTCTTTCTAAAAATTGAAAGATTTTTGGATTCAGCTCAAGTTGAACACAAAAGTGATTGAGAAATATGGGGAGCACACCTGGAGTGTTTGGAGTATAACCAAAGGGTAGATTGTTCATTCTCCCAACAATTCTAGTGATCAGACAAATCAAAAGAAGCATTGAAAGACTTTATACAAGGGCATGCAGTAACAGGACAGCAGGGAATGACTTTAACATAGAGGAGGGTATATTTAGATTAGATACTAGGCAGAAATTCTTCCTTTTGAGGGTGAGAGGCCCTGGCACAGGGTGCCCAGAGAAGCTGTGGCTGCCCTGGATCCCTGGCAGTGCCCAAGGCCAGGCTGAACAGGGCTTGGAACAGCCTGGGATAGGGGAAGCTGTCCCTGCTCATGGCAGGGGGGGTGGAACTGAATAATCTTTAAAGTCCCTTCCAACCCAAACCATTCTGTGATTCTAGGATTTCCATTTCCAATCTATGTATACATTATGCTCCAACCTCTAGAATCACTACTGTAGTGTCAGATTCCAGGATGATGAGCCAAACAATCTGTATTTTTTTTTTCAAAAAAGGGGAAGACAGTAGTTAGAATTCCTTTTAGACAGCAGGTTTGGTGACTACAGAGAAGTGACAATATCCTCCCTTCACCCCCAAGCTCCTCAGGACCGCTGCTTACCAGGCACTAGTTTAAATCCACTCCCCTCGTTCTCCTCCTCTATCTGACCTAAGCCAGGTTTCTCCAGCAAGGGGCTGTCACGTGGCAAAGGGGACATGCATGGAGTCATGTCTGGAAAACACAGGGAGCAAAGATAATTGGCACTAAAGAGAAGGTGCCTCCATAAGTAACATTTTTTAAAGTTATTCTTTTTAAGGGACGTTCTTTCAAGACTGAAGAAACTTAGTTATTTTGAAAGATAATCTGGTGGAATAAACAACTAGCTTTGCATTACTCTGCCACTGGCTGTGCAAAGAAAATGGCAGCATTCCTCAACATCTGGAATGTTATGTTCTTGGGGACATGAAGGTGAAAAGAAGCCAAGCTATACACAAAGGACAGCTGTCTGTGCTCAAGGGAGCACCCAGAGCACAGGAGCCTTACCAACAGGAGTATTGTGTGGCACCCGCTCCAATTCCTGCACAATATTAATGTCCAACAGCTCAAAGGACAGCAAATCCTACAGGGAAAACACACAGAGCTTCCATGAGCAAACTCTGGAAGTGAATCACATCTGCACTTGGCAGCACAGATCCCACTGATGTACAAACAACACTTTGCTCCTCAGCACAATCTCAGGGGGCAGATTTCCCACAACATATATTTACATCATTGAATATGGGGCACAAATTAGGGCAGCAAGGGGCAAAGCTAAGAATTCTCTTGTCAGGGCCAGAGAAAGACTCAATGCTGACTCTTTTTTGAGAATCTTAATTTGTCCCATACATTCCTTCCACATAATGACAGTGCCTAATAGCAGTTTGAGAAAACAGCTCTGCTATATAAAATGCAATATACTCTATCTGAAAATAGAGACACCATTTTTAGAGCTCAGAAGTTTTATCCCTGCAGATGTCTGCCTATCTAGACATCAAACCCAAGGTGGTTTGCTTTATATCTACCTGAATTTTAGCACTTTACCTGTGCAGTGAGGAGATCAACAGATGGGATATAAAATTCTCTCTCACTTGGCAGATTTTTGATCTTTAAAGGAACAGCTGGCAGAGATATTTCAGCCTGCTCTGCAATTTCACCTATCAGTTGGGCACCTGTTTCTGTCTCTAAAGAAGCATCCTGCAAAAACAAAAAAACAGAGGCCCCTTAGCCACAGTAAATAAAACATGACATGAAATCTAAAGCCTGAGTTTTGTGTAAACACACAAGTAATTTGAAAGAAATTTAAATCAACTCATTACACAGCCAAAAGGACAAGAGCTAACAAAGAGAAATGCTGCAGTGTTTCAGTTTAAAGAAGCAGACAAATAACTGCAACAGACTGATAGCTGATGTCTTGCCTGTCAAAAAGAACAACTACTTTAGAACTTAGAAATACAATCTATGTTGTATTTCTTTCCTATTAAAAATAAAATTTAAAAGCAAACAGCTAGAAGAATCCCCTTGAATAGTTAATTAGGAATATTATGCCAAATAATACACAATGCTCTTTCTCCTAGGCAATTCTGAGCTGCCCCAAATACCAGGTGAGTGACTTGCCTGTTTGGTTCTGGAAGCTCTACTCTTCTGACAGGAGTCAGAATCCTTCCAATCACTTTCTACATAGTCAGCAGCTGGAGAGGGATCCACAACAATACTGCACCAGATCCTTGGCCCAAACTGTTCCCCTCTGTGTGACAGCCTCCAGTGAGAAGTGTAAGTCCCTTCTATGTTGGGAGCTACAAACTCAACTGAAACAGTTCCCACTTGTCCAGATGGAAGGGATGGCACGATCACATCTTTTTTCTCAGCAGATGCCAAGGTCAGATTACCCCACATAAGTTTCAACTGAAATATACAACAGAAAAAGCCAAAAGTTAACTCCTCAAGCTTCTCTGCAAAGTGTGGGTAGAAGGAAGCAGAGCTGCTCTGCTGAAAGGCCTTGTAGGTACCAGGCATGGAGAAGACAGACACATCCTCACATTAATCACTATCAACACAAAGGCAGCCACTCACAGAACAAAGGGCTTTGGAGGTCAGAAAAGCAACATGGCAGTTGTAAACAGGGTCAAAGTGCACCATTATAACAGGGGGGACATAAATATTATTAATGGGAAACACATTCAGGGATGGTGCTCTGCATCCCTTCCTTCCTATAGCCTACACTTGTAAAGAGTACCTACACAGCTTACTGCCCCAGAATTCCCAGCTGAATTCAACAGGCCAAAGGAAATCTTAAACAGGTCCTAACAGAGAATTCACCTACAAATGTTATCCACCAGAATGATTTTAGTGTGTAGAAGGAGAGCAAAGGCAAGATACCTTGGTGTCTGAGCTCCATTCCACATTGCCAGTATTTTTCATTCGCCAGTGTTTGATAAACTTTGTTCCTGGTTTCAAGTGAGTACCATCAGGCAAATTCTCATCCACAAACACTGCACTAAGTGTTGGGACAATTGCTTGGAAGGGTTGATTAGGACTCCTGGGATTGGAGAGAGGAAACAAAAAAAAAAACCACATCAAAACTGAAATTCAGCTGCTGATTGATGTTAATTTGGCTTTTAAATGCCCTAAATGGAAGGGATGAATTAAAGACACAAACTGTACAAGTTTTACACTGAACATTCATAAACTGTAAGGGACTGGGAAATGCAGAGCAGTTGCCTGCAAAGGCTGCTGTCTAATGAACCTCAGCTTAAGAGCACATAAAAAAAAAAAACCAGCAGGGAATATAAATATACAGAATGTACTTGACTTTATGCAGACACCCTTAATAAAGCAGGAAGATACAGACTTTTTTAAAAGTGGCAGTAAATGTTAATTTACTCTGTATGAGCATGCATGTGTATGTATAATCCTAGGCACTCCCCTTCCTCCTAAATCTACATAAATCACTAAGTTTCTGGGAATAACCATCAGCCACTTTTTTTTCCCCCCCTTTTTCCTATTCTCCTCTCAATTAAAAACACTCTACCTTGCAAATCACATTTGGACAAAATTCTCATCCAGTCAAATGACAATTCACCCTTCAAATGAGCAATTCCATAACCTTCCTCCAGTTACTTTAACTTGGTCTTATAACAAAAGGTCAGACAGCACAACTACCAGCTGCTCAGTTAACAACAAGCCTTACAGGAAGGTATTAGGCTGGACACTCTCAGATTTCAGAGCAGGTGAGCCATTTGTTTCCAACACATGGATAGAGTTCCACAGATGAATTTTCCTGTGCAATTTTAGCTGCTTTTTGAGCTCTCGGACCTCTGCTTTTCGCTGTTTCTTCTCTGCTCGCAATCTTTGCTTCTCTGCCTTCAGGAATCTTTTGTCCATCTGTTTCTGGAGCCTGCAAAGCAATTAACACACCTTATTACATTAAACTGATCAGAACTGATCTTTACCCAACACAATCTTAGTCTCAAGGGAACCCTTCAAGAAATGTCCCATGCTTCTAGACTGGATACCAAGTGATTTTAAAAGAACATCCTCACAGTTGCTTGTGGAACTATATTGAATGATCTCTGAAAGAACAAAAAAAGGCAGACACAGAATGCTCAAAGAAAAAGCAAGCTCTCAAAGTTTACTACCCATCTATGACACAAAAGTCTGTCTTTTCTACTTTGTTGTTAAAAACACTCTAAGATTTATGACTTAGGCCCTTTATAAGTACATAGCTATTTTTAGCTACTCACAACAAAGTCTGAGCACCATTTCCATTTCTTGTTATCTCTAAAATAAAAGCTGAACCTCAACCCCAACACAGGTGTTTCCTTGCAATCAGAACAGCCTTGCCAGGCACTGCCAGGTGCCAGCACTTACCTGACTTGCTCCAGAGTGGCAGGCAGGCGTGGGGAGAGCTCTGCCAGGCTGTAATTGTCAGCCACACAGGGGATGGGTCTGCGCAGCTTTAACAGCACGTGGTTTGGATCGTGTGCATATGTTCCTGCCTCACACTCCTCACAGATATTGTAGGCTGGACAAAGGCTGCAAAGCAGAAAAGACAAAGTTATCAAGAGGCAAAGAATTTCTGCAGAGAAACAACTCTGTAAGCAGTTCCCAAGTGACAGCAGCTGGATGTCTCATTTATAGACCAGTATTTGGAGCCATGGGGAATACCTACATGATTATCTCTCAATGCAGTTCCCACTTCTTTGAACACACATTGAAAAAATTTGATGCTTCCTTTAGCACAAGTGATTAAACATTTTTGCTGTAAAAGGCAGAACATTTTATCAAAATCCAGTGCCAGATACAGCACCATACTTATGAAAATACAGAGGCTAAGTCAACAAGCATTCAGGGATGCAAAGCAGATTGCTCCTCCAGGAACAGGGCTGATAAAAACCAGACTGTCATCTCCTGCCAGCAAGGAAAAAAAAATCCAAATAAAAACTCCTGTTGGCATTTCATCCACTGCTTCTGCCTAGCCCCAAAATGCTGATCTTTACAGCAGTTGCCTCATTCAAATAAAACTCTCACTTTTAACACCTTACTTCAGATATTCATCAAAATCTATTTCATATTATTAGACAGACAAGAGCGCAATCACTAAGAAAAAGTATGACCTGCCTTAGTCTCACTGACTCACAACCAAACAAACTATTACAGACTAGTGGTTCTAAGTCTTGCTTTTTTGTTCAGTTAACCAAACAAAACCTCTTCCGTTACAATTATTGCATCTTATTACTGCAGATAAGGTAAAGAGTCATTGAGAACACAGCCATAAAGTTCTCTGAACTGTGTTCATTGAGAACACAGAGTTATAAAGTTCTCTCACTTTAACAATCACCTTTTCTCAAAATAGTATTCATCTTGTTTTTATGCAGATAAAATCTAGTGACCATAGGAGAGAACATCAGATGTTGGTGAGACATAACAGACATTCTGAAATGTCCAGCAGGCTGCAGATCAGGAACCTAGAACTAACCCCAAGCCAGTTTTTCTCTCACTCACTCACAAGCTGTGTCTGGCAGGTTCCCCACACTCCCAGCACTGAAATGTCCAGCAGGCAGCAAACTGGGAACGTAGCAGTATCTAACCCCAAGAGAGTTTCCCTCT
>JANIJU010000007.1:2239820-2264625 GCA_025504685.1 Leucosticte australis
GCCCCACTGGGGCACAGGGACACACGGACACACAGACACAGCCCCACCGGGGCACAGGGACACACGGACACATTCTGCTCCAGGCAGGCTCTCCCAGCACCCCATCCCAGATTCTGTGAGTGCAGTGACAGAACCAACTCGTTTTGTTGGAAGAAGCTGTGCTCTGTACTTCCATGGTCTGGAACCACAGATTGCTCCCCTAAACTCAGGGCAGAACAAGAGCTCACCTTATCCCTTATAAACACCAAACACATTGAATAAAAGATCAAAACATAAGAAAGACACAAGTTGAACTGCATTGAAATAGTAATTCCCACAACAGAGACAACCCCTGGCTGTACCTCAGGGAAACACTGTAATAGAACACCACACCTTGCACAAACACACCCTGCTCTCAGAATACCTCAGATTAAGGGCAGCACAGTGCTTACACAGTAATCTGCTTCCAGCTTTGATGCAAGCAGGGCTCTGACCAGCTCAGACATTCCTGCAGCTCTACTCGCACTAAGGATTTGAAGATTGAACCTTTCAGTGCCTCCTTCAGAGGACTGAAATACAGCAAGGGAAGGTGATGCAGTTTAAACTTTGAACTTAAGCAATTCATAAAGCAAAACCCTCCTGCACATGCACTGCCAGAAAAAGAGCTGAAAGACAGAAAATAACACAGCAACAAAATCTCTTCAGATGTATCTTTGAGAGCAAGCTAAAAAAACCAAAACAGTTGTGTGGAAGAGGTTTTACAGACACTTCTGTGAGCCAGAGAGAAGTTTGAGAAGAGGATCCATAATTACCCTTGAAAGAATTTCCTACCAAGGTTGTTGACACAGAAACCAAGAAAGAAAGAAGGAGAAATAAGAGAAACCTGAACTGCCAATTCCAATGAGCACTTTGTTTGTCTCTGGTGACCAATGAGTAAAGTGTAAACTTATGAACTTTGTAAGATTCTACAAAAAGCATGCAGGCTATAATAAAAACAATTTAAAGCCTTCTGAGTGTGTTGCTTTGTATCGTCTCCTTCTCAACTATGACACAGTTGATACAGACAGAAATAAAATAATAATAATAATAATAATAATAATAATAATAATAATAATAATAATAATAGTAATAATAATAATGTTCGTTTTATCATAGCTAAGGGAATCCTCACAACAATTTCACCCTAAGCCAATCCAGGAATTGTCACTAAACAGCCCTGAAAACAAGCACCCAAACAAACTCTGAGCTATACCAGGAGCAGGATACACAGACCTGCCCACGCAGGCACGGCCCAGCCAGAGCCTGTTCTACCCAAACTAGCACACACAAAGCTCTGGCAATCAAGGGACCAAACCAAAGTCTATTCGGGACTCAGTATCCCAAAGAGCACAGACGAACCTTTAGAAAAGAACAGACGGGTGTTACTTCACTAGAGGTACTTCAATAAGAACAGGAAATAATAGAATAGAATACTTTACAGAGGGATACAGAGCTAAACCTGAGGAAAAGGGCAAAGAGCTCAGCTAAGACCAGCTGCTCACATAGAAAAAAAAGAACCCTTGAAAATGCTTTTCCAAACCAGGCCGTTCACGCCAATCTAAGCACACAGCAGAAGTGAACTACACTATTTAGGCAAAAATAAAAATCAAGACCGCAGCCCTATGAACCAGCAGTTCTAACAGCCTGTAGAATGGAGGACACTGCTTCGGAAAGCGCGGTCAGAGACTCTGGACCCTCAAAGTCTCGCTGGCCCGGCCGGCGCCTCACCGGGCCGGCTCCCGGCGGCTGCGGCCCCCCCGCCCCGCCTCCCGCGGCCAGCCCGCGCTCACCATGGCCTCCACATCGGCCCACGTCGTGTGCGCCGGGTCGGACACGAGGAAGGAGCGAGTGTCACCGCGGCAGGTGACGCGCAGGGTGACCCGCGGCTCCATGGCGCGCTCCCGCGGGGCCGGGACCGGCGGCGCCAGCCCTCCCGACAGGCACAACATGGCGGCCCGAAGACGGCCCGCCCCGCGCCCACTGCAGTCGGCTATTGGCGGAGCCGCCTGTCACTCATCCAGCCCTCCGCTATGATTGGCCGGGGCGGAGCCAGAGCCGTCGCGGAACAACAACAATAAACACGGCCGGGCGCGCGCGCGCGCACCGCGGCCACGCACGTCCGGCAACTGCGCCGCGGCGGCGCCTGCGCACGCCTGGATCACGTGGCCGAGACGGCCAATCAGCTGCCAACCAGAGCCAATCAGAGCCAAGCAGGCCGGCTCGGCCCCGCCCCGCCGAGGGGAAGGAGCCCGTCAGGGGGCGCTGCAGGGGCGCGCGCCGTCCCCGCGGCCCCGGATTGGCTGCGCGCGGCGGGGCGGGAAGGGCGCGAAAGGCGGCGCGGGGAGCGCTGAGGGGAGACGGGCACGGCACCGCAATGGCCTGGCCCTGACCTGACCGTGGCGGCACCGGCCTGGCCCTGACCGCCCTGGCACCGGCCCCGGCACTGGCACCGGCCCCGGCACTGGCACCGGCACTGGCACCGGCACTGGCACTGGCACTGGCACTGGCACCGGCCCGGCCCGGTTCTGACTTGGCGCTGACCACGCCGACACCGGCGCTGCCCTGGTGCTGACCGCACCGGCCTGACCCTGACCGTACCGACACCGGCACCCGCCTCAGCCTGGCACTGACCGCACCGGCCCGGACCTCACCGGCACTGCCCGGGCGGTGACCACACCCACACCGGTACTGCCCTGGCACTGACCGCGCCAGCCCTGCCCTGACCGCCCTGGCACCGGTACCGGCACCGGTACCAGCACCGGCCTGGCTCTGACCGCACCGGCCCGGACCGCCCCGGCCCCGGCGCTGCCCGCTCTCCCTCCCCCGTGCCGGTACGCTTCTCCTCAGCCTGCGGACAGGCCTCGCTGCAGGGCCGGTCCCGGGCGGTTTCTCTGTTTTCAGGGTTCTCTTTGGGCTCTCGGGCTCGTGTGGGTCCGCCCTGGCTCCTTGGCATGACCTGTCTGCCCTCGGCTCTGCTGCTTTCCCAGCCAGCAAACCCCTCGCTCTCGCTGCTTTGTGCTCTTGCTGAATTTCACCTGAATAAACCCTTTCTGGGCGCTCCTTTGGGTACAAAATTCGAGGGGTTTTAACTGCAAACGTTCAGAGTAAGAACCCCAATGTACTGTAAAATATTAAGTAAAACCAATTAGATACCATGCTGCAGTTGGAGCAGAGCCGTGGGAGAGGGAGCATAGTCGTGGGAGACAACAGAATTTCTTGCAGAAACAAAGCTGATAATGTTGTTTTTTCTTTCTGTAGACTATTTTTGGATGTGAAGGATGGACTTCTCAGTGATTACTATTGGACAAGTACAAAATGTGCTCTCTGCTATGCAGAAGAACTTGGAGTGCCCAATATGGTATGTTAGATAATAATATTAGTATGGTTAATTTTTTGGAGGTGTGGTTTTTTATTCTTATTTCTTTGAAAATGCTTTGTCAGTTCTATGGCTTACCAGAAAACAAAGAGATTTGTGCTTAGAACTAAATATATTGATGTTTTGTAAGGCTCAAGTGAGAAAGTGCAAGAAAAATCTTACATTTTGCTCTTCTGTTCTATATTTTGCTTTTCTAATAAAACCTGAATGTGTCAGTCCTCTATTCAGTGAGGGGGGAAAATACATCTGATTGGATTAGAGGATTGTTTTGTAAAGCTGTGTGGCTTTTGTCACTTGTCTCTGAAAGGTAAATGGGGTCTGTAATTCTTTAATGTTGCATTTAAAGTTCATTTAATATCTCGCATTTCTTTAATGCGAACAGATGCTGAAATAGCAAAGGTTTTGCTTGAAGTCTATAACCTCAGTGCTCTTGTTTTTGTTTCCCTCTTTGTAGCCTGGAGGTGGTGCAGGAGCCCGTTTCAACAAAATGTGATCACATATTCTGCAGGTAGGTTTGAAAACTTGCAAGTGCAATGCAGTTTTTAATTTCCCTATACAATGGTTTGGGGTTTATAATTTTCAATTCCATTTACACCAGTTTTAGTTATGTTTCTTCAGTGCTAAACCTGTGTTTATACTGTATTTTGATAAGTTCATGTGCAGCTACTTGAGGTGAAAATATCAATTCTGTGGAAGAGAGACCTGCAACTTTAAAAGGTGTTAAAGTTGATCAATTAACTCACTGTAACCCCAGAACAGGAATGCAGCCTGGATTCACTAAGTGGTGAATGTGCATTGCCACTTTTAGGGAGAATGATATCCTTCTCTTGTTATCCTCACAAGTGTTCTTTCTTTCTAGATTCTGCATGTTCAAACTCATCAACAAAAAGAAAAAAGGTGTGGTGGAGTGTCCTCTGTGTAAGACTGAAGTTACCAAGAGGTGAGGAAATCATCTTTGTGACAGGGCTGGAGGGTGAGATGTTGAGCTCTGAGGAAAGATTAACAATAGGCTTAAAATATATTAACATAATATATTTATTTTTGTTTAATTATTAACATAATATATTTTAATATATTTATTTGTTTATATTTATTTTTCTTCTGAAATACAGAAGAAAATGGGTTTTTTAGTGAGCTATTTCTAAAGGAGTAAATGTAGTATCTTGCCTCAATGTGAGCTTTTTCCAGGTGAACACACCTCTCTCAACAAGTGTCTGTGCTACATTGGTGTTTAATCCTTGCAACTGATTTCTCTCTGCTAAACCTGGATGAGAAAATGATGTGCTCACTTTTGTGATAATTTCAATTCCCATAGTAATGGTTCTTTGGGGGAATTTGTTATTCCATGGCAACAATTTCTTCCTGTCTCATCTTCCACTTTGGAGTTTTACCCCTTATCTGGTTCAGCCAAAATTCTAGAAATATTTATAATTAGCCTGTTCTTTTGTCTTAAAATAACTGAAGTGCTGGTGTTATTTCAGAAGTCTGAAAGAAAATTCCAGATTTAAGCAACTAATTGAAGGACTGTTGGAAACTATCCATGCTTTTGAGCTTGACACTGGAGTGAAGTGTAAGTGTTGTAAATGTATGTCCTCAGTTGGTTTGGGTTTTTTTTTAATAATGTTTTGACATATCATGATTATTAAAAGGCATCCCATTCTAAAATAACTAGAATTAGATCTTGGTAGATTATCTATACAACCAAAATTGGTTGAGAAAATTAGTTGGGAGGATCAAGACCTTATATATTACTTGAAGAGTGCTCAGAAAGAATAATCAGACTAGTAATTCACCAAGATTTCTTTCTTGAATAAACATTTTTTAGCTGTATATGCACTAAGTGCACAGAATCTATTTCATTAATATATAATACTTGAGTCATTCTCAGTGTAATTTTATTTTTTTTTACCTAATAACATGTTTTAGTTTTAAAGAGTCATCACTTTCCTAAAACATCCACGGAAGCCACTGCTGCTGAGTCCCTGTGTAAAGAAAGTTCTGTCATCCAGAGTAAGGGCTTCAGAAACAGGAGGAAAAGTTCTAAAGGAAAGGGACAAGAAAAGTTCACCTTGGTAACTGCTTTTTCCCATTTTATTTTTGTGGATTGTTTAAAAATGCATTTGGAATGTGTATAAGTGCATATACATAAAAGAATGAAGTAGGAGATTTGGAGCTGATCTCAGATTGTTGATTGATCTGAGTAATACAAAGAATATTTGTATATTTTTGTCTTCCTGACCTACTTGAGAAAGATGGTTACATAAAATGACCTGAACTTACACATAACATTGCCATAACACAGTCTGTTACTGAAACCAGGATTGAAAACTTGTTCCACATGCTTGTTCCATGAGGCTGTCTAGGGTTTTTACCTCTTTGGTAAAAGGGTGTTGCTATAGGACATGAAAGAACACAAGCACACACCGCTGTTCTCAAGGTGAAAAGAAAAAGGGAAGTTTATTTTCTGACTCCAACATTTATAGATTTCCAAAAGTGACAGTGGATTGGAAGGTGACAGTGCCACCTCTCCAATGACACTGGACAAACCAACAGTCCATCAAATTTCTCCTCCTCTATAAAAGAATGCAAAACAATGAGTTATTCACAGAAAGTGTGTGAGAAAGTTCTCTACAAGAATGGCAACATCAAAAGGCTTAGAAAATCTTTAAAAATCAGGGCGACAAAAGGGTTTTTACCTTTTTAGGGGCAAGATCACAACTATGTCTTAGCATTCACAAGGCATTCCCCAGCCTGGGCTATTTGCTGTGTGTGTGACTGTCCATGGCATGGTGTTTCTGTTTTCATCTACTTAGTGCTGAATAGAATGTTGGACAATGCAGAATGTAAGATCAAGCTGGTCATGATTTGATCTGTTCAATGCATGATGCATTGTTTCTGTTGACACATTTCATCACTGCTGTCAATATGATAAATTACTTCTGTTATGCATAGAAGCTACCAATGCATATGAGCTAAGTATTTATATTTAATTTATATAAAATTTAAATAGCTATGAATTTTTTTTAATATCCCACTGTTGTAAATAACTATTCCTTTCTGTTTTCCTGTCAGCAGGAAGCTAGTGTGAATATTCAGCTTACAGATGCCAAAATGTGTCACCCCAGAAACAAAGCCCAGAAATCTGGTTCTCACAAGGGTACTTTTATAGAGTTTGGTAAGATCTGTTCTAAATCCACAGGAATTGATCCTATATACAATGCTTGCAAAGTAATGAAAGGTGATTATGTTCAAAGTCTTTACAAACACTAATTTCTACTTAACAAAATTGCGACAAAGAGACAAATTATGGACAATTCCAAGTTGGTAAATCAAAAGGGTTTTTTACATAATTATATCATGGCAAGTAATGCTGCTGTAGTGAACCCTTAAGCCTTGGTGTACACAATCCAGAGAAGGTATTTACAGGTGTGCAAAAAATTACAGCTAAAGGTAACCACTGCTTTCTGAAGAATACTAAACCTTGTCACCAGTGCTTGAGGTGAGGATGAAATCTATTTGAGATATTAATATTTTTTGCTATCTATCCTAGCTTTTCAGAATTTTATTTCATCTGGTGTTGACTCCTATGAGAAAAAAGACAAATGCCATGCATAACTTATTTTTTATGCTGTTCCTTCAAGGAGGGAATTGAGTTTGTTTCCTCACTTTTTCCCTTATTGCATCTGCCAGGGTCAAAGGATCTGTGAGAGACATTTGAATATATTTCTCTGACTTCCAGCTCAAAATTCTAAATACTGGTAGCTGTTTTGTGTACAAATTTAGAAATTAGAAAGTAACTTTTAGGTGATTAACTCTTAGTTACCAGTCACTGTATTTAAACACAGTTTGATGCTGGAGCCATGTAGATAGTTATACATGGAAATCATTCTAATCAGATAAAACCAAGTTCAGTTGTGAAGTATTTTATCTGCTAAAAGGTGAAAGCATCTAGCTCTAGAAAGGAATAGGCATGTGTTTGAGATATTCAGATAACCAGTGAATCTGGCAAGTCACCTTTTCCTGAATCATTCCAAGCAGAGTAACAGATTATTTGTTTTCAGGCTCTGAATCATCTGAAGAGTTTTTTAAACAGACAAGCAAAACTGGGTAAGTAAAGGTGATTAAGGAATTCATGTTTTCTACAGACAGTAGCTCAATATTCTCATTTCCTGTGTTCTAGTTTCTTAGCACAGGACTGGTATCATTCTTAAGCAGACAAATGGTTTTCACCTTTGAGGGCATGAGGGTAGAATGGGGAGCTGAATTCCAACAGCTTGCCATATTTCATGCTTTGAAACTTTTTTCTAAATGTTTTGTTGTGGACATAGATCTTCTATAGAAAAGTAGGCACTGTGCTTTAGAAAGTAAATGCTAAATTCAGGATTGCACAAGAGAATCTTTTAAAGAAAAGGCCTGCAACTCTGGAGAGATCCGGTTGTGGTGTCAATTGTGCAGTTTGACTTCTCCAGAAACTATTTCAGAGAGCAAAAAGGGAAAAATAATTATCATCTTCTATTCTGTCTCTTATGGTTTTATCTGTAATGAGAGTAGATTTCCTTTCCCAGCAGGTTTGAAGACAAAGGAGCAGCTCAGATTTCTTCTCAAGGAAGACTGGAAGAACTTGAGAGTGCTGAGAAAGAGAATGAAAATTCTTGTAATGCACAGCCTGACAAGCTGTGTGCCAAAGAAATAACACTGCCAGATATCCTAGGTGTGTTGTTATTTTGGTGACAAAGGTGATTAAGCCTGAAAAAGGCCACAAGATTTTTATTTCACATGATTGTGTATACAAATATATGCTTCCAGTCTTGTATCATGAAGTTCTGTTAATGCCTGCAGCTAACACAAGACTGTTCCTTAGCCTAGATACAAAATGGGGATGTTGTAAACACAGGAACAGAAAGGAAGAAAAAGTCCAAAAGTTAATCTCTTCTATGTGAGTCGTATTGCAGATGAAAAAGCACTGGCTAGTAATTCATGTAAAAATTTAGAAGAACATGTAATATGATCTTTCTGCCTTTCTCCAGAGGGAGATTTGTGCAGTGTAATATTCTGGTTAGGGGGGAAGTAAGAGCAGGTTTTTTAAAACAAAGTAGCCATTAAGCTTGTTCTTGTGCTTGTGTGTGTAAAATAGAGATTAATAATTGATTACACCTATAAATCTAACAGGTGAAGGTGATTTCTCAAAGGAATGTTTGAGCAAGAAAAGCACACAGAGCATCACTGAATGTGCCAACCCTGCCCAAGTGAAAGTGACTGAATGCCACAGTTCTCCTTTGGATGTTCTTGCTGCAGAGCAGTGTGACAGAGCAGGGGATGCCAGTCCCACCCTGAATGGGGACACATCATTCTTTAAGAACACAGAAGAAATGGATGAGCAGCAAAGCCAGCACAACAGTGAACACCAAGAGTCTGATTTAGAAGACAGCTCAGAGAGCAGGCTGGATAAAAGCAGGGAAGTGGATACTGATGTACAAAGTGTGGAAGCTGTAGAGGGATATGAACCTGAGAATGACTCTTCCCAGGACAAGGAACCTCCTCTGGAGGAGCTACCTCAGGCAGAGACACTTCACTCTGCCACCCTGAATAAAGTCTCCAAGAAGAGACTGAAGCAGAGCATTCAGAAAGTCAACGAATGGTTTTCAAAAAGCAATGAGGTTTTGTCTTCCAGTCCTTCAGTGGATGAATCTGCTGCATCAGCTGATGTTTCAGGTGTAGGAGAGCTGTGTTTATCAGATAAGGAGTCCTGTATTTCAGCAAAGACTGACTCTATGGCAGATTCCATGGAAATTGCAGCAGTGGAAGGAAGAAAGAGGTGGTCAAAACAAACAGCAGAAAACATCAAAGACAAAATATTTGGCAAAACGTACAAGAGAGGGAGGAAATCAAATCCCCCTTGTACCTTGAGAGACATTTTGCCTACTAGACAAAAGGAAGATGTGGCTGCTGCTAAGTGCCTGAAGGATTTCAGCAAAGACCGACTCAAACGAAAGAGGAAGACTGCCTGTGTCCTGCAGCCTGAGGATTTCATCAAGAAGAAAGACACAGAAAAGGCAGATGGGGGCCCTCAAAGTGTTAATGGGGGCCTTGGAGAGGCTGAAAAGAAAAGATGTGATGAAAGTGTTGCTGTTAATGAGAGCAACCTCTCTCAGAAGAGAGCAAATAATACATTAGCAGAACCTGAGGAAGGAGGAGAGTGCACGTGGAAAAAAGGCACTGAGAAGGTCACTGCCAAGCACTGTGATGGGGAACCAGAAATGTATAACTGTGATCAGAAAAGCACCAAAAAGAGAAGTTCTGCAGCAAAAAGATGCAGGCATTCTAGCAGGACCATGTGTGCTCTACAGTTAGTAGTGGACAGAGGCTCTGTTTTCCCTGATCCAGCTGAGCCCCAGATTGACAGCTACCCAAGCAGTGGAGAGCCCAGGAAAGCTGATCCTGAGCAAAACGCAGTCAGACGCAGCAGAAGGCTTCAGTTACTGTCTGAGGAAATGGCAAAAGAAACAAGGAAAGGAGTAAAGGGAGCCAGAAGTAACAGTGATCATGGAAGGTCTGTCTCTAGAGACCAAAGGAATTCAGCTCACTCTGCTGAGTGCAGAGACCTGTGTGAGCTTCAAGATGAGTTGAGTTACAGGCCAGTCACTAATTTGGAGGGAGGTGATCTGCAAGCAAATGAAGTGCAGGTTAATCTAAAGAATTTATCTGACACTGCAGAAGCTGGAAAGAGTCCGTTCAGTCCTTCATGTCTGCCTTCAAACTGTGGCTCCACTGTGCCTGATACAGGTTCTCAAGACAGTAAAATACTTGGTAGCCCCCTCCTCCTACAGCTTCCTTCAGTGCCTGCTGGGCAAACTGCCTCTCCCCAGACTGAGGAGGTGACTGAATCACCTACTGCTTCTCCCCCAGAATGTGAGCATGATTCACAAGATGTTCCAGAGGACTTCAAAGCTGAGAAGTTGCCAGTGGCTAAAAATGTTTTGGAATTGAGTAAGGAAGCTGAAGACAGTGACTTGGACACACAATATCTGAGGAATATATTCAGGCATCCCAAGCGCTCCTCCTTCAGCCTTTTTCAGACTCGTGCAGTGGAAGATCCTCCTCTTGAAACCTTCAATCTGTCATGTGCTGCTCAGGTAGAAAATAAGGCTAGCAAACAATTACAGCAAGAGGAGAAAGCTGATCAAAACTTGAGCAGGGTTTCTGGGAAAGAGGAGCTTAAGACCTGTGAGTCTGCACGTGTTGATCCTGTGCCTTGCTTTGCTGTCAGCACAGGAGAGCACAGGGATGGCATTTCACAGGCTGCAGAGGAAGGGACTCTGACACCAGCAAGAGCAGGAACTGCTCAGACTGAGCACAGTGGATTGCTGCAAGAGGAGCAGGGCAATGAAATGCCAGAGTCAAATGAGATAGGGATAGAAAATGAGTTGAGACAGAATCCCATTGAAAGTGATGGAAGCCAGAGTGATCAGAGTAACACAGAGGAGCATGATTCCAGGCAAAATGATTTAAACACAAGCCAGGAAAACAGCTTCAGTTCAGAAAGCAATCAGGCAGGAAAGACTGAAGTTGTTGATGGCACAGGACCAATTTTACATTTTCAATCCACATCAATGATTTGTTCTGCAACTTGTCAGCAAAGCCCTGCTGAGCTCAGCTGTGAAGTCACTAGGACAAAAAGTAGCAAAAGAGGAAGAAAACGTGTAAAGGGGAATGAAGAAGAAGCAGCCCAAACTGTTAGCCCAGCAATGCTCGAGTGTTCAGCTGCAGAGGCTCTGGAAGAACCTCTTGGGGAGAATTGTGATCTTACAGGTTTGTCTGAAACCCCCAATGCCTTACTGTGCTCTGACACTGACATTGAGAACACCAGCTTATGTGAAACTGATCGGAAAGAGCAATCTGCAGTGTTTGTGAAAAGTGGCAGTGCAGAGCTGCAGAGCAGAAGTGCAGGCTCTAAGCCAAGACCTCGAGGTGCTCACAGGTTTCGCAGGCGAGTGCAGAAACTGCCATCTTCAGATGAAGAGTCCTGTGAGGATGAGGAGTTGCCATGCTTTAGGGCATTCATCTTCAGCAAATCAGCAAGCACACCTTTGCAGACTGATAAACAAATGGCTTCTGTGGTGGAGTCTCCAGGGGCAGAGTGTCCAGGGAGCCCCAGTGTGCTGCCCCTCAGTGTCAGTCATGATGGCAATGTTGTGCAGAAAGTGTCAGAAGCTGCCCTAGGTCCTGTGTGTGCTTCACCAAGCCAGGAGTCAGAATGCTCTGTCAACTTGTTTTCTTCCCAGTCCAACATGTCTGAGGAATCACTTAATGGAGCACAAGAACTGAGCGAACATTTGCCACAAGCTCAGGTGTCCAAACAAATGAGCAGTGTAAATGACAGTAAAGAAACTTCTCAGAATTCTAGTGGAGGGCTGAAGGAAACCAAAGATGAGAGCCAAGAAGACCCAGACAAGGGAGCAAACCTAGGTACAAACAAGATTTTTCTCTCTGCAGCTGTTTAAAATGTCCTTACAGCAAGGTTTTTGGTGTGTGCATGGAAATTTTGTTCTGTATTTAAGGGGTGCTTGCTCTTCTAGAAGAATCTTAATCAAACAAAAACCTCTCAGTGGTTTATTTCCTGAAAATTATATTCTTCCAGTGTTCTTTGTTCAGAGCACAAGTGAACAGATTGGGCATTAGAGACTCTGAGGGAATTCATGTTTGAGGGAAGTGCTGGTTCTCTTACTGCAATGGGATACTTGCATTGTCTGCAAAATCACAGCCCATCCAAGCATTTTCCCCAGATGAAATGTTTGTTGAAATTGGCTGTAGAAGTTTTTAGTGAATATTTTGCCTTCTTTATGGCCTTTGTAAATGTTCAGGACTCTTTCATCCCTGTTGAAAGAGAATTCTGTTGAAACACTGAGTTCTGTTTACTTTGTCATGTGTGTGACATGGTATTCTTTGAAATATTTACTTAAAGGAAATCTGTCCTAATTTTAACATTTTCAAAACTTGCCACTTTAGTGTCATAATTTTTAGTTCTCTAAAACTTCCACATGCTAAGAAATTATGGATAATGTTGGTTGGTTTGTTGGTTTTTCTTTAACCCAGGGTTTTTTTTTTCCCACCTTCTTCAAGGTGAAGCTTCTGGATCTGACAGTGAAATAAGTATTGTGGAAGATTCCTGTGGAGCATTCTCTCAGGGTGAAATCCTCACCACACAGGTGAGTGAGCTCATGCACTGAGTGTAGAAGCAGCTTGCATTCCAGGAGATAAGCAAGCTGTGAATACAGTGGAAAATTCCTTTCATCATAATTCTTTATCACTAAATTACT
Organism: Leucosticte australis; assembly: GCA_025504685.1. Lineage (NCBI taxonomy): Eukaryota > Metazoa > Chordata > Aves > Passeriformes > Fringillidae > Leucosticte > Leucosticte australis. The sequence continues at coordinate 2,252,532 of JANIJU010000007.1, forward strand.
TCCAAAATAATAATTTATGAGGAACTGTAGAGCTGCTTCTCTGCCATTATTTGTCCAACTTTTCCTCCCCTGGTGACCTTACACTGCAATGGCCACAGCTTATTATGTGCTATTGGTTACAGGGCTTAATTATGGGAGATGCTAATTAATGCACCTCCACACTTGGCCAGTGCTGGAAATGTCAGCTCCCTATATTAAAACCTTTCATGATAGGAACATATAAGAATTTGGTGATAAGGAGCAGATTTATTACAATATGATATTTAGAAGCAGAGACTTATCTCCTCTGTGTAAAGATTAAATCAAATAATTCCATATTAGAGCATTATAGGTGCAAGTCCCAGCAGGCAGTGTCTGATCAAAGGTGTGTCTAGCAGTTTACTTTTTGTCTGCTGTTAAAATTCTGAATGCTGCTCAGTGGCCTGACTTTATATATTGGGTGATTTGGGCTGGGGGTTCTGATAAAGGGAAGTAGAGAAATCAAATTGAGGATTAGGGGGTTTTGTTTTGCTTTGGGGTTTTTCTTTGTCCTGTGTGACTTTAAGATAACTCTTATGCCAACTCTCTCTTCAGCATTTTCAGCCCTGTGGGCTTCATGTATGTCCCAAAAAAAAGTGAATTTAACTTTTGTGCTCTATGGGTGTATTTATTGATTTGGGCTGGGGGTTCAGCTGAGGGTTAGGGGCTTGGGGTTTTTGTTTTGCTTTGGGGTATTTCTTTGTCCTGTGGTCTTATGCCAACTCTCTCTTCAGCATTTTCAGCCCTGTAGGCTTTATGTATGTCAAAAAAAAGTGAATTTAATTTCTGTGCTTTAGGGTTGCTTCTCCTGTTTGCAGCATCAGTGTGAAATGTGCAGCTGGCAGGACCCTGCTCCTCCTGTAGCCTCATGGATGGAGATACTGGGATGTGCCCAGGCTGGATGGTTAATGGCCCTGGGGCTGTGGGGTTTGGGTTTGTGCTGTGGTGATGGTTTTCTGTTTGTCTGGGAGTTTTTATGGGGTCAGTAACAAAGAGGCTCCACACGGGGCCAGTGCTGGAGATAAAATGAAATATTCAGTTCTGTGCAAATTGCTTCATCATGTAAAGGGTTTGGGTTTTTAAAAAGGTTTTTTGAAACCCTTTGAGCTGTTCTTATGAGGATCTGCCCATGGCATGGTTTTGATCATGTAATATAATTTTTGAGGAGGAACATAAGGAAGAATATTATGAAATGTTTTAGTCCTTTAAATGATCTTTGAGGCTTTTAGTAATGGTGGAAAATGAAGACTCAATTTAGAATTTAATAATGAACATCATGGATTGAGCTACTAATGGAGTTTGGACAGAATTATTTTCAAATAAATTTGTGCAGGAATTGTGTTGTTTTCTGATTGATTAAACTCTGAGGCACCTAAACTGAAATAACTTGACTGATAAAATGAGTGTGTGGTTGTTTGAGTGGTTTTGCTTCTGATTTTGGATGTGTGCACTATTTGTTATAGCAAAAGCACCACAGTCACCTTTTCAACATGTGGCAAAAACTTAATTCAAAACCATTTTGCTATTTGTAATTTTCAAGTGTTTGTTAAAGAAATGAATCCTGAATTTGCTAATGTTGGCATTCTTGTGCTCCTTTGCAGCAAAAGAATGCAATGCAAAACAGCCTGAAAAAACTTCAGCAAGAAATGGCTGCACTTGAAGCAGTGCTAAAGCAGAATGGGAGCCAGAGCTGTGAAGTTTTACCTGTCCAGAGGGAACTGCCACATTCCAGTACTGAAGCAGCATCTGAAATGGATCAAACAAGAGAAGAAAATAACAGGTCAGTGGTTTTGTTTGGAGTTTTGGGGTTTTTTTATGTTTATTTCCTAATTTTTATTTTAAAAAAAAATCCTAAGTTTCTCTGAGCTTCTGGGAAATTACAATAATTTCACTGTTGCTACATTTTTCTGATGCTTAAAAGAGTGAAAAGGGTATTAAAATCAATTTCCCTCTCTCAAGGTCTCCAGAATTGTTGCTTTCACCTTCTAAATCCTCTTTAAGGAAGAGATCAGATCTGGAGAAAGGCCCTGAGTGTGACAGTGCTCTGAAGAACAAAACTCCCTCTGAAAAGACAAAACCTGTGCAGGAGGCAGTGCAGGAACGCAGGCAGTGCCAGCCTGAAGCAGGTAACATTGAAGAGAAAAACCCAGTGCTTTTGGATTTCTGGTGCTTTTCTCCTGTTCTTTTCATGTTTTTATATATCAGCAAGATACAAATTTTTCCTGTAAATCCATGATTTTAATTTATATGTTCCTGATCATTTGAAAAAGGTGTTGCTGCTTTGGTAGCCCAGCTGTGTGGCTGCCCATCAAATGGGGTGTGACAGCTTTCTGACACCAATAGGAGTTTTTCTGTCTCACTTCTAAATTCAGACAGTTTGACAAATATGCTGCTCAAAGTTCCACAGGTATTCTAGTGTCTTGCCTATAGATCAGGAAAAAGTAATGTTGGAGGCAAAGGTGAAGTAATAAACATAAAAGGAGAGGAAGTAACTGCAGAATTTAAAGAGCAACAACCTTCTGCCATGACTACAAGAAAAATGCAGTTTTCTCAAGGAGCAATTTCTTGTTTCCTTCAGAAAATGGAGAGGAGCAGAAATCTGAGACCAGACCAAACAGTGCATCTGTCTCATCAGATCTTTTTGGAAGTGAGACCCAGAGCCCAGATAACTCTTCCTCCTCTGTGAGGCTTTTTACCCCTCAAACTGCAGAAGCCACAGCTGGGCCTGTCATGGCTCAGAACACTGAGAAAAGCTGTGGCCCAGGACACAAATTAAAGAGAAGTGAAAGTTTTTCTGTATCTCTTCTGAACAATTCAACTGGGAAAGAAAATGCTACAAATCCAGTGGGGACCAAGAGGAAAGAAATGTCAATTGTGGTCTCAGGTCTGAATCACAGTGAGCATGTAAGTGGATTTCAGAATTTGGAGATCAGTAGTTAATAATTGCTGATTACCACTAAAATCCTCAATAGAGAGATCTCTAAGTGTGATAAAACTGATCTTGCAGGAATTGCAGTCAGACTTTATCACTCCTAAAGCTGGGAGGATGCTGCCTGTAAGGGCACTGTTAGGCTTAGTGAAATTTGAACTTTTTAAACAATCCCTGATGTCTGGGGGGGAAATAAAGGATTGCAAAGCCTTGTAGAAAGCCTTGGGGCTGGGGAGGGGCTGGGGGTGTTTGGTGCAGTCAGTGTTCTCAGATGATGCTGCTTCACCCAATTTCTGATCCATAGGGAGCATTCTGTAAGTAGGAAATCTGAGTTGCTAATAAACCTGGTTCTGCACTCAGTTTCCAGAAGGATTTGGCTTTTGGGTTATAAAATACACACCAGGAGCTCTGCATTATTTTAGTCTGTTGAATTGAGCCAAAACTAAATGTATTTTCTGTGTGCCAGCACATAAAACTGTTACTTTAAAGTAACTATCCTCTTACATCATGCTCCTAAAAACTGGGGCTGTTGTGGAGGTTAAAACTGTTGCTAACTATTATTTTCTTAACCACTTTTCAGTTGGTGGTCCAGAAGTTTGTGAAAAAAACTCAGAGTACTTTATCTAATCACATTACTGAAGGAACAACCCATGTCATCATGAAAACAGGTTTGTTGGGAGCTGGGGGACCAAATCCTCTCTTGACAGACCATACAGAATTTTACCTTCAGTTTAAACAACAAGCAGACAGCTCAGCAATACATTTAATAAGTTTGAGGAAAAGGTATTGATTGTTTTCTCTACTGAAAGTTTTTTGTTTAAGCTTCTGAGTTTTCTCATTGTGTTTCAGAGGAAAAGTGTGAGGGCATGTTTTCCCTTGTGCAATTCAAAGTTAATGTTACTTGCTATTTGTTTCTTCAGCTGTTTGCTCACAATGCTCAGGTGTTGACAGCACACTAGTGTGAAGTAGTTCAGAACCAACCAAAAAGAAAACAAAGATAGTTCCCAAAGAAATCATGCTTTTCTTGCCTCTTATCTTTATAGAATAATTTTAAAAGGGCTCACAATTGGTACATGTGATTAATTTCTACTCATTTCCTTCAGTTTAGTAGGATGACAGTGGATTTTTGGAACCTTTGTATAGTTGTGATGTTTTGCTGCTGCACTTATCTGTCTGTAAAAGCAAACATTCTTTGCTACCCTGAGCTGTGTTTTTTTGCTAGTGTGTCACAGACATGTTTTATGAAAAATCCTTTCCTTAGGATTTTTTCCCTCCTGAGTTGCTGAGAGGCCTCAGGAACAAAGTGCAAACAATGATTATCTGCTGCTGTGGAATGCAACAGGTGGATCTGGGATTGGTCTCATCTGGTTGTTTCTAATTAATGGCCAATCACAGTCCAGCTGTCCAGACTGTCTGGGTCAGAGACAAACCTTTGTTATTCATTCCTTTTCTATTCTTAGGATTTCAGCAGAAGGCTGGCTTTCTTCTGTTCTTTTAGTATAGTTTTAACATAATATATATCATAAAATAATAAATCAGCCTTCTGAAACATGGAGTCAGCTTTCTCATCTCCTCCCTCATCCTGGGACCAATGTCACAGCTAGTGGCAGAACTAAAAGAGGTTTTTCTGTTGTTTTTCCTGCAGATGAGGAGCTGGTGTGTGAACGGACCCTGAAGTATTTCCTGGGCATTGCAGGAGGAAGATGGGTGGTCAGTTATCAGTGTAGGTATCACTGCTTCTGGAGATCAATGCTCTTTGCCCTCCTGCCAGGATTGCAGTCTCCACTGCTGCAGTAAAGAAAAAGGATCTCTTCATGCCTTGCCAGCTGATGTTTTGCAGTGTTTCTTCTAAATATTTTAGAAGAAATTAACATTAAGAAACACAAGCAGCAATATCAAGCTTCTTACTCTTGTGAATTACTTACTCTCTTACTCTCACTGTTTCTGCTCCCCACTGTGGCAAAAGCCTTTTGTCCCTCTTAATTTAAATCTTTGCAATGCATGGCATCAATTAGTGTAAAATTAGTATTATTTATAAATGGTTTAAAAATTCTTGAAGTACTTTCAGTGTTACACTGTATTCCTTTAGTACAAATACCTTCCATTTAATGTAGCAGGGAAGTCAGAGTACTGGTAGTGGAAGAACCATTTTGCTGGATAAAATTACTTTTCTTCTTCTGATCTTTTTATTTAGGGATAATTCAGTCTTTTAAAGCAGGAAGAATTCTGGATGAGGTAAGTCTTTTATCTTGAGTCAGATGTCAAAGGTTAAATAATGCTGTTACATGATGGACTTAGGAGTTCATTTGTATTGTACAGACAGATGCTGTCTAAACATTTCATATGGAATTTTAGCTCTGAAGCCCTGGGTTCTGGACTTAGAAGGTTTTGTATTGTACAGACAGATATTCTCTAAACATTCAATATGGAATTTTAGCTCTGAAGCCCTGGGTTCTGGTTTTACCAAATGCTAGGACCAAAATCCACCTTTAGGCCCTGTGCATTCTTTGGTGTTGCAGACATAATGAGTCCCTATTATTTTTTTATCAAGTTACAGACATATTTTTATAAGTGTTCCTACTGATGTTAATAGATTATAAGATAAAGCAAAATATCTATTCTTTGTTTAAAGAAATAATGTTATATACAGATAATTTCTATCAAATAAGACTTTACTGATAGACAATTACAGTCTTGGAGTGTCTTTTATTTAGTGTGCTAGATTACCATACAGTTTAAGTATCATTTGTTCCTTTAAAAATTGCCTGAGGCTGCAGGGGTTTTGTTACTCCAGCATTTCTCTTGCAAAGCCTTTTAATTCATAGATTTTCAGTTCTGAAATCTGACACCTTCCTGTTTTGAAGCAGAACTCTGACAGGAAAGTGTTGTCAGTCTCTGAGCTTCTGATTCCTTGCTTTGTTGTGTTCCAGGAGAGCTTTGAAGTCAGAGGAGATGTAATCAATGGGAGAAACCATCAAGGTCCCAAGAGGGCCAGACAGGCCCTGACTGGAAAGGTACAAGCACATCAGGGATGCAAATTCCATCCTGCTCTGTGCTGACTGAGCTTCTGGAACTTCTCCCAGCCTCTCTGCACACAGAGTTGTACAAATTAATCATATTTTATCCATGAAGGGTGAGCTCTGTCAGCAGCAGAGCAGATATTCTGTAAGGGCTCACTGAGCTTGGAGTGAATGCTGTCTTTTGATAACATTGGGTTAGTGGTCTTCAATATTCTTTTAGTTTTATTCTTAAATTCTTTTGGTTTGTAGGTTACAAAAAGCTTTGGATATGCTGTGTGGAATAGTCAGAGCTTGATAGGAAGCCCTGGAAGTGCAATGAAAACAGCAAATTAAAAAAACCAGCATATAAAGCATTGCTCTTTAAAAACTCCCTATGAACTCCAACATGTTCCTTGCTTTTCAGATCTTTAAAGGCTTTGAGATCTGTTGCTGTGGACCCTTCACTGACATGACTACAGGTGAGGTGTTCTAGTGGAATTGGATGAATGGTTAACACAAAAAATGTTTGGAGGGACACTGTGCATTCACCAGAATTTTACATTTGACCTCTTCTTGGATAATTTTTTACCTCTTTTCCTCTTGTAACTTTTAAAATACCTCCATGGGGTAAGGTGTAGGTAAATAATTTTATGCAGTTCTAGCTCCAAATGGAGTGGAAATGTTCTCTTCTCTTTGGATGTCCTCAGACAGCCCCTGGCAATTTTGCTGCATTTCAAACTAGGCTTTTTATCTAGTTTATCTCTGGATAAATTACCTAGGAAAAGCATTCATGTCATGCTGTCTGGTAATTGGTATTGATGCTCTTATCTCTCATATTTGAGCATTTTTATTTCTGTCTCAGTACACAGTTCCTAAGTACCCTTTCCCTGGCAGTTCACATCCTTACTGTAGCCTCCTGTCTATAGGAGCAAATGTTAGGAGTGAAACACTTTAACAAAGCTAAAACTTCATAGATAAAGAAAAAGCTGTTCAGCATAGCTTCATTTTTTACTTTTAAAATTTAATAAACTATGTCACAAGTTTTTGAAAAATTATTTTTCTACTTCATATTTTTGTACTTGACTTCCCATTTTTGTGGCTTATTCAGCAGATACTTTCTGATTTATCCAATATAACTTTATTTTTGACTGGGTGAAATATACTCACGTTTCTTGACATTTACAGTAATTGCTGCAGAGGATGCAGTGCTTTCACCTGCTGCAGTGATCCTCTTACATTTGAGAGACTTCATCTTCTTCACTACCCATTCAACAAATTGGTGCAAATGAACTACTTTGGCTACTTTTGTTAATGAGAGATAATCACAGTTCAAACTTCTCATTTTTAATTTCCATTTCACCTCTTGCATCCATATGAGAGGAGGAAATAAATGGTGATTTTTTTTCAGGGTTTGGTTTTGTGCAGACCTGTCTGGGGGCTGAGGGAAGGGGGAGTTGATGTTCCCTAGCAGGTTTGGAAGTGAGAGAACTCTTTTTCTACTGAGGCTCACATCAAATGATGGTGCTTTGTGAATTGGAACAAATTTTTGTGTCAGCTTCAGTGGGATAGAAAACACTCAAGTGACTTGTCACTGTCATATTTTCTGAGAAATCCCTTCACCAGGATTTCTTCTCCTGGGAAGCTGAGAAGCCTCAGAGAAAACTGAAAACAATCATTATCTGATTGCTTCTCCCGTGTTTGGCTGCTTTGGAGTGTGGCTGGAGATTGTTTACCAACAGGTGCATGTTTGAGTGGTTTCATGTAAATTGTTTTTATTTAATGACCAATCACCATCAGCTGTGCTGGGACTCTGGAGAGAGTCAGGAGTTTTCATTATCATTCTTTGTAGCCTTGTCTGTATCCTTTCTCTATTCTTGAGCATAGTTTAGTACAGCATTCTTTAATATAATACCATACCATAAAATAATAAATTAGCCTTTTAAGAACATGGAGTCACATTCATCAATCTCTCCCCTCGCTGGGGTTGTTTGCCCATTCCACAGTGACTGACTGATTTCATCTGATTTCTTCAGAGCACCTGGAGTGGATGGTGGAGCTCTGTGGTGCCTCTGTGGTGAAGCAGCCTGACCTGTTCACCCCCACAGCAGTAAGTGCTGAGGAGTTTTTACCCTCCCACAGTTTGCAGAGCTGTCTGCACAGCCTGGCAGTGGCTCTAGGCCTGGCCAGCCTTCACTGGAAGGCTCCCTTGGAGTGGACACATGATTGGTGTTGGCCAGGTCACTAATTTGTCTTGAAATTAGCACTGAGCCTTCCCTTGCCAGCTCCAAAAGGCTTTAGTGACTGAGTGTAGTCACAGAATTTCTGGAGAGAAATCACAGAAGAATCTTGGCAACTAATGGCTTTCTCCCTCCACTTAAATTCCCCTCTGAAGTGAAACTCTGAATTAGTTAATGCTCTCTATAAATGAATATGAGAATTATATAAGAACAGATAACAATAGCATTTTTATTTTTTATCTTAAAATCCTAGAATTTTACTGCAGTTGTGGTTGTGCAGCCAGATGCTTGGAAGGAAAACGTGGATTATGGAGGTAAAGCAACATTTTTCTGAGCTGCTTTCTGGTTCACATCAAGTGTCTTTATCACACCTGTCCTTTGAATAGCTAAATATCAGAGGGTTGTAGAGAAATCAAAATTCTATTCATGGAGATGGAAGTATGTCTTGTAAGAAAAATCTAGAAGGACAAATATATTGTTTCAAGAACCAGCAATAGTTTGAAAAGCTGCTCTGGCAGATGAAAGCTGTTGCCTCCTCTGTATCATCAGCTCTACAGAAACTTCCCTAATTTAATAGTATTTAAAAGGTGGGCAAGGGTGTCCTTGGAGGACCAATAAGATCTAGGAGACAGCCTCAGATGGAACAAGATTCCCTTAGTCTGAAAAGGTCATGTTAAAAAGCTTTAACAGATGTAGTTTTGCCTTTTTTTTGCTTTTAAGCAAAATGCTCAGGAGAAACCATGAGGCTTTGAAAGTGCAAGTGGGGTTCTGGAAAGAATGGGAGCTAGTTAGGCTCCACTAAAGTCCAACAAAACAGAGGAGCAGGATGATGATGTAAAAAACCCAGCTGTTTCCATGGCACTGGAAAAAGGAGAAAATAAAAAGATCCTGGGATGAGGAAGAACACTGAAAACACTTTAATAATTTTCTGTTGCTTCTCTTAATGAGACTCATTGCTTGTCACACACTCAGTGTGTCTGGGCAGACAGGAGCCAAAGCTCTGTCACTGAGATCCTAAATGAAAAGACAACAAGTGCATTCTTTATTTTCAGTGTTTATGTTGTGGTGTTCACTGCTTCCTGCTTGGCCACCTCTGCTCTTGGAGCCCAGCCTTACCTGCCTTGACAGGCACTGCCACATCTCTGCCTTTTTAGCAAGCCTTTTAAAAAGCAAACAGCTTATTCTGAAAGACATCAGTAGCCTCACCTTAAGCTTGTTTGGACCTCTTGATAGCAGCTGCACCATTTATTTCTCTGTCTTTGTCTTGCAGCAATCCAGCAGCAGAGCAGCGTTGCCCTGGTAACTCGGGAGTGGGTCCTGGACAGCGTGGCCTGCTACCAGTGCCAGGAGCTCAGTGCTTACCTCGTGTCCTGAGGGTGAACAGCAGCTCTCAGCAATCATAACATTACTGAAATGTTACCCTCTGGAAGGTGGAATTGCCCTCTGTTCTTTAAAGCTTTACATTAGCTTAAAGAACTGTGAGATTAAAAATGTTAAGCCAATTTTAAAAGTTAGAGAATGTAACATATGGCCTCCTCAGAGAAATGGTGATGTGTTGTTTGCCACTGCAGCCAGTTTCTGTTTAAATACCTGGGGACAGTCATTTGCTTGGGGACATTCCTTAAAAGAGGAATATTGGGCTCAGGGTTTCAGTTATACCTGCACTCTGAGTAACCTCCATATTTTCATTTTGCTTAAATACAAACCCTGAATGCTCTTTTGTGATTAATAATGCACCAGCCTTGGCCACTGATTGATTATGGTTGTGTTGAAAACTCTACCAACAGCTTTCCTGTTGTGCATCACAGTGCCAGAAACCTAACCAGAAACACAGGTATGGTCCCCAGAAATGCAATGATTGAGTCTAAACAGAAGGGAAGGCACAAAACCAGGCTTAAAACCAGGCTTAAAATTTAGTACCAGTGCTGTCAGGCTGATTGCTGCCAAGTGTATGTGGCACTGTGGAAGGATAATGAATAGATGCATTTAGGTATCCTGGTGACCCATGATAAGCCCAAAAATATCTGCTTCTAATAGTCCCTGCTTGTAAAATGAGGCTGCAAAGAAATTGGCTTTTTATGAAAGAAAATGTCTTGCTTGTTTCTGTTGCCAAGCAATTCAATTTCATATCTAATTTTGTACTTTGGGAACAGAACTGCTTGTTTAAAAAGCACAAAAAATGTAGCTAAGTTCATAAAATTGTTTTGTGATAAGATGCTGCTGTCTTGGAAAGTTACAGAAAGTATGTTTATAAATATTTGAATGCACAGAAGAAATAAAATTATTTTGGCAAATATTTACCTACTTGTTTAGCTTTTATGTGAACCAGTCCCTCAGTCTCTGCACTGAGGCATATGTGAAAAAACACCTTAGTCCCACCTCCTGAAACGGGGAAGGAAGTGGAGACTTACTAGAGAAAGTAAAAATGTAAATGAGAATTTCAGAGATGCAATCAGAGCTGCAGTTGCTATCACCCTGAGAAGTGAAAGTGTTATCAACTCTGCTGCAGCTGCCAAGTGCAGGTAGGCTGCTCAAGCATTGCTGCTGGCACTGGGAGAGCTGGAAGCTTTTGCTCAGCTGCTCTTCCCTCCTGGGTGACAATTGCAGAGCTCCCAGGCTGCCCAGCACAGCCTCACCTCCAGCTGCTGCTCTTATCTCTGCAGCCCATGCTGGCAGTGGCTGTTTGATCATCCACATTTCAAAGGACAGCTGCAGGCAAGGACTAAATCCTGCCTGTTGGAGGCCAGGAAAAGGCCAAGCAAAGCTGTTTTGCTTTGTGAAATTGTCCCCAGATATCGGTGCAAAGAGTCTCTCTGTCAGGTCAGGAACCAGCTCCAGGTGGATGATTTTCTACAGGAATGACACCCAAGGTGCTGCTGCTCCTCCTTGGGGGTGACCAGGTCTGTGGAAACTGTAAAATCTGTGAACTTTCCAAGTGATCTCCACCTGCTGCAAGATTTGAATGAGGGGAAATGATTTCCAGACAGCCAAAGCCAAGGAATGCTTCCAGAGGAGCAGCTGAGGGGATGAGGGATCTGTCCTGGAACCCATCTGCACTTCTCCAGTCACATTTCCAGCTTTGCTAATAAAGCCCCAGCCCCTGGAGTTTCAGAGCACTCTCTGGGTCATTCTGAGATCAGGCTTCTCAGCTTCCCAGGAGGAAAATCCTGGGTGAAGGGATTGTTTCAGGGAATGTGAATGCCACAGCAGGGCTGAGCCAGGTCAGAGCCTTCCAGCTCCAGCTGTGCACAGCTGCCTGCCTGCTGTGAGCTCTGCTGCTCCGTGCTGGGCTGGGCTGGCCCAGGGCTACCAGCCACACCTGTCACTGACATATTTTATGAAAAAGCCTTTTGCTAGGATTTTTCTCCTGAGAAGCTGAGAGGCCTCAGAAAGGAAATGTAAACAAGAATTATCTGCTGCTGTGGGATGCAACAGGAGCATCTGTGATTGGTCTCATGTGGTTGTTTTTAATTAATGGCCAATCCCAGTCCAGCTGTCTCAGACTCTCTGGTCAGTCACAAGATTTTATTATCATTCCATTCCTTCCTATTCCTTGCTAGCCTTCTGATGCAATCCTTTCTTCTATTCTTTCAGTATAGTTTAAGAATATCATTTTCTTTTAATATAATATATATCATAAAATAATAAATCAGCCTTCTGAAAACATGGAGTCAAGGTTCTCATCTCTTCCCTCGTCCCAGGACCCCTGTGAACACCCCCACACACACCAGCTCCAGGAGCCCTCGTGCTGCAAAGGTGCAGAAAAGGAAGAAATCCCAGAGTTCAAATGAGCCTCTCTTGAACTGGTAGAGTGTCAGAATTCAGGACATCCCTCTGGCTCTCCTGGATTGCCCAAACCCCTGCCCAGGGGGCTCAGAGACCCTGGCACAGAGCCCAAGACCCCTGTGACT
>JANIJU010000007.1:2279179-2296921 GCA_025504685.1 Leucosticte australis
GGGACTGGCACATGAAATTCAAACTGCTTCTGTAGGGACTGGCACATTAAGTTCAAACTGCTTTTTAGGGACTGGCACATTAAATTCAGGAGCCTGAGAGTGGCTAGAGCACAGTGAAAGGGACTGCACTTGCTGTGTGATGAGGAAAGAAGGAAGCCCAGTGGCTGTGGGACATGGGGATGGTGAGAACACCTGCAAGTAGGTTCTGAGGAGTGGGCAGTGACTCCTGTGTGCCTCTGACTGCTACAAGCCAAGATTTGGGATCTGGTTCTGTCCAACAAGGTTTGCAAAGGCTCTGGGGAACCCAGAGAGTGCAAGAAAAGCATCAAGATGCTGAGGGTTGCTCTCCACACACTGCATTGCTCAGTTCTTCCTCCTCCCTGACTGCAGGTGGGGTTTTCATGCTCTTGCAGCCTGCTCACAGTGTCCAGTCACTGATGGAGCTTTTCTGGTGCTGGTAAATCTGCAGCTCCAATTCCCCAAAATGCCTTCAGTGTGCAGCTGCAGCCTCAGACCTGGCTGTGAGAGCAGACACAAAATATTGAGTCAAAAGCTATTGCTGTAGTGAGGACAGAGACAGCTCCTGGCAGCTCAGGCTGCTGAATCAGGCACAGACAACCTGCAAATGCTGCACAACATTGCAGGAGTCAGGACAAGGGAGAGGCTGCTCAAGGCAGCTGTTTCAGCTCCAAAATGAATTCATGCAGACAAATCCTCTGGGTTTTTCACTGAAGGGGGGGCACAAGTGTATTTCAAGAGCTGGAGAGAGACATCAGGACACAAAGGTAAGTTGGGCAGTAAGAGCTTTTGAGAGGATGTGTGGTTTGAGTTAAAAATAAACACAGCCAAGCACCACAGATTTTCCAATCATGTTTATTTTTCCTGTAGCCCACAGACACAGCTGGATCTGGCAACAGAGCAGATTCTATTTTTCCATAAAGTGTCCATGTGACATTAAGCCCAGGCTAATACTGTCATCAAAGGCATTCAGAGGGGGCAGCAGCAGAAGCAATGGGAGATGCTGGGAGGAGGCCAGACAGCAAGGCACAAGGGCAGGGAGCACCTCCTCCCCCCTGCCACAGCAGAGACAGGGTGCAGATATGCATAAAGGCATTTTTCTCATCAATACCAGACAAACACAGCACCATGCAACACAAGCTGCAGCTGGAAGTGGGTGGGGAGCAGGACATGGATTGTTATTGCAGTTCTTGTTGGGAGCCGTGTGTGCAGGACAGGGGGAGAGCCCAGGGGGTGCCCAGGTGTCAGCAAAGCTCCCCAGGGGCATTTGCTTGTGGGAGGGAACCACGATCCTCAGGATGCATCTGCTGGGACACACCTCTCCCTTAGAGCCAGATCCACTTGGCTGCATTTCAGATGCACTTTGAGTATCTGAAATGCTGTGGGAAGAGACATCTGTCTGTTTTCTTTGCAGGAGGTGGGCTGCTGTGCTGTCTCATCGGGTTAAGGTTCCTTCCCAGCCCTCCCTCCCAGCTCTGGCCCAGACCTGCACCTTCCATGGCACTTGCTGTCCAACAGCATCACCTCAAACATCATTTCCCTTCTGAAGGAAGATTGGAAGAATACCTTCTCCTGATCACACTCTGCTGCTCCCAACCCCCCTCCTCCCTCCAGCCCAGGTCCCAGAGAGCCCCCAGCCCACACTGTGTGTGCTGTACAGCTGCACAGGGGCAGGGCCTGGGCTGTGGGGCCAGGAGGGTGGCACACACACACACACACACACACACACACACACACACACACACAGAGCATGGCTCCCTCTGACTGTTTCACCCAGTCACAGACCTTCCAGCACCCGAATACTCCTCTGCCAAGTGGTTCCTTCATCCCAAGCAATCTGCACAGCAGCAGAAGTCTCCACAGTGCAGGGCAACTTGTGCAGCCCTGCTTGCAGCTGGCACCTTTGCTCAGCCCTAGAGACTGAGAGAAAGGCTTTGGAAAGGCAGGCTAGCTCCTGCAGCCAGCACCACGCCCTGGTCTCAGCCAGTCACTGTACAAATGGACAACACACACGCGTTATTTACAGCCCCTTCCTCACATGATGGAGCAGCTCTTGGCTCGGTCTTTCCTGATCTCTGTGTCACTCAGGAAGTCTGTCCTGCCAGGCATCTGTGACGCCCGCTTCAGTCCCCGTTTGGAGTTGCTGCGTTTCAGGTTCTTGTGCACCCTGTTGACCGAGGCCAGCGTGGTCAGGTGGAACACGTCCCTCACGCTGTTCTCTGACACCTTGGAGGAGCACTCGGCGTAGGCCACTGCCCCAATCTGCCGTGCCAGCGCGCTGCCCTGCAGCCAGAGAGAGCAGCAGGGAGGGGAACAGGGTTAGCACACCGTGCACGTGTGGGAAATGCGCATTTTGTGATTGGCTTTTCGCATTAAAATGTTCATTGAAATGAATATTGTTAGGAAAATTAATCCCCAAAATGCGTATTTTATGATTGGCTTTTCGCAAATGTTAAAATTAATATTGTTAGGAGAATTAATGCACAAACATCAGAGGTTTATGTCCAAAAAGGAGGCAGAGGAGTCCTTTGACTTTATTCAAATAAAGGGAGAGGCCATGGGGCATTGCCCTGGGATCTCTCCAATTTTTATCTCAATTTCCCACATTTCCCCTCTCTCTTTCCCCACTGGCTGAGGTACTTGAGAGGTAAAAATTTCCCAATAAGCCTGATATTGAAGATTTCCCTCTAATGTATAACCCTCCCTTTTGTTAGGAAAATTAATCCACCAACATCAGAGGTTTCTGTCCAAAAAGGAGACAGAGGAGTCCTTTTACTTTTTTCAAATTAAGGGAGAGGCCATGGGGCATTCCCCTGGGATCTCTCCAATTTTTGGAGGACACAGCTGTAAAAGCCTGAATGAGAGATGCAGGGTTCCAGGTGGCTCTCCAAAATGCAGTTTATTCCATCCAAAGTGTTCCAGCAGTCCAGGGTCGTGGGTGACAGAGCCTGTGCCTACAGCTGTCAGCTCCAGCTGCAGGCAGGCCTGCAGACCCTGAGTTTAGGTTACAATGCATTCTAGACTTTTCTTTGCTGAGCATCTTCATACAGCAGAATCAATCTACACCTTAACTTTTATCTATCTTAACTTTTATCTCTGGCCCTGCAGCCAGAGAGAGCAGCAGGGAGGGCAACAGGGCTAGGACACCATGCTGGCCAAGGAGGATGTGTGAAAAATGCAGATTTTATGATTGGCTTTTCACATTAAAATGTTCATTAAAATGAATATTGTTAGGGAAATTAATCCATAAAATGAGTATTTAATGATTGGCTTTTCACAAATATTTGTCACTGTGATATTTTCTGAAAAATCCCTTGGCCAGGATTTTTCTCCTGAGAAGCTGAGAAGCCTCAGAAAAGAAATGTAAACAATAATTCTCTGATTGCTTGGAATGTGGTCTGTCTGCACCAACAGGTGCATCTTTGATTAGTTCCATGTAAATTGTTTTTAATTAATGACCAATCCCAGTCCAGCTGTGTTGGGACTCTGGTCAGTGACAGGTTTTTATTATCATTCTTTCCCAGCCTTCTGTATGTCTCCTTTCCCTTTCTTTAGAATAGTTTTACTATATCATTTTCTTTTAATACTGTATCATATCATATCATATCATAAAATAATAAATCAGCCTTCTGAGAACTTGGAGTCAAATTCTCATCTCTTCCCTCATTCTGGGGACCTTCAAACACCACCACAGGACTCAGCCTCCCTTTTTATACCAATTGCCCACATTTCCCTCTCTCTTTCCCCTTTGGCTGAGGTTCAGACTTTCCAGAACACCTGATACCAAAGATTCCCCTCTCATGTATAACCCTCCCTTTTAATTTTTAATTCTTATGGAATTTAGGGGTTTTTATTCCCCATTGTTTCTTTCATCTTTCAATGTCTAATTTCATTTCTCAGCAAACCTAAAGTCACTGGGAGTCAGTGGGAGCAGAAAGAGCTGCACTGAACTGGAGATGCAGAAGGACAGCACTCCCCTTTAGCCAGCCCAACCTGTCAAATCAGGCACTTCCACCTGCTTTGAGGAATGACTTTGGTGGCTGCTCAGCAGAGCACCAGGAATGGGTGAGGGTCTTCCAGAGCTGGGGACAAGAGTGGTGGAAACACGAGCAGCTCTGAGCCATGACCAAAGCAGCTGCAGCCCAGGGCCTGGGTGCAGTGTCACAGCTGTCCCCTCCCTGGGCACTGCCCAAACCCACCTGCTCGTGTGTCACAGGGATGAGGCGCTGCTTGGAGAGCTCCCTCAGGGTGTTGAGGTCTGTCCTCATGTCCAGCTTGCAGCCCACCAGCACGATCTTGGCGTTGGGGCAGAACTCCTGCGTCTCCCCTTGCCACTGTGGAGGAAAGGACAGGCTCTGGTGGGTGGCTTTTCCAAGCAGGGTGTCACAACTGGTCAAACACTGATTAGCATATCAGGGCTCTTTAATGACTGCCAAGGGCAAGGATGGGAATGGCCAGAGCACCTTTCATGCTCGCCTGTTCCAGATCATGCCCTGCAAACCTGCCCCATCCAAGGGGTGCTCCCCTGGGCAAGGCCACAGCAGGCCAGTCCTGGCTGTGCAAAAACAACAGCCACACAGTCTGGTGCTCTGATCTGGGACCCCAAAGGTCAACAGGGCCAGTGGAGAGCTCTTTGCACACTCACACACTATTCATTACTGGAAACCACCTGTTAAAGACAGGATGATGTTCAGAGCACAGCTATAGCCAGGGAAATTAAGAATTGAAGCAATGGAAAGAGAAGGCCAGGGCAAACATCCATGTCCTTGATATAAATTACTCCTTTCAAAGCTCCCAAAGTGAATGCCTGATGGCAGCTGTGTCTGCAGCAGTAAATAAATCCATCACCTGTGACCTCCCCCGGGGGAGACCTGCACAGCTCTATCAGCATGCCAATGCCCCAGTTACTTATCTAGTGGTGCTGAAGTAGAAAGCAGATAATAAATAGAGATTACCCCCAGCTGAAGTGTCACTTGGAATTAGCAATTTCCTGCTACAATAACTCAGGGTTAAAGTATACCCTGGGCAATTAGAAGCAGAAAGAAAACCAAGCCACCAAGCCCAGTGACCACAACCTCGTGGGGAAGGGAGGGCTAAAACCACTCAAATGTCATTCAACAACCAGTATCAGACCAAAGCAACTGCAAAATATGAAAAATCTTATTTTCTGTCAGGAGATTGTCCTAGGTATCTCCAGGTATCTGCTTGCCAAGGACTCAGGCACCCCCAGCCCCTGGGCAGGGTGCTGGAGGTCACGGTGCTGCAGCCACAGACCTACACAACCTCACAATGAACAGATCCACTTCTTTTGGAGCTTTCACTCTAATTTATGTGAAGGATTTGAGCTACAAGGTCTGTTCACACCTGGCAGAGGTCCCTGCAGTGAAACAGGGCTCCCTATTCTATGGAGAGAGCTGTGACCTCCTCCTGCATGACTGAAACCTGTCGTGCTATCAAGACTTGTCAGAACCAAAGAACCACTCCATGAAATCTTGTTCTGCACGAAAGGCAGAGCTGCTTGCTTGCACTCCCTCAGATGCCTCTGCCCCTTCAACTGTACATGCTGTACTGCAGCCCAGGCATCAGAGGGGAGGCATTAATAAAGATTTCCTCTGCTGAATTTTTGCCTGAGGCTTGAACAGGAAATGTTATTTTCCTTATTTGCCTGATATCACAAGCTAAAACCCATTTCAGCTTCATGGTGTCTTAGGAATTTTCCTCACTGCCATAAGGCTGTGAGCCTGCACCAAAGGAAACAAGGCATCTACTCAGAGGCACTTAAGAAATCCCCTGGGATTTAGGGTTTATTTTAAGTTACCATATCAAAAAAACATTGCCTAGCAGCACTCAAAACATCTGTGAGGCTGTTCAGGGAAAGCCACGCACTGAGCAGGGTGGACTCACATGAAGAGTGTGCAGAGAGACAAATAACTCCGAGCCCCACCTAATTATTGAGAGGTTTGTATTTCATTAAGGCACAAGTGATTCACTTGCATTATTATTCTGCTGACTCCCAAGCTGAGCAGGGAATTCTTTGAGTCCACATGAAACAGCCTCCCTCCACCCAGCCTGCTTGGTACCCAGGACCTGCTCTGGAAGCCAACACTGAGCCATTGACCAATTTATCTGAAGGGTCTTTGTCCCCTCACCAGGACGCTCCTGAGACAAAGACCCACTTCTCAGCCCTCCCAGCAGCTGAGTAAGAGGCACTTGCTTCAGCTCAACATTTGGCAAAACGTGGAGAGGCCAAGAGGCCAGGCAGCACAATGTGACATGTTCAGGCTTTGGCCATTCCAGCCCTGGGGCTCTCTGAGGAGAACAGCCACAGGAGCTGCTGCTCTGTGGTGCTTTTCATGCCTTGGTGTCTCAGAGAGTGTCACAAATGAGATGCCAGTCCCCCAGGACAGGATGCAGTCCTGCACAGCAGAACCACAGCTCCCTGCATGCATGGGAGGAAGCAGGGCACAGCCAGGACCAAGAGATGCAGCCAGGAAACCACTTACCCTCCCTCCTCTGAGCAGCATTAGGAGCTGCTGGACTTCATTCCACCTCAGAGGAAAGCCTTGTGTGGGACCTTCTCCCAGAAGTGACCCACTGGAGACCAGCCAGGGGTGCTGCACAGCAGATCCCCAGCCCTGTGAGGCTCTCTGGGACCTGCCAGCTGGAATATCAGCTCTCTGAAAGGCACTGGGGTGCAGGTAGAAAACTCTCAGCTGCTCCCACAGAGCACAGGCACTCAGCTGTGCCAGGGCAGGCTTAGGGCCCTGCCTGCTCTGCAGGCCAGTGGCATTGTGCCATCTCATCTCTCTAATTCACTTCAAATTCAGCACCACAGCTCATCATTTCTGTTGACGAGCTATAGAGAACTGATTGCTGTCTTCTTCACTATGCAGATGCTGAACTGAGGGGAGAGCCAAAAAACTGAGCACTCTGCTTGGAAACAGGCACAGGGGCTACGTCCCAGCTGCTGCAGGCCATCCACAGCCACTGGTGGTTCTGCTGACAGAGATCCACTGGTAATTCTGCTGAAAGAGACCTATTGGTGGTTCTGCTCGCAGAGATCCACTGGTGGTTCTGCTCGCAGAGATCCACTGGTGGTTCTGCTGGCAGAGACCCACTGGTGGTTCTGCTGGCAGAGACCCACTGGTGGTTCTGCTGACAGAGACCCACTGGTGGTTCTGCTGGCAGAGACCCCCTGGTGGTTCTGCTGGCAGAGACCTTGCAAGGTTTTGATGGAAAACAGAGCAAATGCCCAACATTTCCCCCTGCCCCCACATTTGTAGGTGTGAACACAGACCCCACACACCTGCTGCAAGCTGCCACCACCCCCTAGGTTCCTTCCAAATGGAAATATCTTGCCTTCTGCACAGACCAAGCAGAGCACCTGCCCATCCTCCTCTGAGCACAGGAACTCCAGGCAAGGCCATGGGGTCAGACATCCTCATAAATCTATTTAAAGAAGAAATCTCTGAAAAGGTTCTACAATTTGAGGCCAACCCCTTGCAAAATAGATAGCACAATTTTAATTTTACAGCCTAGGCTTGCAGTTTAGAAGTGCACTTGCATAACAGAAATTGGCTTTTTTGCAGGATCAGGTCCCAGCTGTGAAACACAAATCCTAAAAATATGTTGTCAAGTGTTTAATTTTAAAGTCTACAATTTCTTTCACAGTATTAGTTTATACATTTTTTCTATTTTTGATGTCAAAACCTACTAAGAAATTATATTATTATTGCCATGGACATATTTTATGAGAAATCCTTTTGCTAGGATCTTTTTCTCCTGAGAAGCTGAGAGGCCTCAGAAACAAAATGTGAACAATAATTATCTGCTGCTGTGGAATGCAACAGGTGCATCTGTGATTGGTCTCATGTGGTTGTTTTTAATTAATGGCCAATCCCATTCCAGCTGTCTCAGACTCTCTGGTCAGTCACAAGATTTTATTATTATTCCATTCCTTTTCCTTTCAAGCCTTCTGATGAAATCCTTTCTTCTATTCTTTAGTATAGTTTTAGTATTAATTTTCTTTTAATATAATATATATCATAAAATAATAATCAGCCTTGTGAAACATGGAGTCAAGATTCTCATCTCTTCCCTCATCCTGGGACCCCTGTGACCACCACCACATATTATTGTTATTGTTATTACTGTTGTCTGAAAATGCAGTCTTTTAAAAGAACAACATCACTGTCAACTTTTTAAGACACAGTGTTTCAAAGGACAGGATTAGACCTTTTCATATCTTTATGATAACAGGGGCCAGAGCTCTGAGCCCTGACGAGAGCCTCAGGGCACAGGGATGCCATGGTGGGGCGGAGCACCCCTCTGGCTGCTGGCACTCACCTGTTTGAGCACACTGTCCAGGATCTCAGGGTGTGGTGGGCAGAGCACCCCTGTGGCTGCTGGCACTCACCTTTTTGAGCACACTGTCCAGGATCTCAGGGTGTGGTGGGCAGAGCACCCCTGTGGCTGCTGGCACTCACCTTTTTGAGCACACTGTCCAGGGTCTCGGGGCGGCTGATGTCAAAGCAGATGAGCACAGCGTCTGAGTCGGGGTAGGCCAAGGGCCGCACGTTGTCGTAGTAGGCCGAGCCTGTGGAGAGGAGCGGGGTCAGTGTTATAAACAAAGTTGGCTTTTGTAGGCGGGTTCAGCTCCTCTTAGAGTTGCAGGTATGTAGGAGAGGCAGGGGGACAGGACAGCCAGGATGGACAGAAGTGAGAGATCTCTGAAGCCAGGTCGTGGAACTTGCGGTTTATTGCAAAGGGCCTGGGTGCAGGGCCCTGCTGGGAGCTGCCAGCCACAGCTCAGAGCAGGCCTGAGAGAAGTAAAGAGAGTGGTAAAGAGGATGAGAGAGCGAGGTTCCCACTACAATACAATAAATCTTCTTCTGTGTTGAATATTCTATTTCTCACTAACCAATCTAGTACAAGACACAAATCCTATAGCATTTACATACAGCCTATAAGAATCATTACATTACCATACTGTGTTACATTTTAAACCCTAAAATCTCCTCTTTGGGCCCCTTCTGCCAAGCCAGCAGGGTCTGCTCGACCTTTGGACCTGCCTGCAAGCAGAGGGTATTGTTTGATCAAAAGGGGATTACCTTCAGCCAGCCACACCATTGTTTTCCAGTCATTCAGTAACTAAGGCATCTCAAAGCTTGCTTTCATTACAATCTCACTTATAGTTTCTATATTCTCAAAATCTTTTGCCAGGCAATCATATTTATAAGGCTTTCCTGTTTCATCTCCCCCAACACAGGCGGAGCTCTCAGATGCCCTCGATATTTTCAAGCCCCACGTTGGGCGCCATCTGTCCTGACTCTGTCACGGCACATGCTCAGTCCCCGCTAGATGATAACAGGGGCCACGACAGAGCCCCCCTTTTGAGCTCTGCAGAATCCCAGCTACCAGTGGAGGTTTGGCACAGAAACAAAAAGGCTGCAGCATGGGCCCTGGGGTGGAACTGGAGCGTGTTCTAAATTTTAATAAACAGGCACTTTTCCTTTTTAAAGTCATCAGCCTCCTTTAATTTCATTTCAGCAGGTCCCATGCCACTGCTTCTGGGCTAAGGGGCAGCCTGGCACCCTCAGCCCTCCCCACCAGGCACTGATCTTTAATTCCAGTAACCACTGGAGACACTGCTTCAAGATGCAGACTGCTCTGTTGAAGACAAAGGATGTTAACCTGAGTTTTGACCAGGGTCCCATACTGCAAGGCAATGTGTGTTTTATTTGCCATCTGTTAGAGGGGTGGCAGTTATCTTCTTTTAATTGGGCAGTTTTCTTTATCTCTTCCACAAACAATCCTCCCTGTGGGGAGATATCTGCTGTTAATGAGCTATTTAGTGTCACTGAATGACTGATAAAAACTCCATAATCCCATTGTGAGATGCTCTGCCCAGAGAGAGGAGCCAAGCATTCCTACCCAGATATAATCTGAGATTTTTGGGACACCAGCACAGCCTTTCCACTGGATTCCCAGAGGAACAGCAGCTGCCTTTCCCATGGGATCTTCAGAGGAAGACCACACCCTTCTCCAGGATCACTGCTCCAACAGAACCACACCTGACATTCCAGGAGGGCTGCAGCCACCATTCCAACTGGACTGCTACCAGCACCCTGACACAGAGGGTGTCAGGTTGTGTCTGACTCTGTCAGTATTTTTTCTTTTGTATTATTGCATGTTTTTTTCTTTTCCTAATAAATTGTATTTCTGACTTGGAGTCTCTCACTGGCTTTGCTTTCAAACCAGAGCAACCAGTGACCACACACCACAAGGTCCACCAGAGTTGGACTGGCAGAGGATTTTAGTTCCTCTGTTTAGTCATGGAAGCCAGAGGGTTTGTCCTTGTTTTCATATATTTACCCCTTGACAGAGCAAAGAGGCAAGTTTTGCATCCCTCTTTCTCCCTAGTGAGCATCTGGCAAGTGCTGCTGGGGATGCTGCTCACACAGGAAGGCTCAGCCTGGCTCACCACTCACGCCTGGATTCCATCACTTGTCATGCCAGTGTTGCACCCCTAACAGCAGAAAGGTGTGGCTGAGAGAAGACAGCAAATGCTGCTGCTGGTTTGTACCCTCCCTTGCTATCTTTGTACAGCAGAGCTTGCTCACAGAGGTTGTGAGAATTTGTAACAGGCAAAAATTGACTGCCTTCTTTCTGGATTTGTGCTGGAAAAAGACAGATTCTTTTCGTTATATAGAAGTGACAGGATTTGGTGAATGAGCTATAAATGGAAGGGGATGATTCTGCATTCCACAGGAACTCTGTGAGCAGGCAAAGAGCCCAGCCTGAATCCTGCACAGTTTCTACCACACACACGTGCACACACACACACACCTTCAATGCAAATTTCAGGCAGTAAAGTCACTGTGCCACAGCATTTTTATTTGCACTGCACTCTGTTGGTGAGTGCAGAACACCTCAGCAAACAGTCACAGAGCAATCAGCCACACTGCTACTTAAAAACACTGCTTTGGTTTTATATTGCAAAGACAAATAACTTAAATTTCCTGGAGGGATGAGAAGCAGATTTTATTTATGGGAAGAGGAAACAGAGACAGCAGAGTCCTTGTTGAATCTGCCTCCTCCAAAAGCAGGATTGCCATCCTGGGCTGAGGAAGCCAGACCTGCTTCCTGCTGCAGCTCCTTGGGATGTCAGGACCTGGCACTTTCCCACCCAGGAGAAAGGTGCAGCCCAGGTGTCAGGTGGCTCCTCAGTGAAGTTCAGCACCTGATGAATTATGGATGATGGTGGCTTATGTTTCTGGAAGGATAGAAATCTGCCTGGGCTGGGCACCAGAGGAGAATGGGCTGATTCTCTGCAAGTCCTGTGTGCACAGGGGCTCAGTCCCCCAGCACAGGGGCTCAGTCCCCCAGCACAGCAGGAGCTCTGCAAACACCTGAGGAGCAGAGCCTGATGCTCCCCTCTCTGCCCAGAGCCCACATGGGGCAGGCTGAGGGCTTTGTGGAGCCTTCCCAAACCCTGCCCCGTGCCAGGGACTGGCCATCCAGCTCAGACCATGGCACCAAAAACAGCAGAGCTCCAGGGCTGCGACCACCCGGCCCCTGCCACTCCACACAGCCAGGGGAAGGTGCCCTGGATTTGAAGTGCAACTGGATTCCCAGAAAGATTGGCTCCAGGTGTCTCCAGCTCTTACAGCCAGCCCAGAGGAGCAAAGGCACCTGCAGCCCCTGCTCCTCCTGGGGAGAGATGGGGCTCTGTCCCTGCAAAGTCACTGGGAAGGGAAGGGGTTGGGATCAGCACAGAAGAAACAGACCCTGACCTCTGCAGAGCCCAGGCCTCTACCTAGAGGGAAAAATCAAACTCCCTAATGGAAAGGAGCCAGTCCCTGGGGCATCTTGGGCATCTCTGGGGACAGGGATGCCAGACAGGCAGGCAGGGTGAGCCAGGGTGACCCAGGGTCCTGGGCAGAGGTTTGTGACCTGGCCTCAGGCTCACAGTGCTGCAGCTCACACCTGACAGAGCCACACCTGGCAGAGCCACAGCACTCCCCATGGCACAGCCACACGAGCCAGGGCTGCTTTCACCGGCAGCACCAAGCACAGCAGTGCCGTGCTCTCCTTTGAACATGCTCTTCAGTCTCATCTTTGCCACGGGCTGAGAGCACAGGACAGGAGATCCAGGGCTGATCTGCATGCCTGAATTAGCCCAGCCCTTTATCTGAGCCCTGCCCTCTCCCCCATGCACACAGAGCTGTCTGCCTCCAGACAGAGGCCCTGGTGCTGGAGGAAACGTTCCCACGCACATCCTCTCCCTGCAGCTTCTCAGTTTTACATAAACACTTCAGATAAATCTACCCCCTCCCAGCCAAGGAATGCTCCTTTTGTAGGGGCAGCTTTGGCTCATTCAGCACAGACATTGCCACAGCAAACTGTATCATAGCAACCTGCTGCTCCTCAGCAGCCAGCCAGCCCCTCAGCAGAGAGCCCACAGGCTGCTGCAGCCCCCCAGCATCCCACAGGACCCCCACAGGCTCACCCCAGTGCCAGGAATCCTGCCAGGAACCCTGCTCTCATCACCTGGGACCACAAGAGAGACCCCCATGCTCAGGGAAGGGAAGCATGAGGTAAAAAACCTGATCTTTTTTAATGAGATCAAAATTTGCTTCACATTCATTACCTCCAAAGAGCAGGAGTCACCCCTGGTGTTATTTTACACCCTGGCACCTCAGCTGGCATTCAGCTCCCAGCCAGCAGCAGCCTCTGCCCACCTCAGTGCTGCCCTGTGGGGCAGAGGAGATGCACTGCTCCCAGCCAGGGTGATCCCCAGTTTGCTCTGAGGACATCTCCACTGAACCAGGAAATTCTGTTTTGCATCTATTACTTTTTCATTGCATATGACAACTAAAAAAAAAAAAAACAAACCAACAAAACACCCCAAAAAAGCCAGAGCCTTCAACTCCAGCTCTTCAGTTTTATGGATTATGAGCACTTGACACCTTACAGATCCTCCAGCAAGACACTCCAGAGATCACAGTCTGGCAATTCCAAACACACACAAGGAGCCCAAGGCTGGTGTGTCTGCAGATTCAGCCTTCCTTTGCCGCATGAGTCATTCTCCCACTTGGCACCAGGTCTGCAAGAAACAGGACCTAAGTGCATCTGCTCATGATTAAAGAGAAAACTGGAACAAGCCTACAACCAGCTTAAAAATAAAATTCACATTGTTGTCTACAATGCAGGCATGAGTGGCTCCTCTTTGGCCTTGCCTGGTAGATCCTGGAGTGCCTGGCACTGCAGCTCAGAGATGCTGGGGACTGAAATATGCTGTTTCATCTCTACCAACATGGTGCTAATCTTCATTTGTTCCTTGTTAGCTGTTTTAGAGATGATGAGCCTCCTCACACAGGCACCCTCCCTCCAACAATAGGGAAAGCCATGCAGAGCCATGATCTGCTCTCCAAGGGGCTTCCAGCTCTGGCTAAAACAGAGATGAGCACTGCCAAGACCTCAATTTCTCAGCAGCACTCTTGGGGGGCTCGCTGTAAGCTCTCCCCAAAGAGGCAGCAATGCTGAGGCACTGCCAAGAGCAGCCTTTGTGGAATGAAACACAAATTCATCCCAGCTTTCTGCAGGGCTACACTGACAACACAAAGAGTTTTGGGTCACCTCCCCACACAGAGGTGCCAGATGAGCAGCAGCCCTTAGAGATGACAGAGGATGGCCACTCTGCCAGACAGACCCTGTCACCTACATGTTTTATGAAAAATCCTTTCCTTAGGATTTTTCCCTCCTGAGAAGCTGAGAGGCCTCAGGAACAAAATGCAAACAATTCTTATCTGCTGCTGTGGAATGCAACAGGTGGATCTGTGATGGGTCTCATGTGGTTGTTTCTAATTAATGGCCAATCCCAGTCCAGCTGTCCAGACTGTCTCGGTCAGAGACAAACCTTTGTCATTCATTCCTTTGCTATTCTTAGCTAAGCCTTCTGATGAAATCCTTTCTTCTGTTCTTTTAGTATAATTTTTAATATAATATATATCATAAAATAATAAATCAGCCTTCTGAAATGATGGAGTCAAGATTCTCTTCTCTTCCCTCATCCTGGGACCCCTGTGACCACTGTCACAAGATCCCACCCAAGCACTGGGTAAGAGGACAAAGCTGCCAAAGCAGGAACAAGTCAACAGCCCCAGGACTTCCAGAACCTTCTGTCCTGGCTGAACTTTGACATTTGTCTTGCTTGTGCAACATCATTGCAAACCCCTGAAGTGTAGGACAGGAGGAAACTGCTCTGTGAGATAGAATAAACACTCTTCTGGGAAGTGCACAACTGAAAAAAACCAGCTCATCAGCTTGGACAATTAACCTCTGCTCCTAATTCTTACAATGCCCGTACAAAAATGAGTGAATTACTAAAGAGCCCAGCTGGCACACCTTCAGGAGGAAGGCAATGGTATTTGCATAGGCTGAGGTGGCATTTCTGGGCCCTTCTCCAGATCTTATTACTGGAAGCCTGCCCCTCAGGAGGAGGCTGTTCTGCTGGATTTACCAGTGGAGGAATCCCGAGCTCAGGCAGGAACTGAGCTCTTCTGCCTCATCCCAGTCCTGTGTCCTGCCTCAGCTGTGGTCAGAGAAGCTTGCTCAGCTGCAAACCTCCCTCCAGCAACTGTGAGGAGCTCCTGAAAGCTCCTGGGGGAGCATCACTGGGGGGGTGTTTGAGGGTCCCCAGGATGAGGTGAGAGATGAGAATCTTGACTCCATGTTTCAGAAGGCTGATTTATTATTTTATGATATATATTACATTAAAAGAAAATTATATACTAAAACTATACAAAAGAAAGAGAAAGGAGACATCAGGAGGCTGGAAAAGAATGATAATAAAAACCTGTGACTGCTCACAACCTCGACACAGCTGGACCTGTGATTGGTCATCAGGTAAAAACAATTCACATGAGACCAATCAAAGATGCACCTGTTGGTAAACCATCTCCAGACCACATTCCACAGCCATCAGAGTTCTTGTTTATATTTCTTTTCTGAGGCTTCTCAGGAGCAAAATCCTAGCAAAAGGATTTCCATAAAATATGTCAGTGACACATCACAGGATGTCTGGCATGGCAGGACTGTCCTCCCAGCCTTTTCCTGCCTGCAGCAGCTGAGCAAGGAGACAAATGGGGGTCACAAGCCCCTTCCTGGCACTCCTGCCATGTCACAAGGGCAGCTGGCATTGCCACAACCTGCCTGTCATCCTTTCTGCAGGGTACAACAGGGACCTAGAGGGGCAACAGCTTCCTGCAGCACAGGCAGCACACACTCTGCCCTCAGGGAACGGGGCTGAGGGCTGGCAGGACACAATTCCCATGGAGCAGTGCTGCACATTGCAGGGTTACTGTTCACAGGCATTAGAGCCCTCCCCAAGCATTTGGCTGCCAGATAAGGTTTCTTCCCACGGGGAAGGCTGGGCCTGTACACTGGCAAAGTTTAATGGAGTGGAGATTTTATCTTCAGAATCTGGGGCAAGAGGAGCAGGGAGAGCAGAGCACAGGAGAGAGCAGATCACCTCTGGGCTGTGGGAAAGGGGTCTGCACCTGAGTGGGAGCAAACACACCCACAGAACATCCTTCCTTCTCCACGAGGTCACAGCAGCCAGCAGGGTCAGCCGGCTGTCACTAAAGGCAATGTTCCTCAGCACCCCCACAACTCCCAAGACATCTCATGGCCCCACAGAGGCTTGAGCCTCTCAGATCTGGAGGGGACAAAGGATGGCCGATGCCACAGGGACCATCAGATCAGAACCAGCCTCCATCCCTGAGCCACAGAGCACTGCAGCATGGCCCACACTGTGCCCAGCCCAGAGAGGTGATCCTCCTGGGCACTGCCCTGCCCTGTCATGTCTTCTCAAGGTCCATCCTCCACCCACTTCAGTATCAGCATTTCTGCTGCAACCCTTTAAAGTTCTGTCTGACTGGTTGCTGACCTGCGTGAGAATGTGACCCAGCTGTATTTTTAGGATTAACTACATATTTGTGCTGAGGCATGACACAAGCATGCTGGTTTTAGGCTCTCAGTCTGAACAGGAAGCACGGGAGGAGCTCTTTTGGTATGGAAAGGGCAGCTCCACATTTTCTGTCTGCCTCAGAGTGAAGTCTTTCTGAGACAGAACTTGTTCTTACACTTGGGAAGAGGCAGCCATGGCAATCCTGGAGCTGCACACTGGGAATCCAGGCACAGACAGCCCCAGCATCCATGGAGATGCCATTGCTAAACTCAGCCCCTTTCAGCTCTCTAATCTCATCAACATTCCTCAGTAGTTCCCTTAAAAGAAGGATCTGTTATCACAGCCTGTGGGTTCCCACACAGGCCATTCCAAGGCAGACTGTTTGCTGAGCACAGGCAAAGAGGAAGGCGGAGGGGGATTTGCAATTCACAGTGTTATTCTTGTCTTGAAAGCACATCTGCTGAAGAGACAGTGGCTGTGGAGAGCTGGCAGGCACACAGCTCTGCTCTGAGCTGAGCAGGGCACTGCTGAACCTGTGAGCACTGACCTTTGCAACACTGCAGGCTGCAGCAGGCACTGCCACTCTGATGGTCCACAAAGGGCAGTCCCCTCCAGCAGCTTTCCAAGGCAGCAGTGACCTTGTGCAAGGCACAATGCCAGGCTGGCTCTCCCACTGAGCACTGGCAAAGATGTCCCTACCAGAAGCAGGCAGCTCTATTCTGCAGCTGAGTCTGCATCAGCAAAAGATGCATCAAGCAGCTCAACGGCCTCAGGTCACTCCTTGCTCTGCCTGCCTGCACTGTGAGGCCACAGGCACAGCAGGCAGAGCCTGCCAGCATGGGGGGGTGAGCCAAAAGCAAAGAACTCAGCCCAGGCTGCAGGGCACAGTCTAAGTTCTTCACCATTATTATTGAAAACAGAACAAAAAAATCCACCTAGATACAGGGCAAAGCCTCAGAGCTGCCAGCATCAGTGCTGCCAACCCAGGCCTTGCCAAGGCACTGGGCAGCAGCATGGCTTGAGCTCCTCTCTCCCCTTGCTTGCACCCAGTGCCAGGGAAGCTCTGCAGAACAGGCAGGGCATTGTGCCAGTCTGTTGGGCATTGGTCATTCCCACCATGAGCTGGCACTGCCAGTGCACCAGTGGGCAGTGGGTGCACTGGCAATGCCAGCTCATGGTGGGAAACACTCCAAGCACAGGTCCCTGGGCAGCAGGGCAGCCTGCTCACTGAAGGCTCTCTCTGCCGGAGACCTGCTGAGCACCTCAATGGTTCCACTTCCAGACCCGGGGACACTCCCTGATCCCACAGGGAAAGAAGAATTACCTTGCTGAGCAGAAGCTCCCTGCCCCTGCACGCCCTGGGGTAACAATGCTCCCTCCCAGACCTGACGCACTCAAACGAAACTCGAAACTCGCCCACTCCTTGCAGAGCATCGCTAATGATCACCAGCCGTGCACCCTCCTCCACCTGCCCCAGGAACAAAGCTCTTCCTGCCGGGTCCGGGAGGCACCCAGCCCTTTGGGAACAGCACTCCCAAGCCATCACACATCCCACTGAACAGGAGTTTCCCCCACCACAGGATCCCAGCCCTGTGCAGAGGAGTTGTTTCTGTGCTGAGCGTGTTCAGCCAACAAAAGAATTTGCCAGAAGAGGAACAAGAAGAGCAGCAAAGCACCGTGCCCTCCATGAGGCTCACGAGCAGAGGTGCCAGGGCATGGCCACTCCCTGGAGCTGCAGCCATGCCTGCCCC
>JANIJU010000007.1:2300764-2315486 GCA_025504685.1 Leucosticte australis
CACAGCCATGGGCTCTCACCCCGGCCCCGCGCTGCTTTCCCTGCCTGGGAGATGCCCTTTTCACCGGGGCTGCCCAGGGAACGGGAGCTGCTCCCTGAGGAATTCGGCGGAAGCGGGTGTAGCCCCACGTTTCTCTTCACAGAGAAAAAGCAAGGCACATCTCCCAAGAGTGTTTCTGGGATTCGCATTCTCTGAGCCTCAGAGAAAGGAAAAAAATTCTTATAATTTGCTGTGCCTGTGTTTGTGCCACAGTAGAATGCAATGTGGAGATTGTTTCCCCACAGTGATGCTGTTTTGTTTCCTTGGCCTGTCAGGGCCAGGTGTGTGTGTGCGTGTGCAGGACTGTCACTGACAGCCACGAGATTCTGTGCAGTGTGTGCAGAGCTGAGTGCTTGGCAGGTTCAGTTTTAGATGTATAGAATAATATAGTATAATAAAGTAATTAATTAGCCTTTTGATATCAATGGAGTCCTCCTCATCATTCTCTCCCCTCGTCAGGAGCAAAAATATCCACTATAAATGAGGACAGCTAGCATTCTGTGCTCAAAGAGCCCCATATCCCCAGTGTCTGTGGCTAAGTGACATCAGCAGGGACAGGGAAGTCTGCAGCAGCTGCATGACCCCAGGCTGGCCTCACAGCCCACTGCAGAGAGGGCAGTGATTTCTGCTCTCCATCCCTCCTTGAGCATCCCTCTTTAAATTACAGGCAGTGATTTTAATTAGCAGGCTTCTCTGCTGCTAGTATTTTGCTGGCCACACTGCAGAAAGATTCACCTAAATGGCAAACTGACAGGCTGCCTGTCACAAAATGCAGTAAAAATAGACACAAGGAAGACAAAGAAGGCCTGGAGAAAAGGAAATGAAAATGTTTTGGCAGCGAAACAAGATTATTAATGGACTGAGGGGGCAGATTGTTTTTGCTGAAATCACAGTCATATTTTGTACATAAATATTGGTGCTGTGCACGTTGTTGGGACAAGTAAAGAGCAAAGACAAGGAGCAAGGCATGGGGGTTGCCTTGCAGGTACCCAGTGGTTCCAGGTGCTTCTTGGCCTTCTGACACCCCTGCCAGCCATGCCCCCGGGGACACACCAGCCTCAGTCAGCACTTTGGAGCTGGATGCCTTCATGTGGTCACAAACCACACAGGTCTCACTCTCAGGGTGCACCCCTAGGACAGGAGCCAGGTGCAAGCAGGGCTAAAGGTGTGTCTGAAGCACATTCAGCTGGCCAGATGAAAATTCAGTCCCACCTCATCATCACATAGCAGAGAAGACCTGAAAGCTGGAGGGATGATGTGGTCCAAGGAGACAAGGTAATCCTGGGATCCCTGCAGCTCCTGTCCTCAGCTGATCTGATTCCTGCATTTTGTGGGCCAGGAGCTGGCTCAGTCAGTTCTTTGTTCTGCAGCTTTGCTGTGGGTTTTGCTGCAGCATTCCTGGGCCTCCCAGCCTTGTCTTAAGCAGAATGATGAGTGACTGTCTCAGGCTTGTTTCCTCCAACTCTCCCTGGGGAAAGAAGTCTGTGCAGCACTGACAGGTTTTATAAGGCCTGTAGTGATTTTTTGCTTTCTTGTATGTGTGCATGTCACTCCATTTTTATGCAGAAGAATGGAAAGGGAAGTTCATTATCTTGTGACTGCAGGTAAAGGAGTGCAGGGTATTCATCAGTGTCACCTGGAGCAGGCTTTCCCCCTTTCTGGCAGCACTTCACCATGTTTCCCAGTAGGAATTTGGGGTTTGCTCCCCACCATCAGATTGTTGAAAGCCTGCTCCAGTGGAGGCAGGACGCTCTCTGCAGGGAGTACTCAGAGCTCTGCAAACCCAGCAGCCACATTTTCCTTCAGGAGAGAGAGAGAGGCAGCCAGCTACCCCTCCTGCTCAGAGCTGCTGGCCACCACCATGGCTGAGCCTCACCTCCCCTTCAGTGCAGAGCAGAATTCACCCCTGGTGGATATATTCTGTTGCAGAATGTATTCAACAAGCCTTCATCATGGTGTGAATTTTCTGAGTAGGCTGCAGAGCCTTGCTGTGGCTGTCACTGTGTGTGGAGAGGCGACAGATGGCTCTCACACATTTGCTCCTGGAAGTGCTTCCTTAGTGGCTGGATCCTCCCTTGCTGATCCACCCTCTCGGGGTCTTAATTGCTATTATGAATTAAATGTATTGGGTTATATTGATGCCTTTTTCTGTACAAAGAAATGTGAAGACATTCTGCACTGGGAAAATATACTGTGAGAAGCCAATTTTCACTGAAGGACCCACAGCTTGAAAGCTGGAGCCTGTGACATCTTATTCTGGTCTGCAGAGCCCCAAAGTTTGGTCCTGTACAGCCAATCCCAGGCCCTGGACTGAACTTCAAACGTGGGGAGCAAGTGAATTACTGAGTGAGCAGTGTCCTGTGGTCTGTCACACAGCCATGGTCCCTGCAAGAAGCACAGACACACCTGGTGAGAGGTGCCCTGGTGTCACCCTGGGATCAGGGATGGAGCTCCTGCTCATCACACCATGCAGGGACAGTTTCCTGCATTTTTCTGATGATTGTTCACTTTTTACCCCTCTTCTCTTTGGCATTTTTCTCAGTGTGCAATGTCTTATTTCCCAGCCTGGGACAGAAATAAGGGACACACTTTAGTGTCTCACCAGATCTAGTCTTAAATATCTTTTTGGACTTTTCAAATGTGGAAAAGAGCTAGAAACCACCCAGGCCAAGCTGCAGAGTTTTGCTAACTATGAACACTTGGAGTTACTTGGTTCAGCCCAGAGGTGTCATTTGATGCTTTCCCCTAGAAGATAAAGAGGTAGAAAAGCAGTTGAGTTTTGTATACAAGTAGAAGAATTATAAAATAAAGGCCCTATGAAATCAAGCTTTGCTCTGCTAAAATTCCAAAGCTGGCCTGGCATTTCTTCTAGGTGCAGCTAAAAAGAAATTTGCAAGTTCCCATGAACATATATTCCCAGGCTGTTGAATATAGTCTACAAATGAGAAGTTCATTTAACACAACAATCTATTCTGAGGGTGAAAAACAAATGCACCTGTGTAAACAATGAAATTTGTCCCATGAGAGCCCACGAAGGGAAAATGTAAACATATCTAGAGAGAGGAAATTTGATAGACACATACACTAGCCCTTACCATCCAATGAACTGAGTTTCACTGTATGCTGACCAATTAGGTTTAGCACAGTGCCTTCTGATATTTCCTACAAATATGAGCTTGGTGAATAAAGAATTGGCTTTCTGCACGAAGAAAATGGAGTCTGGGCTGATTTATTCCAACAGAAGGTGTCCCCGAAGACGTGATCGACGCGAGACGAACAGCCTGTCACAAAAAGAGATGAAACGAGCCAAGCCGACCGCGGGATGGGATTTAGAGACGGAATACACAAAGATGTGAAAGGAGGATTGCAGCGAGATCGGGCACAGCACACGAACGCAGCACTGGCCGCAGGATCAGCACGGATAGAAATTCAAGCAGCGGATATGCAAAGCAGCAAAAGGAATATGCAAAGCAGCAAATGGAATATGCAAAGCAGCAAATGGAATATGCAAAGCAGCAAAAGGCAGCGGCTACGGTCAGCAGCGGGATCGGTGTGCAGCCAGCCGGTGAAGCGGAGCCGGGCAGGGGGTGCACGGGGCTGCAGACAGCGTGGAACGCACAGGAACGAACACAACACCTGGGAGAAAGCGAGCAGCCGGTGAGAACAAAACTGCGAGCTGCAAACGCCGTCCTGAACCGCGGGAGATGCGCGGTTCCGGACCGCGGAGGATGTGCAGCCAAGGAGCCGCGGAAGGTGAGGCAGCCCAGGAGGTGCCGGGGAGGGGAGCTCACAGCGAGTCCTGGGGACAGCAGTGACAAGAACAGTGGTGAGTGAACGCTCAGCTGCTGTGGAAAACGCCAATCACTTGTTTTTAATTTTTTTAAAAGTTTAATAGTCATTAAATGGTTATAAAAATAGTAATATAGTTAGAGTAATAAAAATTTGAACAATTGAGATTAGGACAATATGAGACAATAAAAAACAAAGAGTTACAGACAGTCCGGGTACCTTTTCTGGGCAAAATAAGCCCGAAAAAGGACCCACGTTAACAGAGGATTAACCCTTAAAAGCAACAGCCTGTTGCATATTCATACACCTCATCCATGGTGCATAAATTCCATTCAAACACAGGATTCTGGCTGGGCAGTGTCAGCTTCTTCCTCTGAATCCTGAGGTGTCCTCAGGGCTGAGCGAGGCAGGAAGAAGTTCATTTCTTCTGATAATGGAGCAATAAATTCTCTTTCTCTGAAAGATTTCGGGGTCCTGTGGCTGCTATCTGGTGCGAGTACCTCATTCCTATCTTAAAAAAAATATCCCACGTACATAGTTTCTATTTTAACTACAAAAGTTACATTTTAACTACAAAACTACATTTACAATACTTTTAAAATGTTAATACAGCACTACTAATCAATACAATATAATACATATAGTAAATATCTGCGTAGAGCCATAGAACTTTTCACAGCTGCCAAGGTGGGGGGAAACAAATGGCAGGATAGAAATGTGACGTGGAAACGCACATGTCATGGAAAGAAAACCCAACTGTGAGTTGGAAGAGGCAAAATATTGTTGGGAAAAGGAGGGCGAAAGTACGATAAGTATCTGCTGATACCTTTGTTACTGTGTTGTGTGCTCCAGGGCCCGGTCCCTGATTCGGCAAATGTATTTAGCGGAGCCCGAGCGTGCACTCCTGTTCTGGGACAGTGCCTGTGTGCGTCTGTGTGAGTCTGTGTGTCTGTCTGTGCGTGTCCCTGCTGCGGATGCTCGGCAGCGCTCGGCCCCGTGTCGCTCATTTTCCCTTCTATCCCAGGGCCGGCCAGACTCAAACCGCGTGGAGAAACAAACAGCCAGGAGCTCGGAACCAGAACTGAGCTGCGTGCCCTTGCACAATGCTCTCCGGCACGATGAAGTTTCTCCCCCGCCCCGACGGCGCGGGCCGGCGGCCTCTCCATGGGGAACCGTGGCGACTGCGAGGACAGGCGTGGCGACCGTGTGAGCGGGTCTGGTCCTCCAGCAGAACTCGTAACCTGCAGGACCAGCGGTTTCGGACGGTGTTTTAGTAGCAAAGCTTCATTCCGGAGCCAGCGACTCCCCCGGGGCTGGCCCCTCTGCCAGCGCTCCCCGCGGAGCGCTCAGGCTCCGGAACAGCAGAGCTGCGGGCGCTTGGTGCCTTCCTAGCGTTTTCTGGGGGTTTTTTGTATTTTCCCCCTTACGGTGCGCGGTTTTTAGGGTTTTTTTTTTATTTTTTATTGCCTTTTCCCCTCCTCTTTTTCAACCGCAAGTGTTTTAGGGGGAAGAACAGAGGTGCAGCAGAGCAGGACGGAGCCGCGGAGTTTTCCCTTCCCTTTCTGGGGCGGCACCTGCCCGTCTATTGGGAACAGCTCATCCATATTTAGTTTATTTAATTCCTCTGTTGTAGATATGGCTTGGCCTCTGCAGCTCTGTTCTTTTTTTTTTTTCTTTTTTTCAATCAAAACACTATTTATTAAAGGTGTAGGGGAAACACAACAACATGACAGCTCCTGGTTTAAGTATATAAAAAGTGAAACAATTCAGAGTACATTTAATAGTACCTGTGGTACATTTAAACAGGATGTTTTAAGTCCACTCTACCTCCTCCTAGAATTTAAAACAAGGAAAAGAAATTACAGAAATACCCTTTTACCAACTCACACAACTTCAACTAGAGGTGTCTACAGACACAGTGTCTCCAAATTATTTGGTGTGTAGTTTCTAACACATGCTGCACAAGAATGTCTTAATCCAGTAGTAGTTGTGTCAATTTTTGTCAACTATTTTTGTTGTATATTGACACCTGGTGACCATTTTTTCTGACTAGTCAGTTTTATTGTATCACAACTTCATGCATTAGTTGGTCAAATATATACATATATATATATGTATTAGTTGGCCAAATAAATGTAGGATTTCAGTCAGATCTCCTTCAAGAATTTACAGAGTAGGTGTATGTATTTTATGTATATATGTTATATATATGTGGCTGTATTTGTACACATACACACACATTTACAAAACTCCAGTAACTACTTGGCTGCTCATGTCTGCTGAAAGAAGCTTTCATAAATTTCTTCAGAGCACAAAAAGCTTTCTGCCATTTTAGGCAGAAATTAAGTGTCTAGAGAGTTGTAAACAACTGTGGGAAAAGCTTTATGTACTGGAATGGTGCCTCTTGTGATTGCTGCCCAAGAAAAGAGGCCATGGGGTCATCAGGTCTCTGCCTTTTCATTCTGTAGGTCTCCATCTCCTCTTCTGTTGGCTCCCTGGCTTCATACTGGCCGTTGTATGGTCTCTTCCTCTCATCTAACTGCATTTCTTTGATGTGGAAAAGTCGAGCCTCTTCAGCATTTAGAGCCTTTTTTAGTTTTTCTTGCTTCTTTTTCTCTTCACCCTCACTGGTGTCAGAATTTGAGCTCTTCTTGTGCTTCTTTCTCTTCTCTTTCTGTTTCTCTTGGTGGATTTCCATCAGTGTTTTGGGTTTTATCATGTGTTCTTCCTCCTCAGGCTGCTCTTCCATTAAGCTTGCCTCTGTATTGGCAATTTCTTTCCCAGTTTCCCCTGTACAGTAGGAGTACTTGACATAGAGTGACAGCACTTGTAACCCCACTTCCCTTCCTTCCAGTACGACCCCCAAATGCATGTATGGTTGTTGATCTTCACATCCTCTTCATACTTAGAGCAAGCAATAGCTTTCTGCTGTCCTCTGATGACTGTTCCATGCCTAGAATACTCCACATAATCTGTTTGAGCT
Source organism: Leucosticte australis (assembly GCA_025504685.1). NCBI lineage: Eukaryota > Metazoa > Chordata > Aves > Passeriformes > Fringillidae > Leucosticte > Leucosticte australis. Next base: position 2,307,576 of record JANIJU010000007.1, read on the forward strand.
AGCAGCAGCTCAGCTGGGGGAGCATCTAAATGTTCGTCCTCCATACTTCTCCAGGATGCTTTCTTTCTGCTGGGCTGTGAAATCTTCTTTTTTTGCTTGGAAAGACTTATAAAGGAGCTCTGATTTGGTAGGGTCTACTTGAAGATGAACTTCAGAGCCTTTGTCATAAGCCTCCCAGGCAAAGAGCTGAGTGTGTGCCATTGAAATGGCACCGCCCGTGTAGCGAACAAAGTTGTCACCAGCATAACCAACTTCATCTGGATTCCTGCCTGTGTTGGCATGAGGGTTCTCCCTCATTGCTCTTGTTTTGGGATCATAATAAGCAGAGTTTGGATCTAGGTTCCTCAAGTATTTAGCAATATCTTCCCGAATACGTAAATTTCGGACTGTGCTGCGTCTTTTGGAGTCAAAGTTCTGCCCAGGCGCATCAATGTCATCTGCCTATTTGTCCTCATCTTCACTGCTATGATCTCTTTCTGTCTGTGAATTTGATTCCTCTTCTCCCCCCTGGTGTCTTGGGGAGTTCACTTGCTCCAGCTTCCCTGGTGCCAACTCCTCCCAAAGCTTCTGTGCTTTCAGTGCACATTTGGCCAAATCAACCTTGGAATATTCCTCAACAATTTTCATGTGCTCCTCTGGCTCATAACCATTCCACCAGTCTCGCTTCCCATCGTAACCAAACACCAGCTGAGGCTGCACGTGTTCACCTGGGGCAATATTCATGCCTGTATATTTTGCTCCAGCTTTCCTGGGTCTCTCCATGCAGTGTTTCTTTTTGTGTGTCAGTGCCCTGCAGTTCTCACAGGCTCCTCTGCGGTACCCCATGGCCACGGCGTGCTCCTGAACTCCTCGTTTGTACCAATCTCCACAGGAGCTGTACTGCTTCTGCTTCTCTGCCTGAGGTCTCTGATGCTTTAGAGTGGGTCTCTTGGAAGGATCCATGTACCAAGGTACTGAAGAGATGTACTGAGGAATATGAGGGTTGATATCTTTTCCTTCTTCATCCACTTCAGCAGGTACATTTCCAAGTTTTCTCTGCTCTTCTAATTCTTTCTTTTTCCTCCAATCTTCCCTCGTCATCTTCTTTGGCTCCTCCAGGCTCACACCATTTGCCATTCCTGCACCTGAGGCCATTTTGGGTTTTTTCCTGCCAGGCCACAGCACTGCCCCACAACACCACTCTCCCCTGTGGGCCTGCAGCTCTCCTCTTCTCCCAAGATTATTTACAGCAATTAATTTTAAGTTCTTAACCAAGTCCTATAACCTTGAATTTTATCTGCAGCAGTTCTTTATAGTTTGGAAATAATTAGATCACAGTAAAAAAACTTTGCTGTTGAAGCAGACAAAGTCAGAACCGGAGCTGACCCCCTGTGGGTCAGGGTGATGGCACAGTCCCAGTCAATGGGGCCTCAGCCCTCCTGCAGTGCCAGCTGTGGTTCTGGTGGAGCAGGATCCTGCAGAAAGGTGGAGTTTTCCTCTGAAGGTCCAGTGCAGGCCTAGAAGGGTCTAGTCTTCCTCTGAGAATCCAGTGGGAAAGGCTGCTGTGGTGATCCAACCCTCAGATTATATCCAGGTAGGAATGCTTGGCTCCTCCCCCTGGGCAGAGCATCTCCCAATGGGATGATGGAATTTTATCAGCCATGTAGTGACACTCAATGGCCCATTAACAGGAAGATAATTAGTAACTAATGGCCCATGAACAGAAGATATCTCCTGGCGGGAGGATTGGGTCCTGGAAGAGATAAAGAACACTGCCCCACCTGGTTTTAACAGCTGGCCCATTAACAGAGGATATCCCTCCAGAGTTGTGAGGGATGGGTCCTGGAAGAGATAAAGAACACTGCCCCAGCTGTTTTTAACAGCTGGTGACAGAACACATACTCCTGGTTACATCTTGCATTGCAATCACAGACAGTTGAATATCACTTTTCTGCATTGTAAGATATATAGTTGGTTTTTTTTGAAGAGATGACTCTGACTAAAACAGCTGTGATGAAACACTGCCAAACACCTGTTTGTGGATAAAGATACAGCATGTTCACCCTTGATTTTATCAAAGATTTTATTGCTTGTTACAATCTCAGCTGTTTTATCTTCCATGGATAACACAGAAGAGTCAGTGATGATTCTACATTAGGGCTGTTATTGACTGTGAGCTGTTTCAATGTTTTCCTCTGTTTCATTTTGCTGCCATGGGTACATGACTGTTTAGAAAGGTGTTATCTCATGGTTACATGGTGTATTGATTACATGATGTGAATTTACTGATTTTATAATAGGCATCATTCATAAAATGCTATTACTGTATTTGTAACCAGCTTCTTATATGCTTTAACACCTTTTTGTGTAATTATCTGAAAGATACATGTCATTTCAGGATTCTTTTTTCTTCTCTAGCCACTTATGCATCTCTTAGACCAGCTGAGCTCTCTGGCTAGTCCCTGTACTGGCTCTGTAGTTTGACCCAATGCTGCCTCATAATTTTAAGTATTTTTCAGAGTTCCAAGAAAAGATACCTGAGCTTTGTTGAAACCCTCCTCCAAACTGCTAGTCTAGTGGTTTTCCCCAGTTTTTATTACAGAGGCACTCCAGCAGTTTGCTGTGTTTGAAGCATCTCAATCCTGAAGGAAACTTCAGAGGGATCCAGCTACTGGATGGTGTGATCAGTCTTTAACCCCAAGGCCTTCACTCATAACTGCTATTCTTAAGAGCCTTGTTTTAAAATGTGTTTAGGGAATTCCCTCCCAGATGGAGCCTGAGCAGTGGCCAGGTGTTGGCTCTACCTGGATGGAGAATTTGCCAACAAACCCAAATGTTTTCTGCATCAAAACTAGATTCAGGTCACTTTGACTTGGCAATTTGACCCTTTATATATGATAGCTGAACCTATTTTTAGAGTAAGCTTGGGAATTATTACCTGGAAATAATTATCCAAGCCCTCACTAAATTGAGGGCTGTTTGCAGACTCTGGGATGATGGTACAGTATTTCAGAGATTCCTATTACCTAATTTCACATGTATTACTAATTATGTGTATTATCTGAAATATTCTTAATTGTTGTACCTGACTTATTGCTGATTGCTGTCAGTTTCTTGTTCACCACATGTATTGTTTTGCCTTGATGTTTCTTCATGCAAATGAGAAGTTCATTTAACACAACAATCTATTCTGAGGATGAAAAACAAATGCACCTATGTAAACAATGAAATTTGTCCCATGAGAACCCACAAAGGAAAATGTAAACGTATCTAGAGAGAGAAAATTTGATAGAAATATCCAATATGAATGAACTGAGTTTCACTGTATTGCTGACCAATTAGGTTCAACACAGTGCCTTCTGATATTTCCTACAAATATGAGCTTGATGAATAAAGAATTGGCTTTCTGCATGAAGAAAATGGACTCTGGGCTGATTTATTCCAACAGCAGAGATGCAGCAAAAGAATACAAGTCAGCAGCAATTAGGAAGGTTAAAAAAAGAAAGAGGAAAAAAAAAATCCCAGCCAAATCCCCTTTCATGTGTCCAGCCTGTTTACATTCTGGGCTAGAATAATGCTGATCTGACTCACTGCTGGCATTAATGAAGTTTGCACCTCTGGGTGAGCAATTTAATTTATCTCAGCAAGCCAAAGCTCATTATAACAGTCCATAAATGCTATCAGATGAAAGCAGCATCCTTCAGCAACCTCAGGGATTAAAGCAAGGAGGCATTCAAGTGCCAAGGCTTCTGCTGGAAAGACTGCAGTCAGAGCATGTGTGCAGGAGGCTGAGGAAGCACAACGCCTCAATTACTGCTGCAGATTTCTCTGTGTGCAGACAGTGATCTGAGCCTCTGAAGCACTCCTCTGGAGGTGTGAAAAATGCATATTTTATGATTGAACATCTTGAAAAAAGGGCCCTCGGACAGCAGCAGAGGGGTGCTGCAGAGAAACCCAGGTGTGAAAAACCCCAATCAACTTGTTTTTAAAATTTTAGAAGTTTAATGGTAATTAAATGGTTATAAAAATAGGAATATAGTTAGAGTAATAAAAATTTGGACAATTAGGATTTAGGACAGTACGAGACAATAAAAAACAAAGAGTTACAGACAGTCCAGGTACCTTTTCTGGGCAAAATAAGCCCGAAAAAGGCCCCACGTTAACAGAGGATTAACCCTTAAAAGCAACAGCCTGTTGCATATTCATACACCTCATCCATGGTGCATAAATTCCATTCAAACACAGGATTCTGGCTGGGCAGTGTCAGCTTCTTCCTCTGAATCCTGAGGTGTCCTCAGGGCTGAGCGAGGCAGGAAGAAGTTCATTTCTTCTAATAGTGGAGCAATAAATTCTCTTTCTCTGAAAGATTTAGGTGTCCTGTGGCTGCTATCTCAGTGTACTTCATTCCTATCTTAAAAAAAAGGATCTTACATTGCATAGTTTCTATTTTAACAATATGTTATAACCTAAAACTATATTTAACACAGTACTTAAGAGAATTAATACTTTTTAACACAACACATCTAATATTAATTTTCATATTTGCGAAAAGCCAATCATAAAATTCACATTTTTCACACCAGGTCTTGATCCAAGGCTCAGCCACACTGCCCAGTCCTGCCTGCTGTACCCCAGAAAGCCTCAGCACACAGAGGCAAGTCTGTGCATTCTCAGTGTGGTAAAACCCACTGAGCAGATAATGGGGTTCTCGTGGATGCACAGCATGTGGATGTGCTAAGCTGTGATTTTGGGACTATAATTGTCAGCAAATTATTGATGCTGTGGCACAAGGTTGAAGTTAAGGAGACTGATTCTCATTTCACACGATTTCTCCAAGGACTGCAGTGGAGAAAGTGCCTCCTTCCAGAGGAGGATGCTGCTCTGTGCACACAGAATCTGGAATCTGGCCCCACGCCATCCACAGCCTCTGCCGCTGGGGCTGTGCAGGGGAAGGGGCTGGAGAATTCCCACAGCCTTTGTGGGAATGATGCTCTGTGCTGGGAGGATTTCTTCAGTGAGCTGCCATCCACTGAGCTTCAGTTAGCACTTGACAAGTGCCTCAATTTGTCTGTGATCAAAACAGCAGCGCAGGGAGCTGCAGCTGTGAGCGGCAGCTGTGTCTGAGGGGTTCTGTCAGATCTCTTCCACCTGCTGCTCTAGCTGTCAAATCTAAATGTCATTTACTGTGATACAGGCACAGAAAGTGTCACCAGGAGGCACAGCACTCCTGGTACGTGTGGTGCAGGTGGGACATCTTGTCTGTGTGTCCCTCTCTGTGCGTGCAAGGGTGAAGAAAAGGCAGAGCAGAGGCAGGAGGAATCCTTCTCTGGGGTTCCCAGCAAGTCCAGGTAGATGTACCGAGGTCAACACCTGCTGTAGAGCCAGGATACCAAACTGCAGAGCCCTGAAAGTGTCCCAGCACCCCATGGGGGCTGACTGTAGCCCCACAGCTGCTCCCCAAGCCCAGCCCCTGCCCTGGCCTGCAGCTTGGGCAGGATGAAAGGAGCATGGGCAGCTCCAGCAGAGCAGGAGACGGGGATGGTGGCACCAGGTCAGGGCCAGAGCTGGACTGGGGAACCCCAAATGTGAGCACCTCACCTGTGGGGTGGAGCCACCCCATGTGCAGCAGCCAGCCCCTGGCCACAGTGGGGTCTCAGGGAGCCCTGCCCTGCAAGGTAAGGACTTTGTGGGCCTGAGCCTCTGGGGTTGTGTCCTGAGACAGCCCTGGGAGCTGGCACAGGCAGCTGCTTGCTGACAAGAAAACTGCTGCCAGTTGGGTTTTTTTATCTTCTGCCTGGTCATTGTTCAAATGTCCTTGAGAGCAGAGGAGAGGGAGTGCTAGAGCCCTTGGTAGAAATAAAAGGACAAGGAACAAAGGGCCAGGCAGGGGAGCTGGCACTGCTCCTACTGTGGCACATCCTCCTCAACCCCTTTCAGGGCATCAGGGGGGACTGCAGGAGGCTGGGAAAAGCAGGACAGCAGGAAAAAGCAAGACAGCAGCTTACAGGGAGGAGCAGGGCTGCTGGAAAGCTGAGTGCCTGGCAGAGGGAGAATGAGAACAGCTACCTTGGTGTCCTGTGCCCACCTCTGGCTGTAAATCACAAGTCAGAATGGCAGCAAAAGCTCACATTTGGGGAGCTTGCTGGGCTAGGGCAGTGAGCAGCAATTCCACTAGGAGAAATAGTTTTGCCTAGCTAATGCTGCCAGTGTCCTGTCCCCAGTGGGCAGTGCCCTGATGTGCTGGGGGTCCCAGCAGCTGATGTCCCAGAGATGCAGAGATGCAGGCTTCATGCTGACCCCATTTCCCAGCAGCTGACGTCCCCCCTGATGTGCTGGGTGCCCCAGCTCAGGGTGTGCCAGCTGCACATGCCCAGCCCATGCCCTGCACACCAGCAGCTCCCAGCCTGCTCCCCAAAACGGCCTCACTCACACCAAGTCCAGAGCAGCAGCTGCAGGCCGGGACTGACCTTAACCCTGCTGCTCCAACACAGTGAGAAAACCACCCCAGCAGGACACAAAGTGACGTGGGGAAGGGTTTACAGGGACAATGTTACTGACTGAGCTGATAAGAAAAAACTGACTCAGAAACAGGAAAGAGACCAAGGCAGAAAGAGAGTCCTGCCCTTCCACAGGGGCCTGCCGCTGTGCAGAAATGTCCCTGTCCTGTCCAATCTGCTCCAGAGCTTCACACAGCTGGAGCAGTCCCTCAGAAGAGGAATCTGACTTCCCAAATCCAGTGCCTTCACTGACCACTCAGTCTCTGGGGATCATCCCTGACCTCTGGGGTGGATAGAGGCTCCCTTTGGGCCAGCATCCACCTTTGGTTCCATCCACCACAAGAGCCCTGACAGATGTGAATATAAATCACTGAAAGAAGGTAGGCTAGGAAAGCTCCTAGGAAGAGCAGTATGTTCCAGATTGCAAGGCAGGATGTATTCTATTCCCATCTGTATGGCAGGTGTCTTGTGTCAGGTGGGCAATTCTCCTTATCTCTCTCTGAGTGATCACAATCATTCCTCCCTCAGGAGAGGACACCTGCTGATAACAGCCATTGAATGTCCCTGCATGGCTGATAAGAACTATAGCATCCCATTGGGAGATGTGAGCCCAGAGGGAGGAGCCAAGCATTCATACCCAGATATAATCTGGAGACTCTGAAACACCAGCACAACTTCTCCACTGGATTCCCAGAGGAACAGCAGCTGCTTCTACTTCCACTGGATCTTTGGAGGAAGAATACATCCTTTCTCTACAGGACCCCCCTGCTCCAACAGAAACACACCTGACACTCCAGGAGGACTGCAGCCACAATTCCAATGGGACTGCTACCAACACCCTGACCCACAGGGTGTCAGGTTGAGTTCTGATTCTGTCAGTGTTGTTCTAGTGTATTGCACTGTTTTATTTTATCCTTTTTTTCCCCTTCCCTGTTAAAGAACTGTTATTTCCTGCTCCCATATTTTTTTGCCTGAGAGCCCCTTAATTTAAAATTCATAGGAATTCAGAGGGGTGGGGAGGGTTTGCATTCTCCATTTCAGGGGAGGCTCCTGCCTTCCTTAGCAGGCACCTGGCTTTCAGAACCAAGACCCACTAGGAGATAGAGGATTGTTTTGACTGCTTCTTTCTAATCTGGGCTGTGGGACATGCCCACATATCAGGAAGGCACATCTGTATTTCTCAGAGCTGACCAACAGCAAACAAAGGGTGAAGCTGTACTGTGATCCTGCCGTGCAACTGGACATGATTTCCTCCTTGTTCCCACTGCAGCCACCCCAACACCCATAAATCTGCCACACACCATGAGCAGCCTGCCCCAGGCTCTGTCCTCCTGCCTCCTTTCCTGTCTTTGTGCTCCTCTTCCTGAGCAGTCCCAGGCGCTGCCAGGTCAGGGCAGCCCAGCCTGGAGCATCCTGCAGGACACAGGCACAGCCA
>JANIJU010000007.1:2321561-2343237 GCA_025504685.1 Leucosticte australis
TCAGCCCACCTTGAGCCCTGGGTGATGCTGTCCCTCAGCCCACCTTGAGCCCTGGGTGATGCTGTCCTTGCCACTGCACCCTCCTTGCAGCTCTGGTGGTCACTCTGGTGCTGTCAGTGCTTACTTGGCATGGGTTGTATGTGTGGTGGGCTTTTGGGCTTCATTTTGGATTTGAGATGGTAAACCCAAGGGCACTAAGAAGAGCTGCCGATCATGGAAGAGCTTGTGCTTCAGAAGCAAAACCTTGAGATTAGAATCCTGCTTAACTAGCCCACAGGGAGGGCCAAGGGCTCAAGGAGGGCAGGTACCCACTGGGCACAGGGCTGGGCACACAGCCCCATCACCACCCACACAGGGCTGGAGCTCTTCTCTGAATTCTCCCTCAGCCTGCTCAGTGGGACTCCTGTCTGCCAGTGCAGCTTGGGGTTCAGGTGCTTGGGCTCAGTCCAGAGTTCTTTAGAACTCACTGACACAGCTTCCAGGGGCTAACTTTAAATATTGCAACAATCCTGTTCCCTTCAACCTCAGAGGAGTGCTGGAGTCCTCTCACAGATCCCTGTCAGTTCATCTCTTGAATTTCATAAATGCAGGTTGATGGAAGTCTCAAGCACAACTTTTTACCTTTCTGAATCCAAAATCTTGCTGCTCCTTTCAATCTGCCCTGTTGTGCTGATTTAGATTGAATCCAACAGTGTCTAATGCTGCTTTACCAGGTGTGAAAACAGAAGGACTGTCTAAATTGCTGAAATGGAAAGTCTGGACCTGTTCCTCTGAGAAACTGACTTCACCTTGATGCCAGGGCAGAGTGCTCAAAAGGCACACAACCCTGCAATCTTCTGATTGTAAAAGGGAAAGCTGTTATGGTGTGTTTCATGGCAACATCCTCTCTCTCCCTGCTTTATCCTGAGCCAGTCTCGTGCTCAGTGCCTTATGTGGATGGCCTTGGGTCAGGCAGTGTGGCAGGGCTCTCACAGCTCCCATCAGACCCCTCTGCCCTGCTGCCTCCTGTGTGCCACAGCAAACAGCATCTCAGTGCCTTCTGCTACATGACTAGGAAGTCACTGGGGCCTTTTCCATTCTGGCCTTTCAAAGTATTGCCAAAACACTGTTTTGACTCTTATTAGCTCTGTTTTGTGAACACTGGTGATGTTGTTGGACTTTCCATGAGTTAGCTGTTCTCTCCCCAGGTGTTCCAGCCTTTCTGGGGCTGACCTGGTGCTTCTGTACCCCCCAGTCAGCAAGACCTGTTGTAAAGCCCTTGTCTTTCCCAGGGCAGCTGTTTGGCTCCAGGGTGAGGCTTTATCAGCTGCTCCAGCCTTGGCTCTTTAGAAACAATCCTAGCTCCTGGTTCTTTTTGGGCTCACATGTCTTCTATGTAGAAATTCCAGAAGCCCTTATCAAGGCAGGAATGCCAAGCAGTTACTGCCTGTTCTAGGTCAGCACTGACTATTCTGTGTCTCTTGGTAGCAACAGTGTTTTCTACAGGAAGACCAAGATTAAATGTAACCTTGCAATCCTCTGCCTCTGCTCAAAGTTCTGCTCCTGGTGGGTGTGGTTGGTTGTGTTTTGGTTTTTGACTTTTCTTTTTTATGGGCCAGTTAAGTATAGAACCTGTGTAAAACAACTTCAAGTGTCTTAATCCAGTTAACCAGCCAGTTTGTGTACTAAGGACCAAAGCAAAAAAACCAAAACAAAACCCTAGGATAAAAATCATTCCATTCAATGTTCCTTGTTTAGGGCAAAGCTGTGCTACTGAGGAACTGGGAGATTCCTGTACTTAATCATGTGTGCCATTCCAGAAGTGCAATTTAATGTTTATTTTACTGATTGTCTTGACTCAAAGGTTGTGCCATGAGGAGTCCAAGTGGAAGTGTAAGGAGTTGATGAGTGGAGGAGGCACCCCCAGCCCTGCCTGCTGCAGGGGACTCGGTGCCAGTGCCTCTCCTGTCATTGCTGTAGTGGCCTCCCAGCCTGGTGCTGCTGGTCTTGAACAAAATGCAACTCCTTTGCTATCACCAGGCAGCAGTTGCCACATTTTTGACTCTCTGAAGCTCACTTTTGTTGCAAGCTGACTGCAGGAGGGGAAGGGAGCAGAGGTGGCCTCTGCCAAGTGCTCTGGGCAGGAGTTCAGCTCTAGGTTTTGTTTCAGACATCTGAATTAAACTAGAATGGATTGGCTAGGGAGAAGTAAGAAGCACTGTGTGTGTGAGGCTTCAGCTGGTGCAGGCTCCTGCCTGCTGACAGCTGCTGTCATAGGTGTTAAACCACTCGCTTGCCTGAAGCCTCCAGTGTGCTGAGCCCTCGTGATGGCAAAGTGTTATTGGCAAGTAGTACATGAGCATGATGTGAAATGTGTTAGACTCTGAGTGAGCCTCTTGCAGCATATGGTCTGGTCTGTACTGTCTGAATTGTGTTGATTTGCAGATTTGTGATATGAGTGCTGCTCATCCTACAGACACATAGCAAATCTTGTTTAAAAAATATATTTCGCTTTTTTGTGTAACCAAGTTGGACAGAAGACAACTGTGCCACTGCTGTTTACATGACTACAATGTGTACTGCTCCTCTGTCAAATGTTACCATATGCCTTATGTGTTTCAAATGTTAATTAAAAGCATAACAAAACCTTCCACAGTACGCTGCTCAGGTTTCTGTTGTGAACTCTCTGCCCACAGCAGATTCAGTTGACAAAGTGTAATGCTCCCAGCAGGAGGAGATTGCCTCTGCTCTCAGGGACAACTGTTAATTGCTGGCTTGAGTGTTGTTCCTGACACTCATGCTGGAGGGCAGCCATGGTGATTTTTGTTTGTGAAGCCTTTACCTGGGCTCTGCACTTCATATCTGGGTGTGTCAGTAGCCAGATGGGACTGAAGTGGGTGCCCAGGCTGAGGGTAAGACAAGGCATGAACAGCCACCACCAAACCTGAGAATAAATCCTGTTTATTTGTCAGCATGGAGACTGTCCCTGGGAGGAGGCAGCTGCTGTGAGTGCTGAAAGCTGGTAATGTTCTCCTCCAGAGAGCACCAGGTCACCTGCTGGCCTCAGAGCAGGGGCTGGGGCCTGAGAGCTGACACTAAGGACAGCTCATCTCCAACCCCAGCTCTGGGAGCAGCTGAGCTGGAACCTCTCTGCAGTGGCAGGAGGTGGAAAAGACTTCAGAAGCTGGGGCTGGATGAGGTGCAGACTCCTGCCCAGGTTTGTGTCTGCTACTGGAAGCCAAACAGGGCTCAGGCTGCAATCAGCTCTGATTTCAGGACATGCATCCAAGAGGAGCTGGAGTTTCTGGGAAGCACTGATCATGCTGAGACCTGCATGGGGCAGGGACAGAGGTGCTGCTCTTTGCTAATGTGCAGAGTTCTGGCTACATCTGGGGAAAGCAGGAGCTCTTTGAACAAACACTTGCTTTTTCCTGAGCTGTCTCTGTTAAACTGCAGTTTTCTCAGCAGGAAAAGAAGGTGAAGGGAAGCCACAGGCTGTGGCTGTGGGAGAATCACACAAGCCCCAGTTTATTGAGAACTGTGCCAACCTCATGGAGATACTGGGCATCCGGGTAGCCATTCCTGTGGGGCAGAGAGGAAGCACTGTAAATCCTGCTGCTGTGCCACAGTCACAGTGGGAAGCAGCCCTTGATTTCTGCCCCACCCTTTCAGAGGGGCTGAGAGGGGAGGTCCTGCCCCTGGGTCTCCTGCTGCCTGCAGGCACAGCTTATACCCAGCACAGGCATGGGAAAGGCTCTAAGTGAACAGGGCCCACAGTTCTTGTCCATGGGGAATTACAGGTTTCCACACCACTTATGGATGTGGGATGGGCAAGGGCTTTTGCTCTAGCTGGGGAGGGCCAGGGCTGGTCTGCCATGCCATAGCTGCCCTGCAAGCTGAAGCAAAGGGAAGCATCAACTCTGCCACTGTGGGAGGATGGAAGAGCCATCCCTGCCAGGATTTGTTGAACTGGAGCCCATGGTTCTCTTCCTCCCATTGCTAAAAATCCCACAGCCATACCCAGAAGCTTAGGATGAGCTGGGCCGTACCTGGCTTTGCCTCCATCCCAGGAGGTTTTGTGGGGGATAGGGCCCCATGTTACTCTTTCTTCTCCATTGCAGGACGTGATCTGGAATGTCAGCCCACATTCAAATGCTTTCTTCAGCAGCTTTGCTATCTTCACACCTTCCAGGGTTTCAGGCAGGAAGGCACAAAAATTCCCCCCTTTGTAAGGGTGTCCTGGGCGAGGGTCCCCAACCTTAGAACAGGAATGAGACATTTTAAACAATGGCTGCAGTGCTTTGCCTCTGAGGGGATTTCTAACGTTTGTCTAGCTTGAAAACTACACTCATGACCATGGTCCCCATGGGCTGATAGTCACTGTCAACTAAAGAGGTCACACATGCTCTTGAGAAGCTGCAAGCTGCTCCAAAACCTGCTGTGGAGCTTTTTGCCTTTCATAGGTTAATACCTCTGCTGCTTTGCCTGTGGGGCAGGGAGCTGTGGCTGCTCTTTTCCCTCCCAACCACCCTGACAGCCCCCCCACTGTATGGGCTGCAGTGGGATGGGGAAGCTCTGTGGTGGTACCTACCCCCTGCACTCCATCAGGGATGTTGTAAGCAAGCTGAAGTGTTGACCCTCCATAGAATCCAGGCAGGCTCTGAGACAGGGAGGAGATCTTCAGTGTCCCCAGGATATTGCAGTTTGGGATATCTGAGGATTCACAGCAAGCTGGCTGCATACTGTCTGCTGCAAAACATGTCCTGCACGAGGTGTGACCACAGGAGCCCTGGCAGGTCACACCTAAGCCCTGGCAAGCATCACACTGGTCCAGAGGGATGGTGCTGCTTTCCTGTCCAAGGCTGGGGTCTCTTCTCTGCTGTGATGGGAGCTCAGGCTCCTCCTGCTCGTTGCTCCTGCCCTCTGGGAGCTGGGCCCTTCCCCGATCTGTGGGCTCTGCTGCAGGTGCCTGTTGGGCCACAGCTGGTGGTGGCTCAGCAGCCACGGCCCTGGGTAGCCAGGTGGGCAGAGAGTGAGGAGTTTCATCAGCTGCAGGGACTGGACAGTGCTGCTGTCCCACTGCTTCATTGTGGCCTCCTCTGCTCTTGTCTCTTGCAAACTGGAATCTGTCTGGCAAGACTTGTTTTAGCCGGGTGCTGTCAGGCTCCCCCAGAGACAGTTTTGTCTTCCGCTGTTCCTGGAACTCCCTCAGGCCAGGAGGGCTTAGCTTGTCCCCTGTACCAAGGCTCAGAAGGCTGCTTCCACGTCTCCCAGCCCCAGAATCAATATAGGCCCTGGCCTCCTCCTGCCCCCAAACCTGCTGGTACCTCCAAGGACTGGAGAACCCCTTTTCCTCAGCCTCTGGCAGCCAGGAAGCCCTGAGCACACCTGGAGAGTCTATTTTACCAATGATGTTCAGGTGCTGCAGGGAATTCAGGGTGCCAGGAAGGGCTAAATCCAGCACTGGGTCCTGGTTTCTGCTTGGCTGGATGACACTTGATTTCCCTGTACTCTCTGGTGCAGGAGACAGGGATGAAGACTTCATGGCACAGAGCCTCCTGGAGGAAAACATGTGGAAGGCCTCAGTCACTCCTGGCAGCATCTCCTTGGGGCAGGCAAGATAGAGCTTGTACTTGTCTTTGCTGAGCCCAACCTGGAAGGATTTTCCTCGCAAGAGGCTGCACAGTTCACTCAGGTCACTGTCATCTGGACCAGTGACAGCAAGCTCTGAGTAGCTCACACTCTGACACACCAAGTCAGGGCACTTCTGCACAAGATCTTCCACCTTCCACTTAGCCTGGAGCAGCCTTCTCCTGTCTTCTGCCTGCAGCATCAGCACTGTGCAGTCCCCAGCGTGGCGCTCCGAGATGTGCACCCCTCCAGCCCTGCACAGCTCATCAATAGTGGCATGGCAGACATCTTTCAGGTAAAACCACTGCAGAGTGTCCAGGCTCATCTCCTCACTCACCCTGCTGATGTCTCCAGAGTTGCTGCTTTCCTTTGACCTTGATAGAGAGAAGCTGTTGGACCGTCTCAGTACAGGGCTGGATGCAGAGGGTTTGCAGCCTAAAGCAAAAGAGGTCCATGTCACATCACAGTTGCTGTAGATGCCAGCAAGGGAGTGGTACCCAAAGGGACCTGAGCCTTTAGAGTCCTCAGGATGCTGAAAAGTGCTGTTTTCCTTGCCTGCAACAGGCAACAGCACCTTTTCTCCTGTAAGTCTGGCACCTCCTTCTGCATGGCCCCTTTCTGTGGGATCGTTCTGCTGAGGCTCTGCTGCTGACCCCACAACTTTATCTGTCATAGGGGTGGGAGGCTGTGCTGACCCCACAAATTTATCTTTCATAGGGGTGGGAGGCTGAGACTGCTGGGTCAGTGCCCTTGGGTAACTCTGACCAGGAGCATCTGTCTCTGATGAATGTTTCCCAGAAAGCTGCACCTGTCCCACTGGTGGAGAGTCCTGATTCACCAAGAGGTCCTGGCCAGCCTGAGACCTGTCAGCTTTCAGGCTGCTGAAGTTGGCAGCTAGCTTGAACTCACCTTTCTGCTCCTGCTTGTTTGGGCTAAGTCTTGCGGCTGAAGGATGCACAGGAGGTTTGGCCACCAGTGTAGCCTCTGTGGTGCCAGAGGGCTGGGAGCTGCTCAGCGTGTCAACTGTGTGTGCAGCACCTCTCCTGGTGACTGAATCCTCAAGGAACTGCTTGGCCTTGCACACCTCAACAAGGTTTCCAACAAGATAAAGCTGCTTCACATCCTCATGGCAGAGCAGCTGGGGATACAGCTCCTGCAGCTCACGTGTCAGAGCCCTGAGTGCCTGGCTGTCCATTGCCAGCCCTTCCTTAGCAATCTTCTCCTTGCGCAGGCTCACCTCCAGCTGCTGGTAGAGCTGCTGCAGGGCCAGGTGGGCCTGTCTCAAGGCATCTGTGTCCCCAGACACACCTCCAGCTGGCTGGAGGTACAGCACAGCAATGCCATCGCCACTGACATCCACCACATCCACGTGATGTTGGTGCAGCACACCCTGGTACTCAGCAGCACAGAACCTCTGCATGTACAAGTAAATGTCCGAGTCCATGGCGAGGGAAAAGTCCTCCAGCTTCCCCAAAAGTTCCACGGCTTCCTCACCCACTGGGCTCTGCGGTGATGGTTCTTTAGCTGCCATTTCCTGCACCTGGTCACAATCTGGCAGCTTTGCTGTCTCTTGTGCTGACTCAGTGGAGTCAGGCACTTGCTGCTGATCAGGCATTCCCATCTCTTTGTCCCCACAGCTGGAAGCTGGCAGGAGGATCTGGCCAGTGGCTTGGTTCTTGAGGTTCAGGCTGCCCAGCAGGTCTCTGCTGAAGGTCTGCAGCTCAGTGAAGGGGCCCTGGACTATGCACTGCATATTTTTTGAGTCGAAGCTGAAGTGTATATTGCTGTACTCTTTGTGCAAGTCCTTCAGGAGGGTTTTGCCCGTGGGCAGCTTGCCATAGTCAATTGTCATGCTCACGTGTATGAAGATCTGCAAGTAGATAGCAAGGGAGTGAGAGAGCAAGGACCAAAACCAACCCCTTTCAAAGGCACAGAAGGCAAGTGGCCCCTGAATTCTGTGACACACTCTTCCACCTCTCTCCCTCAGCATCCTACTTTCAAGAGAGATGGGCTCTGACACAGTCAGGACCAAAAGACCCAGACTAAGCAACTCCTTGACCTTGTGCACTTGTCACAAGCTTTCTGCAAACAAGGAATCAGAGGGGGAAATTGCACAGAGATAGAGCCACATTTCTACACACTGGGAGCTCTTCAAAAAGCCCAAACCCAAGAAATCCACTATTGTTTCTGCATCTGAAATGCAGTTGCTCTCTTGCCTTTGCAGAGCTTCAGCTCCAGATCTTCAAGCAGTTTTGGCACTACAGGCTTGCAAAAAGGTCTGCAAGGCCAGGATAATTCCCATGCCCTTGTTTTTGGGGCTCAGACACGAAAACATGAGACATGGCTACTGCCACGGTCTCTTGAGACTGGAGGAAGAGGCAAGAACTCTCCAGTGCTCCCTAGACACCAGCATGTCTGTATGCCAAGCTTTCCTGAGAAGGAAAGAGGAACAATACACTGTGAATCCAGCTGATGACACGGCAGAGGCATTAACAGGATCCCCTGTGTGGCACCAGATGGACTGGGGAAAAGTGCCTGTTCTCTTCCAGCCTGACTACCCTTCATTTGACAGGCACAAATGCCAGACGACTGAGAGCACAGCCTGCCTGCCTGTCCCTGTGCTATTAGCACAGGAAAAAAAAAAATCTTCATTTGAATATGAATGAGAATGGATTTAAGTGTAATTAAGATGAAAGGAGAGAGTGAGGTCTCCCTTTTCAAGCTGTCTGCCAAGCACAGAGTCTGTGTGGGAGCAGCTGGGGCTGCCACATCCCCTCAGTACCTCATTGGGGCTCAGCTCTGAAGCGTGGGGTGTCACCTCCAGAGGGTACTGTGTCTTCCCAATTGCCAGCACGTGGTTTTTCACCTTCAGGATCCTCTGGGCCACTGGTGAAAAAAGCCACCCAGACCTGTGTCAGCTCAGCCAAGGGACAGCAGTGGGGTGGGGGACAGTGGGACAGAGGATGGTGGGGCTGGGAACAGCAGGACAGGGGCGGTAGGACAGAGAATGGTGGGACAGGGGACAGCAGGACAGAGGATGGTAGACAGGGGAGGGTGGGTGATGCAATGTCAGGGTTGGGGATGGTGGGACAGGGGGCAGCAGGACAGGGCAAAGGGGAGCTGGGGATGGTGGGACAGGGACAAGGGGGAGCTGGGGATGGTGGGGCAGGGCAGAGGAGAGCTGGGGATGGTGGGGCAGGCCAGGCCCCCGAGGGTCCCACGGGCGTTACCTTCCGGCGCCTCGAAGGTGATGAGGGCGCAGGGCAGGGAGCCGGGCAGCACCCGGACGTTGGCAATGTCGCCGCCGCCGTTGCGGGAGCGCAGGAAGTGAATGGTCAGCTTGTCGGCCGCCCTGTCGGGAGGCAGCTCGGCGGGGAAGCCCTGCACCCGTACAGTGCGGCCCGCCATGCCCGCGGGAGCGGCTGCCCGGGCCTCGCCACACCGGGGCCTCGCCGCCCGCTCCCACCGCCTCGACCCCGCCGCTGCGAGGAAACGAAAGCGAAAGCGGGGCCGCTCCGCCCTGGGCCCGCGGGAGGGCGCGGCCCGGCCCCTCAGAGCGCGGCCGGGAAGGGCTCAGGCTCCCCCCAGCCCCTTGCAGGCAACGCCCGGCCCCTCAGCGGCCCGGCCCCAACACAACAGACACGGTGGGTGCTCCCAACAGACACTTTTAATTTCCCCCGTGCCCGCGGGTCAACGGACGCACGGAGCTCCTCAGCCTCGGGCTGAGCCAGGCCGTAGCCCGTAGCCGGCCAGGACTAGCCCGTGTCCTCCTCGAACACGGCCACCCCTGTCTGCCCCGCTGGGACGTAGGCGAGGGCATCCACCTCGCCGCCGCCGCGGCTGGCCTTCTGGAAGTGGATCTCCAGGGCGTCCCTCATGGACTCCACGCTCAGCACATCGGGGATGCCCAGGAGCAGGACGGTCCTGGGGCAGCGGGAGGGCTGGAGCTGCGCAGAGCAGGGGGTGAGGTGGAGAGCAGAGCAAGGAGAGGGGCTTCAGGAGCCCCCCGAGCTGTGCTGCCTCCACCCAGGCTGGGAGGTGCTGCTTGCACGGGGTTCAAGCCCTTACCTGCAGGTTAGAGATGTCTCCACTCATGCATGGTGATATTTTGATTTTGTATTTCCCTTTCCCAATGGGCACCTGGGTATGTCCTCTTTCAATTAGCGGCTCTGCCACTGCATATGGAGAGGAAAGGCCTGAGCTGCCCAGGTCAGCTCCAGGAGAGGTTCTGTCCCTGGCATAGGCACCAAGGCTGACACTGCCCAGCTCACTGCTCAGCTCACCCACACCAGCACAGTTTTGGGGGAGGCAGGACAGCCTGGGGCTCACTGTATCTTCCCTGTTCCTCAAACACAGCTTCATTTGCTCTCAGGAGATTTCCCCCCAGAGCAGGTCGGGCTGCTCCACCCTTGCTCCACCCTGAGCCACCCAGGCTCAGCACATCCCACACACCTCCATCCTGTGTGAAGGTCAGCACCACCTGGTCAGAGTCCTCCAGGAACTCCCTGCTCTCCACCTCACTGCCCCCATTCTTTGTCTTGCTGAAGAAGAGCTCCAGCTTGTCCAGCAGTGCCTCCTTGGAGATGTCCAGGCTGGGCAAGTCAGACACAAGGATGCTCCTGCTGCTCTGAGTCAGCCTGATCTGTGGGTGGCACTGGCCAGTCAGTGCCAGGGCAGGACTGGCCCCAGAGCTCGAGGGAGCAGAGCTGGGTGTGGCTGGTAGCAGTGCCCCAGTTGGGGCAGGCTCAGACAGGGGAAGCAGCGTGCCCAGGGCAGCCCCATGGCATGGGGACCCACGGGCCCTACCTCCAGGGCAGATGGCAGCAGGATGTCCATGGGTACTGCCTGCACTCGCACTCTGCACTGGTCGAGCTCCTCCAGCTGCCCACAGCTCAGCTCCACTGTGTGCTCCCTCATCTCTGTGATCCTCTGGGCCACTGCAGGCAGGGAGAGCCCCCAGCACAGGGGAGTGACTGCCCAGCGCTTTCCAGGACAGGACACTGCATAGCAAAGGTGCTGGGGAGGGGGCACAGCCCCACACAAGGCAGGGAGAGGGGCAGTGCCAAACTCTGGCACAGGGAGGGGACACAGGGCAGGCCCCAAAACGATCGAGGACACCTGGCCAGAGCAGTGCTCTTCTCACACTTACCCTCTGCCTCCTCAAAGGTGATGAGAGCTGAGCCCCCTGGCAGAGGGGAGTGGATCAGTGGGGTGAGTATCAGCTTGTTCATGTCCTCCTTGTTTGCTGTGAGTCCCTTAAAGATCATTTTCTTTTCTGGCAGGGCAGACAGTATCTAGGTACAAGCACAGACAGCACTAGACCCTGCACACGGCATGTCCCTGCCAATCCATGGCCTAGAAGTAAACTCATGGCTAAAATAAACTGCTGGAGAACCTCAGCAGAGTCTCTCCTAGTGTCTGGCTGTGCCTGGAATCCCGAAGCCATGACCAGAGCTCCTGGCCTTGGCAGAGGAGCTGTTCCAGTCATCACACAGTGTCCAGCTGCATTCACCTGCAGCTTCTCCAGCCAGGTTTGCGCCCTTGCCAGCAGACCCAAGTGCCCACACACACTCTGTTACCATCACAGGATCATTCCAGAGTTCCCTCTTCTTTAATTCTTCCAGTTTATTTTTCAGAACCTGCTTCTCCTGCCTCAGTCTGTTGTTCTCCTCCTTTATTGCAAAAATCTGGAAGGAAGGAAGGAAAGAAGGAAGTAAAGAGTGGGAAGTAGGGAACACCAGGACGCAAGGGGCTGCAGTACACTTCTGTTCTGAGCACACAGCTCCAGCCCATTCTGCTCTTGACTGCCTGCAGCTCTCTCCTGGTTCCTCTCCTTTGAGGACAGCCCTCCCCTCGCTGCAGCACTGCCTCACTTCTCAGCACAGGCCTTGTGTTTCCCATGAAACCTCCACCAGATCCCAGGCAAGTGATCTCAGAGCAGTGACCTGCATCATGCAGCCCCTGCCACCCTTCCAAACCTAAGACATCCACTGAACACTGACCTGGTGCGCTCTTTCTTCATCTCCATTTAAAGGCAGTTGTTGCTCTAAAATTTCATGAACTTCCCCTTCTTTCTTCAGCTCTTGTGCCCTTTGCTCTGCAGCTTCCTTGGCTGTTTGTAGCTTTGCATTGTCTTTCTCCAGAGCACTGTAAAGCTCCTGTGAGAAGCACCATCAGACAGCAAGACCCTGACCACACTACATCACCCCCACCAGCCACCCAGCCCCGGCACAGGCTGTGCCCGTGGGAATGAGCCTGGACCCTAGAACAGGCTGGCCTCTCCATGGGATTACTCCTCTCTGCCGCCTCTGACTCCTAGAGAAGACACTCGAGCTCCTGGCCAGGGCCGAGCGGGCAGAACCCGCACAGCTGGGACGCGGCCGGACCCACCTTGCACCGCTCGATCTCCTGCCGGAGCTGCTCGGGGCTCTGCAGGCTGTCATCCTGCAGCCGGACGAATGATTCCTAAAGACAGGAGAGGTCTCAGCCGCGCTGCACCGCCCCCCGCCCGCCGCTCCCCGTGGCTCGGCTCTTCCTCACCTCCTCCGAATCCATCCCCGCGGCCCTGGCGGCAGCACAGCCCGCAGCCCCGGTCCCACGGGGAGCCTTCTCCCGCTGCCGGGGACCCCGTCTCCGTCCTCGCCTTTCGCTTTCGTTTTCGCGAACTCGCCCCGCCCCGGCTCCTCCGAGCACAGCCCCGACCGCGGTGGAACGGCGGGCCCGCCCAGCCCCGTCCGGTACCTCCTTCACCTCCTCTTCCCCCATCCCCGCCCCGCCTGTCTCGCCTTCTGAGTACGCACCTGTCCTGCTAGGAACGGACCAGCTACTAAATATAGGAATAAACTGTTCCGAACGGACTAGCTACTAAATACAGAAACAAACTCTTCCTGCCCCACTCTTGGATTTACAACCCGACCCAGCCCCTGCTCCCCGGGTGGCCAGCAGCCAGCACTGCCCCTTTGGGAAGCTAAAATCCAAGACCCACAGGTCAGACACCACACAAATCACGGTGCACTCAGCTGAACCCACAATCACCCATTTGCCTTCCCTCTCTCACCCTTTTCAGAGGGATCACTCCAGTTTGGGGAATAAGAGATTCCCCCTGTGGCAGGAACATCAGCTGCAGAAGGCAAATGCAGCCCTGGCCACACCTGAAGCAGTCCCAGAGGTGACACCTGCACAAGGCTCCACAAACGTACTGATGCTCACCAGGACTGCAATGGCTTCCCCAGCTCTTAGAGACACAGAGCAAGCATGACCACACCACAAAGGCCACTGCTTGCTTGTTAAATAACAAATAAGGCATGGTTTTTAATAAACATTTATTGATGCAACCTTGTTACACCCTTAGAAGCGCAGCTTCTGGAAGAACCACTTATTCTTGCCAGTTTTGTACCTGAAAGAGAACACACAGGTTAAAGGATGTGTATTAGCAGGTAACAGCACCAAACCTGCAGCTGAGCTGTCCCAGACAGAGAGGATGTAGCACCTAATTCACCCAGAGGTAATTCACCTGGTCTTTATGGTCTGGGCTACAACTAAACCCACTTTAAATGTGGAAATTCCAAGGGAAGCAAGTGCCAGGTTCCAAATTTAAAAACACCTGCACTGTGGCAGTTTCCACCCCAATGGGTACGAGCACAGGACACGCCCATCCCACTGGATACGTCCTGTGGCAGGGGGAGATGCCCTTGGAAAGCAGCTCAGGAGCTGCCTGAGACACTGTGTCCACTGAGGCCACACAGCTCCTTCCTCTGAAGGAGGTTCTGAACAGAAAACCATGAAGAGCAGAAACCCAAGCACTCCCACACAAAGCATCAGCAGGCCCACCCAGCCCAGTGATAAGAGAGAGGTCAGATCATCCTGTGGCACCTGAAAGGCCCCACAGGTGCTGGCACAATGGTGCACACACACACAGGTGAGAAGAACACGCTCAACAAACACTCATGCAAAGAAGCCAGGGTGGAAGTGCCAACTTGGAAATGCACAGACTGCAGCACGGTAACACCAACCCCTCACACCAGTAACAGTGCCAACACCACTGAGAAGATGAACTCCCAACTCACCTCTCCTCAAATTTCACCTTGGCTTCACGTCTTGCTTTGCGTTTCAGAGCGGGATCCCTGAACACGTCCTTGTTGACCACTGTTTTGTCCAGGGGAATATCCACAGAATACCTGGCAGAGAGCAGAACAGTTCAAAAGGGGCACGGTACCTGGCACAGGGCTGAAAACCAAGCGCAGCCACGATCAGTCAAAACTCATTCTAATGTCCAGACAAGGAGTTACAGCTTGTAAAGCCTCCTCAGCTCAGGAATCACCAAACCACTAAAGCAGTCTCAGTTCCTCCTATAAAGGGAACAGTGATATGCAGCTCTGTTCCATGTGGTGCCTGGGAGCTGCTCTGAGAGCTCTGAGGCACAGTAAGAAATGGCTCTGCCGGCTCCAGACCCTCACAGCTCTTTTAAACTGCTCACCTACCGACATACCCTGAGCAAAGAGAAGGCTGAAATAAGAGCCAGCTGCCTCATCCCAAAAGTTCATTAATATTTCCACTCAGCCTCAGACCCCAACTCCATTTTTGCAGAGCCTGAGCCTCACATTCACTCAGCCTTGGTAACTCCCAGTGTTCAGTAGAGAACACAAGAACCCCGAAAGCAGCCAAGACCCCTGCCGGCAGCAGCACTCACCGAGTGGGCATCAGGTGGTTGTAGTTGTAAACCTTCACGAAGGACTTGATCTTAGACCTTTTAGCGATCTTTTTCTTGCCCATGGCAGCAGTCACCTTACGCGGGTAGCGGTCGATGCCGGCCACTAAGGCATGGCTGTACGGCCGGTCCGAGGTGCCATCGTCGATGTTCTGAAACAAACAGGCCGCGGCGGCGGCGATCGCACCGAGGAGCCGCGGCCCCGTGGGCCCCGCAGGACCCGCGCCCGTGCCGCCCCCCGGGCTCCCGCTCGTCCCGGCAGGACGGCGCGGACCCGCGCTCGCCCCGGTCCCGCCGGTCCAGCCCCACGCTCACCTTCACGATGACGGCCTTACGCCCCGAGTAGCGGCCGGCCAGCACCAGCACCACCTTCCCCGGCTTCATGAACTTCCCCATCTCTGCGGAGATAGCAGCCGGCAGTCAGACCGTGCCCGCCACCCTCGCCCCGGCCGCCACCCCCGCGGATGGCGGCGGATCCCGCGCCCGCCCGCTCTCACCGAGGCTCCGCTGCGATGGCGCTGGGCCGGAAGGCAAATGGAAGGCTGCGCCCGGCTTTTACCTACACACCCTGCGTCACTTCCGCCGCGCCGCCGGGAGCGGCTGCTGGCACCGTGCGGCCGTGCCGAGTCCGCCTCAGACACCGCTGCCCCGGGCACGGCGGTGCCGGTGTCCCCCTCAGCCGTCCCCGCCCCGGCGGTGCCGGTGTGTGTCTCAGCCGGCCCCTCCCCACCCCGGCGGTACCGGTGTCCGCTTCCCCCATCCTCCCGGGCACGGCGTGCCCGTGTCCGCTTCCCCCGTCTCCCCAGGCACGGCGGTGCCAGTGTTCGCCTCCCTCCGCCCTCCCCGGGCACGGCGGTGCCGGGTGTCCGCCCCCCCTCTGCCCTCACCCGGGCACGGGGCGCAGCCCCGGTAACGGACAGAGCACACGGGACGGCGTTGGGCTCGGCCCACAGGTAGTAGAGCGGTATTTAATATACCCCGCGGGACAGCGGGCTGCACTGACCCCCCACAAGAGCCCGGAAGAAGGAGCTGGGTCCATTGGACAAAGCGCCATGGCAGCCCAAGGGACACAGACTGCAGAGCCGCTGGAGGAGCCCCCGGGCACCTCTGGCCCGGCCGTCATCTTCTCCTACCGGGGGAGGTCAAGTCCCGTGTGACCGGGCAGCCCCCAAGGTGCCTCAAACCCTGCCAGCTCCCTCCTCCATGAGGGATCGTGTGTGTGCAAGGTGTAGAGCAGAGACTGCGAGACACAACCACAAAGGAGCTCAGCTGCACATCCCACAGGCAGTCCCTGTGGCCAGGCCTCTGCCCCCCACCCCTGAACAGTCAGTGGCCACTGGGCAGGGCAGTTTGGCCCGAGAGCAGCAGGGAGTGGGCAGGGCGAGGTGCTGCTGCCCAGCCTGCAGCCTCCAGCAGACAACACACTGCCAACATCACAAGACCCTAAGATTTCCCTAAAAGCAAATACCAAAGAGACAAACTTGGTCTTACAAAAGCCAGGCTTCTTGAGCCTAACAGCTGCCTACTAGTGGAAAAACGGATGAATGACAATAAAAACACATCAAAACGCATCCTTGATGTTTTTCAGCTGCCGAACAGCCAGGTCAACCGGGAGGTTGAACTTCAGGTTGCTCAGGCGGCTGAGGAGGGTGAGGGCGCTTTCGAAGCCGGTGTTGGCCATGTAGCTCCAGGGCTGGTAGTGAGACTGAACCAGAGCTCCAGACTTGCAGATGAGGTTGATCCACGAGACCAGGCGCTGCTCGTTGAGCGCCATGCACACCAGCGCCTTCAGCTCCGAGTCCGCGCTGCGCTTGAAGGGGCCGTGCTCCGTGAGCACCGTGTGGATGGCTTCCAGCAGGCTCTGCTTGGGGGTGGCCACCACTGCTCCGGTCACGGGCAAGGCGAAGGACTGGGACAGCTTGCGAGCCGGGGATTCCACGAAGGCTCGTCCGTTCTTGGCGTTGTAATACTTGACAAAGAGTTCCCAGGGGTGCATGGTCTGCGGCGAGGGAGTGAAGGCGGGGATCAAGCACGCGATGGGGGCCAGCACCAGGCTCATGCCTGGGGAAGAGGCGTAGAGCCCGTGGGCCAGCAGGTCCCGCAGGGCCAGGGTCAGCTCCCTGCGCACAGCCAGGGTCAGCTCGTCTCTGCCTCCCAGGGGAATGTCCTGCAGCTCAGAGGAGCAGATAACATGCTCTGCCTGCTGGTGTTTCAGGGCTAGCTGCCTCACCCGCTCCACTGCCAACTCCAGTTTCTCTATTAAGGGGGAGAAGTCGTGGTTGTCATGGTCCTCCTGCCAGAGGGTGCGAGGGATTTGACCCGTGGCACAGCCAAACTGGCTGACAGCAAAGATCTGCAGCACGGCCAGCACGCGGCGCATGAGCTGCAGGCCTGTTTCTTGCGTCCTTCTGGCATCTTCTGGGTTCACTGACCAGGTTAGAAAAGAGAAAAACAATCTCATTAGGGAGTCAACAACTCTGCTTCTTCATACACACAAAGGGAGTCCAAATATCTGAAAATCCCTTCAGGTTAGCATTCTGAGTAGCAGCAGATGCCTCAATTATTGTATTTCCAGCAGGTTCAAGGGATAAGTAGGGAGGTCTCAAAATCTAAAGTCCCTCCCAGCTCACTGTACCTGCTCACAGAGCTCACAGCCTGAAGAGCACAAATTACAGTGTGTTTTGCACCAAGTATCAGCAGTCTCTTCCTGACCCCCACTGCAGACTGAGCCCACCCTCCCTGCCACATGCTCAGGCTCTGTGACTACTCTGAGGATCCCATGGAAAGAGGGTAAAGGAACAGGACACACGCCTTCAGCAGAGGGAGTGCCAAAGCACAGAAACCAGCTGCTGGAAAAAAGCAGACAGTGACTGGTTCGTGCTCATCAGAGCTCCAGGGAGGAGCTGGAGCTTTGCTGACAGTGCTGGGCCCAGCAGTGCCCACCTCTGTTCCCAGGAGGCCGGGTGCTGGGTTTGGAGGAGCCTCCACAGTCACAGTGGCCATCTTCTGCCTTGCCAGAGCTTCCAACTTCATCTACAAAAAGGATTTCACATCATTATTTCACATTTGTGAATTTCAGCTGCATATCCCAAGTATTAAGGTCAACATTCCTCAGACCCCTCTAAACCTCTTTTGTCACTCTATCAATACATTTCCTCACCATCAGTTTAGAGAGATTTGTACTTTCCTGTGACCCAGAAGCTGTTCCTGCATCTCCTGACATCTGTGACTTTCCTCCTCATGACTACGTCAGGGAATTACAAAGCAATTCAGTCTGCTCATTCAAAAACTCATCACTGACCCTGAATGAAGTTGATGAACATTTCCAGGTCCCTTATCTGGGTCTTCAGCTGTTCCACCAGCTGCTCCTTCACCCTGGCTGGATTCACAATCTGTGCTATGGCAGCATCCACCCTCTGCCGCAGCTCCTCTGGAGAGAGCTTTGCAAAATCTTCACTCAAGTCCATGTCCAGCTTCTTTATCAACTCATTTATAATCATCTGCAAAACACAAATGAGCAGTGTGATTTCACCATGTGGCACTGCTGCCTAGGAGCTTCAAGTACTCCTTTCCCAGAGGTTCCCTCAGAAACAGGGAACCTACTGCACAGAAATAACTGCAAAAGACACATGACAGGTTCACACGTGTAGACAAACTCCTGACACTCTATAGCTGCTGGTGAGAAATACAGACTGATGAGTGCCTGCAGTATGTAAGACACTCAGAAGGGCTAGGAAATACAGCAGGAGGATTTGTAAGCCTTACCCGTTGTCTTTCCATAACCACAGACTGTGGCAGAGAATCATAGCTGCCCTCTTGGTAAGCAAAGGTCTCTAGGTCATCCAGCTGTGTCTTGAGCTGCAGGATCAGCTCTCTCTGCTTCTCCTTCTGGACCTCAATTTGCTCCTGCTTCTCTCGTTCACCCTGAAAAAAGTTATCAGTAAATAAAACTGAAGGCTTATTGTCATACCCAAGGCACAGAGAACAGGATTATGATGTGAGGAGTATCTCCTGCAGCTCATGCACTTCACTAGTCAGCACTGCAAACCAGTCTGAGAGAGAAATGTGAGCACCAAGCAGGGATACCAGCTACATCACCTCATCTGATATGGGAGGGAAAGCACCTCTCCAGACCTCTTGCACCCAACGTCGTATCCCACAAGGCCAGGATCCAGGAAGAAAGAGGCCAAATAACACGTACATATCACAGATCCTCTGAGTCAGCCGTGCTGTGCCAGGGTGTGGAGCGGTGACACACCACTCAGGGCTCTAAGGCACATCCCTGCGAGCTGGCTCCGAGTCTCCAGGAGCCTGTGCAGGTCTGGTGCCGAGCTCCGTGCAAACCCGAGCACCGCGGGCAGCGCAGCCGCCGCTAATGCGCCTCAGGCGGGGTTAAGCCCACACACCGACCGCGGGGCTATGCCCAGCAAAGGCTCCCCTCAGCCCGGCACGGGCACTCACCGGAGCGGCGCCGAGACCGTGGGGCAGCGGCGCGGGGCAGCCGCGGAAGGCGAAGTCCTCGAGGTCGCGGAGCAGGCGCTGCTGCTCGGCCGGGCCGGCCCGGGCCACCTGCCGCAGCCGGAACTGCACCTGAGCGAAGTGCGAGGCGAGCGCCAGCAGCGCCCCGTGCAGCCGGCGCCGCTCGGCCCGCAGCCGCGGCACCGACTCCGGCGAATCTCCCCCGGTAGCCGCCGCCTCCTCGTCCTCCTCATCCTCGTCCTCCTCCGCTGACACGGCGCCCACCGGCGCCCAGCGCTCGCCGGGGCCCAGCGAGCCGCTCTCTCCCTCCATAGCCGCCGCTACCGGCGCCGTAACGCCGCCGCCATCTTGGCGCTGCGGGGCGGGACGGGGCGGGGCCAGCGCGCCCCCTCGCGGCGCGGCGCGGCGGCGGCCCCGGGGGCGCGCACCGGGGGGAGCGGGGGGCGGTGACGGGGCCGCGGGTTGGCTGGCCCGGGCCCGGCCCGGCCTGGCCCGGCCTGCCCGGTCCGGCAGCCGCGCCCCCGGCCCGAAATAGCGCGGGGCGGGGTCGGCACCGCCATGGCGAGGTGAGCACGGGCAGACGGGACAGGCAGCGCACGGAACCCATGCCCGGTGCCCGGCAGAGGCACTGCCCGACCAGACCCTCCGACCTGGAGCAGCGGGGAGCGGCGCCGGGCCAGGCAGAGGGGAGCGGACACAGGCCAGCCGGGCCCCGCCGACCGCCCGGCCAGGGGCGTGTGGGACGGCAGCGGGGAGAGTCACGGGGCCGGTGTCCGCTACCCATCCCCGGTCGGCACCCGCCCGGCTCCCTCTGCCGGAGCTCCGGGACCTGCAGGTCCCGGAGCTCGGCCCAGGCAGAGCCCATGTCCGGGGCCCTTTCCTCGCCCGCGGGCCCTGCCGAGCTCTGCTGGGCACCGGGAAATGCCCGCTGGTGATACCCGGGGGTGATAGTGATACCCGCTGCTCTGCTATTCCCCAAGGCAACCCGCAAAGACTCTGTGGTACGACCGGCCCCGGTACGTGTACCTGGAGTTCTGCGTCGAGGACAGCACGGACGTGAAGGTGGTCATCGAGGACCACCGGCTGGTGTTCAGGTAAGCTAATACTGACCTGCCGGCCGACACGGCTCTGCTCTGGGGTGGTTCAGGGGACCGGGAGGACTCTGCGAGAGGAAAGCACGCGTGGACTCAGCTCTCTCCTGAGGCTGGTTGTTAAAATGTTTTGGCAGCTGTAAAAATGCAGACGGTGTGGAGTTCTACAATGAGATCAACCTGTACGCCAGAGTCAACTCCAAGGTGAGGTTTGCCGCCAATAAACTGTTCTGTGATAGCCTGTCAGGCTCAGAGTCGGAGCCAATCTGTGCAGTCTTGAGCAACAGTGCTCAACACTGAGTGCTGCCCATCCTGAGAGCCCCAACCCTGGGGCTGATACTCACACTGGTGCCTTGAGCCAGAAACAACCTGTCTCTGTGATTCTGTGACCCCACAGCCTGCACAGGGCTGAGCAGAGAGGAGCCTGGCAGACCCTGAGGCACCCCAATCTCTTGCCAGGACTCACGGGAGAAGCGCTCTGACCGCTCCATCACTTGCTTTATGAGGAAGTGGAAGGAGAAAGTGGCCTGGCCACGCATCACCAAGGAGAACATCAAGGTGTGTGTGATGCCTGGTGGCTCAGCACATGTACTATCCCCGCTCAGCACCTCGTGCCTCCTAGGAACCAACCTGCCCCCAGGACAGACACAGAGGCTTCCCAAGACAGAGCTCCCAAAAAGCCCTGCCTGATAATCGCCACTAGCCCACAGACTTCTGCCCTCCAGGAAGGATGTGGCACCTCTTTTCCTTGACACGCTCAGGATCAGGACCAGTGCCTGCAGGCAAAGGGACACTCCTGCTTCTTGCCCTTGCCCTTCACCTGTGCAGGAGGTGCCCCTGGGCTGCAGGTCCCTGCGGTGCTGCTCCCCCCTGCTCAGGGGATGCTCTCTGTGCCCACAGCCAGCCTGGCTCTCCGTGGACTTTGACAACTGGCGAGACTGGGAAGGGGACGAGGAGGTGGAGAGGGCCATGGTGGAACAGTATGCAGAGGTGAGCTGGATGGTGGGCACATTGTATGGGTGCGTGGGATGGGGGGATGCCGGGCATTCGGGGATCCAGACGTTTGTTTCCCATCCAGATGCTGGAGAAGGTGACGGAAAAAGGCCCCCCGCCAGCCATGGATGACCTGGATGTAAGTACCACCTGCCAGCTGCTTCCTGATGCCCTGCCGAGCACAACCCAGCCTCAGCCTTCCGCCGGCTCCGGGGCACCGGCAGCACCTCCCGCTGCCCCCCTCGGGCAGCCTGTCCCGTGGAAACGCTCCCCGGGACAACCAGCTGGTGCCACCCGCTGCCACCGGGGCTGGCCCGGTCTCGGCCCAGTCCCCGGCACCTCGCTCCTCCCTCCCGCAGGATGACTGACGCCCAGGCCCCTGGGGACGCCGCGGGAGGCCAGCCGGTGCACCGGTAGCACGCACCGGGGAGCAGCGCGGGCAGGGCTCTCCGAGGAAGCGGAGCCGCCTCAGCTCGTGCGTCGCCGCGGGCATCGCTCCCGACCCTGGGCGGTGGACGCGGTCCGGTCTCCCGTAGCCGGCTAACTTGGCGGGGCACGGGGCAATAAACGTGAACTGCCGCAGCCGTGTGCCGTGCGCTCGGGCCGCCGCCGCGCCGGGCACCGGGGGCCGCTCACCCGCACCGGCCCCGGCAGCGCGCGCCGCCAGCGGGAGCGCGCCCGCGCGTCGTGCAGGCCCCGCCCGCTCGCCGCACGGCGGCCGCCTCCGCCGGTGCCTGTCCCGGCCCCCCCCCGAGTCCCCAGGGGCCTGGGCGTCAGTCATCCTGCGGGAGGGAGG
>JANIJU010000007.1:2343337-2375256 GCA_025504685.1 Leucosticte australis
GGGCCGGGGCCGGGGCCGGGGCGCGGGGCAGGGCCGGGCGGGCCCTCACGGCGCCGCCGTCTCTGTCTCAGTTCACCACCAGGGTGGTGTCGTGCCGGGCGGCCGAGCTGCGGCCCGAGGGCGGCGGGGAGCCGGTGCGAGGCTTCCAGGTGGTGCTGGAGGACACCATCCTCTTCCCCGAGGGCGGCGGGCAGGTACGGGCCGGGCCGGGCGGGGCGGGGGCCGGGCCGGGACCGGCGGCGCTGATGTCCCGTGTCCGCAGCCGGACGATCGCGGCCTCATCGGGGACGTGCCGGTGCTGCGCGTGACACGGCGGGGCCCCGAGGCCGTGCATTTCGTGCCGGCCGCGCTGGAACCGGGCGCTGAAGTGCTGCTGTCCCTGGACTGGGAGCGCCGCTTCGACCACATGCAGCAGCATTCAGGTCCGTGCCGGTACCGGGGAGCGCACGGGAACGCCCCGCGGGGCGTGCCGGTGGGGCGGGGGGCGGTCAGCACCCACCGTGTCCCCACCCTGGTCGGGCTAGGGAGAAATCCGGCAGCTCTGTGTGTGCTGTCTGTTCCTGGGATTACTGAGGGCAGCAGGTGTCCCTCTGCGAGCTCTCCTTGTCTGGTAAAGAAACACACCAAAAACAGGTTTGGAAGAGAAAGTTCAGCCTGCTGTGCAGCCCCAGCGTGTGCTGCAATGCCAGGAACCGAGGCTCATGAGGCCAGAGCTGCCTCCTTGCTGCTCCTGAGCACTGGCAGGAGCGCTTCAGTGCCCCGCACTTGCCTGTCGTGGAGAATGTCAACAGGAAAGACATGGCCTGACTGAAAATGCTGGTGGCACTCAGAGCTCGTGCTTGCACATCCCTTCCAGGACAGCATCTCATCAGTGCCGTTGCAGAACAGATGTTTGGATTCAAGACGACTTCATGGTGAGCTGGATAAATGTTCCTTTTCACCCGTTTGGCACGTGCCACTATGGTACGCTGCACAGAGCCTGAGCACTGAAACACCAAAAGCAATTTGGGTGTTTCATTTAAGCTCAGACATTGCGGGAGAGGTGACTGACCTGGAGAGAAACTGTGCAAAGTGTTTGCTCTGTCTTGTCCTCCTTAAGTGTTTGGTTTCCACCTGGTGCTTTGAACATAACAGGGAGAGGAGGGAAGTCTGTTTCAGTCATCACATTGCCAGCAGTGGGACGCTGGTGCTGCACAAAGGGACCTCCCAGCTGGTCTCAGCAGGTGTTCTTCCTTGGTGCAGGGAGCTGGGCCGTCAGCGCAGTGTCATTGAGCTGGACACCCCCTCGGTGACAGCAGAGCAGGTCCAGGCCCTGGAGGAGAGCGTGAACGAGAAAATCCGGGACAGGGTCCCTGTAACAGTGAGGGAACTGGCTGCAGATGACCCTGAAGTTGAAACAGTGAGTGGTGGGAGAGAGCTGATGGTATTCATGGAATAACTGAGCACAGATGTCACCTGCTTTGTCACCCTTCTCCTCTGCCAGGTGAGGAGCCGGGGGCTGCCCGATGACCACGCAGGGCCAGTGCGAGTGGTGGACATCAAAGGCATCGACTCCAACCTGTGCTGTGGGACTCACGTCTCCAACCTGAGTGACCTCCAGGTGGGCTGCTGCAGCTGGGCTGCCTCTGGGAGCCACACTCCACATGAAGTACAGCCAGAGTCCCTGGGATCCCCAGGCTGCTCCAGACTGTGCTGATGGGGAAGGGGGTGGCAGAGCCCCAGGCTGAGGGAGCCCCAGGAGGGTCACACACGGGCTGGGTGCCACAGGTGCTTTTGTTTCCTTGTTGCAGAGCTCAGCCCTATGTGTAGCAGTGACGTTTTTGCACTGCCAGGGGTGTTAGCCATGTTCCCTCTGCTTAAAGCTCTGATATTTTTGCGTGTTCATCATGGATGAGAAATCTGTGCAGGGAAATGGTGATAAAATCCCAGACCTGCCTTTAATTATTTGTACTTTCTCAGTCATTGGTTGGAGTCTGTTTCCCAGCAGATACATCCAGATGCCTTGTAGAGTACATCCGCTGGCTAGAAGATTGCATAAATTCCATTGTACCACCATCCCTTTTTTTTTTTTTTTTTTTTTTTTTTTTTTTTTTTTTTTTTTTTTGTGTATTGACCTTATGGCTGATTTTAATCAATTTATTTTCACTAGCAGAGAGTCAAAATTCACCACAGGGCATAACCTGTCAGGAACTGACTAGCTATGTGAATTACCAAATGCTGTTCTGATCAGGTTGATTTTCTTTTTAAGGTTATTAAACTTCTCGGTGTGGAAAAAGGGAAAAAGAACAAAACCAACTTGGTTTTCTTGGTGGGAAACAGAGTGCTGAAGTCAATCGAACAGAGTCACAGTACTGAGAAGGCTCTAACCTCCCTGCTCAAGTAATGCTCTTTCCACTTCTGTTATTTCATCTTCACTCCTCTTCCTGAGAGATACTCATAAGCCTCAGGGTGCATGTTGTGGGGGTGCTTTGCTCCTTTAGGAAATCCTTCCTTTGTCCTTCAGAGCAGTGATCCAAAGTCTCCCATTTCTTTCAGAAATGGACCAGGTGAACATATAGAGGCTGTGAAGAGACTGCAGAGCTCTGTCAAGCTGCTCCAGAAGGTACAGGAATGGCTGGGAAAAGTGGGTTGTCACTATTTCCTGTAGGCCATTAGTTATGGTAACTGGGAGTTAAATCATTGGCTTCAATTTTTGTGGATTTTATGAAAAGTTCTCAAACCTCTGGGAGCAAAATTGTGTTCACACTGACTTCTCCAGCTGCAGTACAGTTCATTTCCTTTTTTTTCAGAATAACCTGAACCTGCTTAGAGACATTGCTGTTTTGATAGCCCGGGAATTCAAGAGCAAACCTGCTCCAAAGCAGCTGTTTGTATTGCACAGGTATGGGGGAGCTCAGGGAAGAGGGGCCAGCATCCCACAGGTTTTATAGCACTTGGATCTCTCACACCTTGTGAGAGCAGCTTGTTTTCTCAAGGAAGAATGTAAACAAAGGACATAGAATATTAAACTGCCTTGGCCTGCTGCAAAGTTGTGTAATTAAAGAAATCTGTTCATAATTCAGTCACTAAATTCTTCTGGTGCTGTAGCTGAGAAATTGTTGTGTCCATCTAATTCCCTCTGCACTCGATATTTTCAAATAAAACCAGGGAGCTCTATTTCTTAAATAATTCCTAAAGGAATTAGGAATAATTCCTAAAGGAGTGCCCAGTGAGGATTTACATATATAGACAAATAAGAGCAAGAGGCCAAAATCCCTGATGCCTTGGTTTCTGATTGAGATTTTGTACTCTGGAGGGGGGTTTTGCTTCTTTCTGAAGTGTTTTTTTTATCCATCCATACAGGAAAGAGGGTGATTCTGAATTTATGAACATCATTGCTAATGAGATTGGGACGGAGGTGAGTCACTGATGAAGACTAAACTGACACCACTCTTTTTTCACCCCAGTTTTACGTGGCCAGGGGCTGGCCAGGCTGCTGTTCCTGCCACAGTCATGATCTGCAGATCTGGTTCCCTTGACAGGTACCTGAGGTTACCTGTCCCCAGCAGCCTCAGTCTGTAGGGCAGTCCTCAACAATGAGAATTCAGGGCACTGGAGAAGAGCCCCCAAGAGCTGTACAGAGCCTCATTGGCTGAAATAGGTTAGGATAGGTTTAGGTAGGAGTAGAGTAGAAAAACCAGCAAGTTTCAGTCACAATCACCTAGTTCAGTTGCCAGCTGTATCCTTTTAACTTGGGATACCCCAAGCAGTCTCAGTCTCAGTAATGCACATAGACTTTGAAATTGTCAGTTTGCTGTTTGTGTCCTGTGGCCAGTGTCTGTCCTCTTCTTGGATGAGGAGAGCACTGATTTGTCTGGAGCAAGGCCCATCTCTGTCCACAGGAAACCCTGCTATTCCTGACTGTGGGAGATGAAAAAGAAGCAGGACTCTTCCTTCTAGCTGGACCTGTTGAAGCAGTTGAAAATTTAGGTCCCAGGTAACGTGTTTTGTGAATTGTTTAACTCGAATGAGAATTCTGATGTTGCAGACATGATGAGCAGCTGCACAGTGTGATCCAGGCAGGGATCTGTGTGTGCTGTCTGGAGCAGCCTGGGCTCCAGCCTGTGCTGTTGCTGCTGCAGGGTGGCAGAACTGCTGGGTGGGAAAGGAGCTGGGAAGCGCGGCCGCTTCCAGGGCAAGGCAGCCAAGATGAGCCGGCGAGGAGAAGTGCAAGCTCTGCTCCAGGAATTCATTAGCCATCAAAACCCAGGAGCATAAGAAACAATTCTCAAAGTAGAATTTGGTTTGTCTTATATTTGTTTGCATAGGCTCCACTATCTTTTCTACCAGAGAATAAAGACCTGAACCCAACAGCTGGTGTGCACATGCTCTGCATGGGCTGCTCATGGAAATGGGGAGGGGATCTGCCATCAGGGCTTTGCTGCAAGGGCTCATTTCTCAGGACAAATGGTGCAGGGATTAAAGTAGTCCTTAGTAAACCACTTGTAAGGTTCCCAAACACAGAAGGGGCCTCCTGCTGGCAGTGCTTTGGGGCATTTTGCTTTGTGCCACTTGCTGAGGAGAAGTTGCTTGGTACAAATGCTCAAGCAAGAGGCTGCTGGTCCCCCAGACTCCTTGGGCTGGGCAAGGGCAGAGAGCAGCTGGAAGGGAGAGCAGGTACCCCACAAGCAGGAGATAATTCCTCACCACGTACCAAGTCCTTTCCCTGGGTGGGGTGCACTTAGTGGTCGTTTTTTGACCATGGGTAGTTTCTTGGGCTGATGCAGCTGTAAACTCCCTCGGGATCAGGCAGAGCTGTCCCCGGTGTTCCCTCAGCTCACCCTTCCTACCCAGGCAGGCCCTGGAGCTGCTGCAGTCTCCTCTGGAGGAGCTAAAGGGCGCTGTGGAGCCACAACTGGGCTCAACAGGTAATTTGAGAATTCACCCTTCCCTTTCTTGCTAGAAATGGCGTGACAGCTTTACTCCAAATGCTGGTAATGAACAGAGAAACAGAATAAAAGAACCCTCCATCCTTAGGAAGTTTATCTGTCATGAACATGGGGATGGGAGCAGCCCCAGCAGATTGGGTTCCCACCCATGGCTGCTGTGACTGCTGCATGGCAGCCTTGGATGAGCTGTTGGGGTGGCACCAGAGCAGAGGGAGCACCACTGAGGCCTGGAACTGGGTGTGGGGTCAGAGCTGCAGGGTTGGTGCCTTGGGAGTGATCCTGCACATGCACACAGAGTCTGGCAGGAAGAAAGTGTCTGCACCTCCCTGTGTATTTTGGACTATCTCACACTGAGCAAGGATGTTTCCTGAGAAGGTTAGCTGGGCTGTGCAGCCTGCACAGCTTGGAGGGCAGCAGGTTGAGCCCACAGGACTTCCAGAGTGAGCGGTGGGCTGGGGTACTGAGGTGGGAAGGGCATGACCCCAACCCCACACCATGGCAAAGTGCCAGTTCTGTCCCCAACACCCTGGGGGCTCAGCACTGCCCCAGCTGAGCCACTTGGTCCCAAAGCTGAGTTCGTTTCTTCTGTAAGCAGTGAGGTGACACAAGTTTGTCACAAAGAGCACCCAGAAACCTTGGATAAACAACACAAAAAGCAGCTCATTGCCCCCACTGTGCTGTCAGTGTTCAGCTGCACCTCAGGGCAAGAGGTAAAGACCCAGGGCACTGGGCAGTGCCCTTCCCAGTGGCTTGAACATGTCTTGCAGCTGTTGAGGGTCTTCAGCCCCCAAGGAGAAATGTCCTTCCTCTACCATCTGCAGGCCATGGCACAGCCCTGCATCTAGGAGCTGATCCCCCATCCCATGGTGCTGGCCAGCAGGAAACTCAAACTCTCCAGCTAAACAACCTTCAGCTTTAATAAAACACCTCCTGTGCCCAGCCCCAGCCACCCCATGTGCTGTGTGCACAGATCCATGCACTGCAGGTGCCCACGTGGGCGTGTGTGCCCCTACACTGATCACAGAGGTGAGCACCAAACGTCCCAGGGCTCGGGGTCCCTCACCCACACTGGCACTTGCTCTCCATGTCACAGTCTGTCCATTCCTGTCACAGAGCTGCCTCTTCAGCAGACCCCAGACTCGCTGAGGTGACAGCCCTGCTGCCAGTGGTGCTGTCCCCAGCCCTGCAGCACAGGAGGTGGCCTGTCCCCACGGGCTGTAAGGGAGTGCAGGACCTCCCCCTGCTGCTGCTGGGTCCTGGGCAGGTGACCCCACCTGTGGGTGCAGGAGGGACAGCAGGGGAGTCGTGGGCATGCAGGGCTCTCTCTCTCTGTGCCATCAGCCAGCCCAGCCCAGCGTGACTGGCACTGTGGGTCCGTGTTGTGGGAGCCACCCAGCAGCACCACCGGCCCAGCCTCTGTGGTCTGCTCCCAGTGCAAAATCAGTGGCTGAGGTGCACCCAGGGCCTGGCAGCTGCCCCTGAGTCACCCCCGGGGTGCCCTAGGCAGCCTTTTTGTGCTGTGTGGCCAGGAGCTGGGACAGGCAGTAGGGGATGAGGCCGACGGTGGCCAGCGGCACGGCCGCGCTCTTGCAGAAGGAGAGGGCGTAGAAGAGCAGCTGCACGTGGGAGGGAGGCTTGAAGGCATCAAAGACGTGGAGGATGAGGAGGGAGGCAGCGATGCAGCCCAGGCGGAAGGGCAGCTGCTGGCCCTGCTTTAACCGGGAGCTCTCCTGGTACAGGTGGCAGTTGAGGGCCAGCCCCAGCCCGAAGAGGATGCCCAGGTTACGGAGGAGGCTGGCGAAGGGAGTGGTGTCAATGTGGACCCACTCAGGGTTGCTGCACCACTTCTGTGCCTTCTCCAGAGTCCAGAGCAGGTCCACGCCGAATGTCCACAGCAGCAGGTAGAAGCCCAGGGTGAAGCTGAAGAGGAAGATGGTGATGCCCAGGTACCGATGGAAGCTGGCATGGTAGATGCAGCGGATGTGCTGGAAGGTCTTGGCCACAGCCATCCCTGCCAGTAACAAAGTGGGAGGGTTGGTCAGTGCTGCAGGTACTGCAGTCCAGCACAGTGGTGCTGCAGGGACAGGGAGGGGGGGTCTGGTACACTCACCTGAGAACACCCCTGCAATCACCTGGTGGGGGAAGTGAGCAGCAATGAAGACTCGGGACATGCAGACACAGACCTGAACTGCCCAGAACCCAATCCAAAGCACTGTCCACAGCACCCTGCGAGGGACAGGTGGCCATGTGGGTGCCAGGGCCAGCTTGCACTGCCCATGGCACTGCCATCACATACTCCAAACAATGCCTGGCTGTCGCTGAGCCTGTCCCCGTGCAGACCCCAGCTATCAGCCCACAGCCTTGCACCTTGATGGACTTGGCTGTGCCTGTCAGTGCTGGAGACACCTCTGCCTGGCACAGGTGGTTTTGGCACACAGCTTACCAGTATCCCAGTGTCCTTGACTGCTTCTCTCCCCCAGCAGCAGAGAGGAGGGCTGTCACCATGACGTAGTACACGCCTGCTGCACCCATGGCATGGCCAGATGGGCTCCCTGGGCAAGAAGAGAGACCCAGGTCAGGCTCTGCATGGGCCAGAGCTCAGCACCCACAGGGGTTTGTGCTGAGCCACCACAGCTTCACCAAGGGTCAAGGTCTGCTCCGTGCAGGGGCTGCCCTGCCTCCTTCCCCTGCAGGCACAGCCAGTGTCCCCAGCAGCACTGCAGCAAGGGCCCTCTCTCCACAGCTGTGTGTGCTCCCTGCAGGCTGCCAGGCAGGCAGGCCAGCACCCCCCTCTTTGCCTGTTCAGGTCACCATGGGCAAGCACCCCCTGCCCCTGGCTGCAAGCCCCTCCCATGGCTCAGGGAACCCTACCAGGGCCAGTCTCACAGGTGAGTGGGAACTGCTGGATCTCTGGTGCAGAGCTGTTGCCATAATAGTCTGTGTCAAGGACCCACCAGTATGGTCTCTCCCCAAAGAGGATCCTGAAAAGAAAAGAGAAGGGATCAGGGGAGGGCCTGGGCACAGTTGCAGCTTTAGATCTGTCCTGGGAGATGGAAGAAGCAAAGGACCCCCAAGTGCTGCAGAGCATCCTGACAGACACAGCACCCAGCTGATTGCTGGTTCTGACAGCTGACACTGCCCATGTCCCATCCCCAGCCCTGAGGGGGAAGAGCAAGAACTTCCTGGAAGCAAGTCAATATTGCCTCCTGTGGTGAGGGGCTCTGTGAAGATCCCACCACTCAGAACCACAGCCCTGGCTGATGGGAGGCTCTGTTTGCAGGAGGCTCCATCTCTGCTTGGAGCAGAGGGGGAGAGCTGTTCCTGCAAGGCTTGGGAAGGAGTGACCATTGTCACTGCCCAGCTGGGGCTGAGAGCACCCATCTGGCCCACATCAGTCCAGGTGTGCCAGCACAGGTGGGAGTGTTGGCTGGGGGCCACTCACCACTTGAAGACGAGGTTGAGCCAGTCTCCAATTACAGCCACCCAGATGAGCCTGATGCCCACAGCTTCACTGAAGTGGAACCAGATGGGGAAGAGGACAAAAAAAGCATTCCTGAGATCAGCAGCATAGGAGATGAAGAGGAACCAGTCCTGGGAGCCCTGGAAGCGCTGCTGCAGCCAGTGTGTGGTCTGGATGCCCACATCATGCAGGAGGTTCATGTTGGCCTCCATCCTCCTCTGCTGCCCTCGGCGTGTCTCTGGCTGTCCCCTGCTCCACTGTGCCACTGGGGTTTTATACTCTGCAGGGTCTTGTTTGCAGCAGGCAGGTCACTGTCCCAGCACTGATCTTTGGACCCAAAACCACTCTTTCCAAAGGTACATCACCAGGGGGTTGGAACAAACATGTTTGGAACAGCTTACGTAAAAGGGGAAAACAGGTTTCGAGGGCACGTGGAGAGCAGTGCTCCAACCCCAGCACCATCCCCTGCCCCTCACCATCCCTTCACTAGGGATCCTGCAGCCCTGGCTCCTCCAGCTCTGACTGACCCACAGCCCTTGCTCCAGGATCCCCCACTCTGTGTGTGTCAGTCCTGCAGAGCTGCCAAGGCAGACAATTGCTCTGGTCTCTCTGCCATCAGTGAACCACCACCAGGGCATGGTGAGGATGCCCAGGAGCATGCAGTGGGTGCATGGAGCAGAGGGCAGACTGCCCACCCCCCTCCTCATTTGCCAGGCTAATTTAACTTAGCGTAATGGGAAACTTTCAAAGCCATTCCTGGAGGTCCCTGCAGTCCCAGGCAGCCAGGCCTGGGATGCTCCTGGCTGCCAGTCGTGTTCTTCTGATCTCTAGTGGGGGGCTGAAGGACCTTTGCAAATAAGGACTGCACTTCTCCTCCCAGGACTGCACTGCTCCACTGGGTTCATCCCTCCTGCCCCATCAGAGCCCAGGTGTGGGTACAGAGCCAAACACAGATCTCATCCTGCAGGGCCCATGGCCATCCCCTCCACCCCAGCTGCACTCTGCTGTCCCTGCCAGCAGTGCTGGCACTGCAGCCTTGTCACCCACAGCTGCCAGTGCCTGGACACAGCCCTGTGGCAGCAGCACAGGGTGCCCAGGCAGCACCAGCACAGCTGAGCAGGCAGCAAGGCATTAATGATCAACAGCCAGTGAAATGCATCACTTATCTCCCTCCTGAGAAAATTCATGTCAGGATCCTTGAACCCCTGCCCTATGTTGTTTGTCTCTGGGAGAGCTGTGCCCAGTACTGAGTCCTGCTGACAAACAGCAGGAGTTACAGGCCCCATCCTGCCCCTCTGCCCATGCAGAGCCCAGGGAGCCATGGGGTCTGACAGGCAAAACACCAGCAAACCTCTCTCCTTGGGATATGACCTGGGAGGAAAGCAGGCAATGGCCACAGACACAGGCATGTCCCATGCAGCCTGGCTGTGCTGCACCCAAGGAAGGTGGTCCCAGACCCTGGACTGAGCTCCTGACCTGCAAAACATCCCAACAAAACAGGAGTTTGCACAGAAACTGAATTACTCTTGCAAAACAAATTCCCTGACAGCTCATTCCAGGGTCTTCAACTGAGAGTGGCTTTGGCCAGCGTGAAGGAATGCAACAGACTTGGCTTCTGTTCCAAAAATATTTTGAAACCATCAGCAATAAATCCTTCCCAGGAGATTTCACAGCGGAAAATGGGGCAAAAGGTGCTGGGGGATGGGGGCTAGCACTCCAGTCCCCTAGGAAAAAGTCACTGCAGAAAAACTGGGGCCATAGTGGGGAGAGGGCAGGAAGGAGGATGGAAGCAGCCACCTCCTCCCTCCCAGCACAGAGTGGCTCAGCCCAGTGCCCCAGTGTGTTTGTGCAGTGCCAGGTGCACATGCCACTGGTCAGGACTGTGCCAGAGGTGCCAGGGTCCACACAGTCCCAGCCCTGCTCCATGCCTTGCCCCGTGGATAAATCGCCAGCCCCAAAGCCCCTGTGAGGACCTGGGGCAGGGCAGGGCAGCAGGAGCTGCCTGGGCACTGCAGGTTCTGCATTCCGGCTGGTCTGACCATTGCTCAGGGTCCTGCCATGCCCTGCACCCCTCCCCTGCTCAGCCCTGCCAGGAGGTGCCCTGTAAATGGGCTGGCTTTCCCAGGGAAGGACTGGAGGAACCCAGTTTGTGCCCAGGGTCTGTGCTCAGCAGGCCCAGCTGTGTGACTGCAGTGGCACAGCTGGCTCTGGCACACGCTGTGCTCGTGATTCCCAAGGCTCTGGGTGCAGCTCTGGCCAGCACAGCATCAGTGGGGGCTGAATGTGCCACGTGGAGTGCCCGTGTTTGCTCCAGAATGTTCCCTGACAGCTGCAAGGTCCAGGCTGGGCTGTGGCAGCATGGTCACTGAGTCAGCACCACACATGTGGGCACAGGGCGCGCAGGGAGCCAGCTGGGCACGACCTTCCTCCTGTGACACAGCCCCTGCTGTCACCCCAGGGCACCCAGGGACCACTGCAGCCTCACAGTGAGCCGTGGCCTGAGCTGCCCTCTGCTCCCCTCCCCTCTCCTGTGTGCTGCAGCAGGCTGAGCTGGTTCCCAGGGCACAGCCACAGCCTTGAGGGCTGCTCAAGCCCCTCTCAGCATGTTCTGCACAGAGCCATCCATTCCAGCGAGGGCTCAGAGGGGATGGATGCCCACCGTGCCCCCAGGGACACTTTGGTGAGTGTTTAGTGTCTGCAGCCATGTGCCAGGGCTGGCACCGACCTCACCAAGCTTCTTGGTGTCCCCATGCCAGCCTGGCACGGTGGGGAGGGGTTCTGTGGGCTGCACATGCAGCTGGGGGTGTGGAATCAAGGGTCCCCCCACAGGGGGGCTGAGCAGGCTGGGCAGCAGCCAAGCCCAGAACTGATTAACACAGCTCAGAACAAGTGTTAAACATTAACTCCCTTGTTTGCTCCATATTCCCTGGCAGAGCCTCCTGCCAGCACCGGGGTCCAGGAGCATCGCCAGGACAACCCACACAGCCATGCCAGGCACTGTGCCAGGCTCTGGGGCTGCCCCACAGCCCTGGGAGCCCTGCAGAGCTGAGCCAGGGCCATCCCTAACAGGGCTTCAGCAGGAGACAGAGCAGCAGCTAGGAGTTTGTTCAGGAAAAGCACAGAGTGCCCGTTTATTGGGAAGGGCAGACACAGGGCAGTGCCCAGCCCGGGCTGTGCCCATCCAGAGGCTCAGCCTGGGCTCCTCCAGCAGCCTCCCAGCGAGCCCAGGGCAGCACCGCCCTCTGCAGAGCTGGCCCTGATGCTGCAGTGGCTGGGGAGGAGGTTTGAGGCATCCTGTGGCAGTGCCACAGCCGCACCACACCACTCACTCCTGCCACTCTGGGCAAAACCTCAGCTGGAGCACAGCTCCAAGGGCAGCTGCAGCTTTGTGCTGTGGCC
Source organism: Leucosticte australis (assembly GCA_025504685.1). NCBI lineage: Eukaryota > Metazoa > Chordata > Aves > Passeriformes > Fringillidae > Leucosticte > Leucosticte australis. The sequence goes on from JANIJU010000007.1 coordinate 2,355,125, forward strand.
AGCAGTGTCCCCCTGTGTGCACCAGTGATGGGAAGGAGGTGGAAGCCCCATCCCAGAGGAGGGGAGTGGCCGTGGGCACCCCACAGTACACAGGGTGCCATCCAGGGTGAAATTTTAAAAAGTCACTCCCAGGGGCTGCTTTTCAGAGGCTTTGGGTCCTCCTTTGCTGCAACAAGAACTGAGCTTCTCCCAGCAGCTGACCCTGAGCACGGGACAGCCTGGGCAGGGGGAGGGCAGGTCCTGGTGTGGGACAGAGACCCTCTGAGTGCCCACCCAGCAGCCCCTGGCCCATCAGAACCCGCCCAGAGGCGGTGCCAGGCTGAGGTTGAGGAAGCCCCCAAAGTGGAAGGGGGGCAGGCGGGGGGCACAGGTGGCAGCAGAGGACAGGCAGGCAAGGGGATTGTCCCCACACGCCCCAGCATCCTGCTCACTGCTGAAGTACACACTGTCAGGTGAATCCACTGAGGGGTCCTCGTTGAAGTAGTTGTAGGGCCTCAGGAAAAAGCCAACACTGTTCCCCACTGTCACTGTGTTGGGGATGTCTTCAGCATGAGGGACATGCAGGAACCCCACAGTGATCCAGGCAACCAAGTCCTGGGAGAAGAGGAACGAGGCATCTGTCAGGCTGAGCAGGACTCTGCCAGCCCAGCAGCTGCTCAGGCTGGCTCTGGGACAGCCGCAGCTTCTGTCCAGGATGTCCCCACAAGGTTCAGCTTCTCTCCACCCCACAAAGCCCAGCTCACCTGGTTGGTGATGGTCTCGTTGTTGATGAAGTCAGCAAAGGCCACAGTGGGTGTCCAGGGGTCGTTCTGGTTGTAGACGCTGCTGCTGGTGGGCTCCTCCTCCTTCCTCTGGGTGACAGCCAGCTGGTACCTGCCAGCACAGGGCTCACAGGGGCTTGTCCACGCCAGCCATGGCATTGCCAGCTGGGAGGCACTGCCAAGCTGGGGCTGGGCATCCCCAGTCTGCCCTCGGGTGGGCAGGGAAAGGGCCAAGAGGGCAGAAATGGGCAGCAGCCCCAGCCTCTCCAAGCTTTGTGGGGGATCCCTTGCTGCCTGTAGCTTTTCCAGCATGGCTGGGACATGGATGGATCCAGGTGCCAATGCTGCCACTCAGTGCCAGTGCACTCCCCTAAGCCCCAGCTGCTTCTGCCCCACACAGACATCCCCAGCATGAGCTCCATCAGCTCACCCTGGCACTGAGACTGCTCTGTGCTTATCCCAAGCATTTTCCACAAGGCATTCTGTCCTCATGGGAAGATATCACAACCTGGCAATGCCAGTGCTTCCCTTAGGAATTCCTTCTGCAGCCTACTTCCCCTCAAAGGGAAAAACCCATGGGCTGCTCTAAATTAGTCTGACGTGGGGTCAGGCTCCTGCCTGTGAGCTACCATAAGCAGATGTTATTGAGCAACATCTCAAGGAAATTTCAGAGCCAAAAGCAATGCATGTTTGCTTTAACCCTTTGTTTAACCCTTCCTTGCAGCCTGCTGCAGGCCTGCCAGGGGTGAGAGTCTCCCTCCACCAGGAGCAGAAGCTGCTGAGGTCTCAGCTGGCCCCTGGCACCCACCTGCCCCAGCTGACAGAGCGTTCCATGGAGCTGTTGGTGGGCAGGTGCTTCCCAGCAAAGCTGATGACCTGGATCCTGTAGCTGCGTGGGTGCCCCCACTTGTTGGGATTGGGGCTGACAAAGGAGAGGTAGCGGGGCAGGGGGACATTGAGTGGGAATGCTGCCTCATCCTCCCTCTCCAGCCTCTTCCTGCGGAGGTACGGCCGCTCAATGGTGTTCTGTGCACTCCAGGGATCTTTGACAAACTCATACTCCATATCCTGGCTCTCCAGGGAGTTCAGCTGCCCTGTGAAGCAGAAGAGAAAACCCTCTCAAGCTCTGCACCCCAGGCCACAACAAACCACAGCCATGCACAAAGGTGGCCAGACCTACCATCAACATCCAGGTCCACCTTGTAGTGGATGTGGTGGATGTGCATCGTCCCCAGCGTGTGGGGCCCAACCCTGTTGCCATAGTCAGTGCCTCGGCCATGGAGGAAGGAGGAGCTGATGTAACCCGTGGCGTGCACCCGGACCTCCAGGGCCCCGCTGGCGTGGAACAGGAAGTCCCAGATGTAGTCGTAGTTGATGAGCGTGGAGATGGTGCGGACGACCAGCGCGTTCCTCCGCAGCCCGCCGTAGTAGAAGGACTGCGAGTCGGAGAAGTGGCGCCTCAGAGGGAGGGCAGAGTCATGCTCAAAAATGCAGAGGGAGTTTTGGTTGGTTTTGGGAGCGTCTGTCTCTGCCAGGTAGTGCCGGTCCACGTAGGTGGCCGTGTAGGGGCAGTCCAGGCCCCGCACCAGCTCGTAGGCAAACCTGCCGATGCCAAAGCTGCCATCCAGGTAGCGGGTGGACATTCCCCCGGGGCAGTTGGAGCCATACAGGGCTAAGGCTTCCTGCAGGCTCAGCTCATAGACAATCCTCTCCCCACGGTACCTGATGTCAAAGAGCCGTGGGCCAGTGTTGGGGTTCATCCCAAAGGCAAAGCTCCAGCCCTGGAAGGTGACGTGGTTGTTCCTGACGCTGTAGCGGGGACCCTGAGGCTCGAACTGCAGCGGGCCCGGGGGCCCAGGAGGGCGCCGGGGCTTCATTGAGCCCAGCACTGCATCAGCCTGGGGCTGCTTCAGTCTGACCACCTCCAGTGCACCAGCCACAAACTCCTGCTCCAGATCCCCCGTGCTGGCAAAGTACCGGCCGTTGTAGAAGACTTTGCGCAGCTGCCACCGGGACACGTGGAGGTCCCCGTGGTCCACCAGCACCTCCAGCCCCACTGGGGACAGGTAGTAACCGGTGCCAGCCACATTGTGGAAAAGGACAAACCAGGTCACACGGTCACCAGACTTGAAGCCCCGTGGGGCTGTGGTGAGGGTGACCAGGTCGGTCCCATCGGACTCGCAGCAGGCGGCGAGGAAGCGCGGCGCCTTCTTCAGCTCCCCGTGAACGAGGGCGTTGATCTCCGCGTACTCCCTGCCCGTGGCGGCTCTGCGGTGGTAGGGCACCTTCCCCCCGTACTTCTGCACCGTCACGTCCCGGTGGTACGCCGGCCTCGGCAGCGGCCCCACCACCAGCTCGGTGATGTTGGGCTCTGGCTGCTTCCCAAAGTACAGCACGGCCAGAGCCTCCCGGGGGGGACGAGCCCCCCCTGAGTCCAGGAACCGCAGCACCTCTGCCTTGGCGGGCACCTGCAAATCCACCCAGGCGATGCAGTTCTCCGAGGGCTTGGCACGGGACGCCTCCACCAGCGGCACCCCAAGGTGGCCCTGCAGGTACTGCACCACCTGGGACATCTCCTCGGCTGTCAGGTCAGCAAACACCAGGCTCTGGCCATCCTCCGTCTCCTCCTGCTCCGGGGGCACGTGCTGGCAGGTTCTGGGGCTCCTTTCTCTGGTCAGCAGCACGCAGACCAAAGCGAAGATCGTGGCTAAGGCCAGACCAAGGAGGATGAGCACGGTTTTCAGGCTCATGCTTGCTGAGGCACTGAGTGCTCTCACAGTCTGGCAGGACACGTTTCCAGCTGTGGAATCCTCCCAGCCACTCACTAGAACAAGGGGCTGGGTTGGCTCGGGCTTATTTTCCTCCCCTGTTTCCTCAGCAGGGAACAGCCCCTGGAACTCGCAGGGAGGGTGCAAGGGGACGTCCTCACACATTGCCAAGATTTGCTGGGAGCCATAAAAGGCAACTATGCTCTGCTTCCCTAGAGGGCCATAATTTTAAGTAAACTCAATGTTTGTACATCTGTCCTTCCCCTCTGGTCCCAGATCCTACACTGCAGAGCTTGGAGAGGATGGATGCAGTCATTTAGGGGAAATAAGCACATTCTCACTTCTCCCCTTTCTCTTAACCCCACAGATGCTGGGCAGGCTGTAGAGATAAACCTTTCCTGTGCAGAGCAGTGCTAAACACAGCACCCTGCCCCATCCTGACACAGCCCTGCCATCATCCCCATGGTCCTGCAGCCAGGAGGGAGGGGACAGCTTCGTCACCTTGCAAAGGTGCTCACTGATCCTGAGTTACAGCCTAGCACAGACAGGGCTGCGAGGAGGGGAGCAGGGGCACCAGAGCCCAGCCAGCACCCTGGCAAACAGGCAGTGGCACTGGCCCTGCTGCATCACCAGCAGCCATCAAAGGTGAAACCATGAAAGCCATGAGACACCTTCCTGCAAGGTCCTGTCCAGATCCCTCCCTTGTGCCCAGCACTGAGGGCCTGAGAGCCACAACTCACACAGACCTGGCCATGACCCAACCTCCCCCCAGCAGCCACAGGGCTTGGTGCCAGTGCCCACCTCCACCCCAGCTTGTCCCTCCTGCCTCCAGCTGGACATCCCTGTGCCCAGACAACACTACACTGGGCTGGTTTGTGGGCACAGGAAACATGGCAGAGAGCAGCACCACCCCCCAGGAGACACTGCTGTAAGTTGTAAGAACGAGACACTTGAGAGCATTGGACCAGCACCATTTTCATTATTTTAACCTGAGATATGCACTACACAGCACTTGCTTCTACAGCAGAGGAACAGGATTCTCTCCTGACTTTCCTCTGGCAATAGACTCAAATTCAGGAATTAACAGATAACGTAGACTTCCATCTCACATCATACGAGGAAAATCATGTTTCCCTTTTCAAGAGCACTATTTCAAAAGCAATGATAAAACGTGAAGTCACTGGACAACTGAAAATTGAGACAACATCACTAAAAAGCTGAAAATTGGAGACAGAAGAGTCAGCCTGGTGTCTCTGACCACATCTCCTCAGCATCCTGCAGCATTAAAGTCTGCTCATATTTCGAAAACCATCAAAAGTGAACGGGGGGAAGTTTGGCAAACAGGAGGCAGTTTTGGGCAAGCAGGCAAGAGGGTTGATTTCACATGCTGTAAAGTCCTGCTCACTGGTGAAAAACACACCATCCTGGGAGTATATAGAGGGGTCCAGGTCATAGTAGTTGTAGGGCCTCAGGAGAAAACCAACCGAGTTTCCCACGGTCACAGTGTTGGGAATATCCTCAGAGTGTGGAATGTGGAGGAAGCCAGCAGTTATCCAGGCAACCAGGTCCTAGGCAGGGAAGAGCCACAAGCCCAGGGTTACTTCACAAGCTGCAGCAGCAGTGACCAAAATACACATGGGGCAGTGGGGAGTGACAGAAGAGGGGGAGAGGAACCCCAGCAGGTACCAGCCAGCTGTGCTCCCACACACAGCTGTGCTCCCCTCTCCTGGGAAAGAACTCCTCCTTTCCCCAAACCTGGCACAGCCATGGCTGCAGGTATCCACCCAGTGGAAGGACCCTTGTTTGACCTGCATGGCCTCACAACATTTTCATGATGTTTTGTCAGCATTCCTCTGCAGGGAGAAAGAAGCTTCTGCTCTGCACACACTCTCTGTGCTCTCTGACCAAGTACCAAGCAGACACACAGAGAAGGGGATGCCCAAACCCACTTTCTTCTGGGCTGCTGCTCTCAAAGCTGGGCCCATTGTCCCAGGGGTGGTGCTGGAGTCTCTCTGCTCCTTGGGGCTCCCATTGAGCCTTGGCTGGGTGTTACATTCCAGCCCAGGAACCCCAGCTCACCTCGTTGGTGATGGTCTCATTGTTGATGAAGTCAGCAAAGGCCACAGTGGGTGTCCAAGGGTCGTTCTGGTTGTAGATGCTGGTGCTGGTGGGCTCCTGCTCCTTCCTCCTGGTGACAGCCAGCTGGTACCTGAGGACAAGAAAAGAGAGGGGAGCAGCCCCCCGAGGCAGGGCAGAGCTAAATCAACTCCTGAAAGCCTGCAGAGCCCAGAAGAGTGCTTCCCTGTACCTCCCATCAAGGGCCATCCAGCAATGCAGGGCTGAGGGGGTCTCTGAGAGCCTGCCATGCCAGCCAGCCAGAGCAGCCTGACCTTGCCCAGCTGATGGCCCTCTCCATGGAGCTGGCCTCAGGGATGTGGTCCCCTGCAGAACTGGTGATCTGGATCCTGTAGCCACGCTGGTGGCCCCACTTGTTTTTGCTGTTGGCAGCAAAGTAGATGTATCTGGGCATCTTGGAGTGGAGCAGGAAGGCAGCCTGGTCTTCTGTGTCCAGGACTTTCTTGGTGAGCCGTGGCCGCTCTATCTGCTGCTCTGGGCTCCAGGGAGCCCGTGCCATCTCAAACGCCATGTCATGGGCCATGAGGGAGTTTTTCACCCCTGCAAAGCCAAAACAAAGTCACTGAGCAGAGTCCCCACAGTGCCCTGGTTCCCAAGGACATCACAGTGCCTGCTCTCCCTGTACCCTGGGCTCTGAGCACCCCAGGAGCAGCTGCTGCTCTGCAGCTCCCCATGCCAGGACAACACCCCACATGTGGATCTATGGCTGGACACTTGTCCAGGCTGGGCAGCACCACTCTGCAGCAGAGGCTATGAGAGACAAGAGGGGACAAGGGATGCTCCTCTACCCCAGGGCAGAAGAAGAGGTTTGCCTCCCATGCAAGCACAGTCTAATTAACAAGAGCATGAGCTTTGTTACTGCTCATCCTGCACAGTGGAGGCCCTGGAGCAGCCTGGGTGCTGCACACATCTGCACATCACAGACAAGAGCAGTGCTGTGCTGCTCTCAGGCCCTGCCACAAGAGACATGGGCCCAAGGTTTGGAGCAACGGGAGCAAATTAATCTGGGGATGAGGTGGAAAAAGGCTGCTGAGAGCATTTGATGGCCAGTGCCTGTGAGGTCTGGCAGAGGGGTTATTGCTCAGAACCTCCTCCCTGTCCCACCATGAAGCCCCTCTGTGTTCTCTTCCTTTAACATGTGAGTGCTCATCTTCCATAAAAGCCATTTCAGAGCTGAACCCGTGGCCATCTGTGAAGGTCTGAGCCCCACAGAAGAAGATCCATGCACAGCTGAGCTCTTTTCTTTTCTTTTTCTCATGTGAACAAAATTTCTACTGCTCCTGGCAGTATTAACAGTGACAGTCTGATTTCATCTGCCTTCTCCCTGTTCCTGCAGTTCTGCCACCCCCTCACTGCAAGCACACCACCCTGCCCCACAAGTGAAAAGGAAAACCTGCATAACCACCAAAAAAGTAAAGTTCTTTGAGAAGTATTTGGAGATTACTTTTTCAAAGGGAGAGACAAGATCCAGACCTACCTCCTACATCCAAGTCCACCTTGCAGTTGACAAAATGGTGTGTATCGTACCCAGGGTGTGCTCCCAAAGCCTATTGCCATATCTCAGGCCATCCCCAAGGAGAAAGGATGAGCTTGGGTACCCCGTGGCCTGCACCTTGCCCTCCAGGGCCCCGTTCTGGTAGAAGATGAAGTCCCACACGTAGTCGTAGTTGCCCACGGTGGTGATGGAGTGAAGCACCAGGGCAGAGTTGACCATCTGAGGCTGAGCATCCCTGCACTTCACTGTGAGCAGGGGGCTGCTCCTGGGCTCAAAAACCCTGTGCAGACATCCACTGCCAGACTGACTGCACATGGAGCAGGGGATCTCACTGGGTGGCTGCAGTGGCTTCACAACTCAGGATCCAATGCCCGAGTGTTCCCTCAAGAGAAGAAGGGGAGGGATCTGCAGGAGCTCAGCCCCACGAAGCAGCAGGACAGCTGCCTTGCTTTACATGGGGCAGTGAGACACCAGGAGGATTTTCCCAGGGGAGAAGGAGTGGCAGGAGCAGCAGCAGGCTCTGTGAAAGCAGGCTCACTCTGTCTGGGCTCAGACAGGGCCAACTCCCCGTCTGCCCGCCTGTGCCTATGGCAACACACACCGTGCCAGACGTGAGGCCTCAAGGAAACACAAACATTTTTCAGCTGCTACCTTTCATACTTTCCCTGAGCTGAACACAGAGCTCCCAGAAATTCCCACTGCTTTCCACCCAGTGACCTTGACAGACTGTTTTGTATATCGAAAAATAATTTTGCAATGAAAGAAGAGGTTAGGAGAATAAAGAAGAGTTCTGATGTCAGTTTTTAGGCACTGTATAGAAAAGGAGGCAAACCTCAAAGCTCTGGGGCTTATCAGAACAATGGCAGACATTAAAAGAAGATCCAGACCTACCTGCCACGTCCAAGTCCACCTTGTAGTTGACAAAATGGGTGTGTATCGTACCCAGGGTGTGCTCCCAAAGCCTATTGCCATATCTCAGGCCATCCCCATGGAGAAAGGACGAGCTTGGGTACCCCGTGGCCTGCACCTTGCCCTCCAGGGCCCCGTTCTGGTAGAAGATGAAGTCCCACACGTAGTCGTAGTTGCCCACGGTGGCGATGGAGCGGAGCACCAGGGCAGAGTTCACCAGCCCCCCGTAGTAGAGCGACTGCAAGTTGGAGTAGTGGCGCCTCAGAGGGGAGCCCAGATTCTGCTCAAAAATGCAGAGAGAAGCCTTCCTCTTCTGGGGCCTCAGGCTGTCAGACAGAGAGAGTGTGTCCACGTAGGTGGCCAGGTAGGGGCAGTCCACCCCTGGCACCAGGGGGGAGGTGTAGCGCCCCAGGCCAAAGCTGCCGTCCATGTAGCGCGTGGACATCCCGCCTGGGCAGTTGGAGCCATACACCGACATCGCCTCCTGCACGCTGATCTCATAGGCAACCCTCTCCCCCTTGTGTCGGATGTCAAACAGCCGCAGGCCCGTGCTCACGCTCATCCCAAAGGCAAAGCTCCAGCCCTGGAAGAGCACCTGGTTGTTGCTGACGCTGTAGCGGGGACCCTGCGGCTCGAACTGCAGCGGGAACAGCGCGGCCGCGGGCACTCGAGGCTTCATGGAGGAGAAGTCCCCGTCCCGTGGCGTCTTCCTCACCTTCTCCACGCTGATCCGACCCTGCACGTAGGCACTCTCCAGCTGCACCATGTCCCTGTAGTACTGCCCGTTGTAGAACACCCTGCTCACCGCCCACTCCGAGATGTCCAGGCTGCTGTGGTCCACCAGCACCTCCAGCCCCACGGGGTGCAAAAAGAACCCGCTGACGTTCTGGAACAGGACAAACCAGGTGACCCGGTCCCCAGACTGGAACCCACGAGGAGCAGCTGTCACGGTGGCAAGATTGGCTCCATCATACTCCATTACTTGCTGCATGAAAGCTGGAGCTGAAGGGAACACTTGGCTCTTCAGGAACCCTCCAATCTGCTTGTATTCAACAGCCAGCGTGGGTCTGCGGTGGTAGGGCACCTTCCCCCCGTACTTCTGCACCGTCACGTCCCGGTGGTACGCCGGCCTCGGCAGCGGCCCCACCACCAGCTCGGTGATGTTGGGCTCTGGCTGCTTCCCAAAGTACAGCACGGCCAGAGCCTCCCGGGGGGGACGAGCCCCCCCTGAGTCCAGGAACTGCAGCACCTCTGCCTTGGCGGGCACCTGCAAATCCACCCAGGCGATGCAGTTCTCCGAGGGCTTGGCACGGGACGCCTCCACCAGCGGCACCCCAAGGTGGCCCTGCAGGTACTGCACCACCTGGGACATCTCCTCGGCTGTCAGGTCAGCAAACACCAGGCTCTGGCCATCCTCCGTCTCCTCCTGCTCCGGGGGCACGTGCTGGCAGGTTCTGGGGCTCCTTTCTCTGGTCAGCAGCACGCAGACCAAAGCGAAGATCGTGGCTAAGGCCAGACCAAGGAGGATGAGCACGGGTTTCAAGTTCATGCCTGCAGCTGGTCCAGCAGCATTCAGAGACTTTCAGAGCAGGCTTTCCAGCTCCTGCCTCTGTCAGTGTATGCTGCACTGGATGGATTAGCACAGAAAGTACAAAAGACTGGGAGAGGCTAGGGGAGGAGATCTGAAACCCTTGGTGACCAGAAAGGGCAGATCTCCTCTCAGCTGCAGCCTCTCTGGTCCTCCTTCACAGCAGTGCCCTGAAAGAACTTGTGGAGATGTAGGGTCAGTGACTCAGACAACTTCCACATAATTCCGTTACTTTTTCAGTCCAGCCTGCTTTCCTGAGGCTGCCTGTAAAAACGGAGATTCTGCAGTCAGCCTGAGGTGGCTGTGACCACTGTGAGGCTCTGACAAGCTGGGAATTGTTGCCACACTGTACAATTTCACCTCTTTACAAGTCACCGATTTTCCTTGTTTATCAGGCTGCTTCCTTGTAAACATTCTCCCTGGCAACACCATTCCAAGCTTGGAGTTACTTTTTATTTAATGTTTTTCAATCTTCCACATGGAAGCCTTTGCTGAAAACACATCCTCCTGTGTAGCAGTAGAAAAACTTTGGCAGGCATGGAGATGTAGCTCAGGATGAGAATCAGGCACCAATGTGCTGTGAACAACCACCTCTTAGAACACCTCACAACAGCTCTAAGCCAATTAATCCCCAGCACTGCAGTGCCACAGGATCATCCAGCCTTTGTCCTTGTCTCCAACTCACAGATAAACTGAGGTGCAGCTTCCAAGAGGTTCCCCCAGGGAGAGAAGGACCCTGAACCTGCACCTGGCAGCAGCCGAGGGCAGTGCCTGCTATCAGTGCTGCCAAGCCACAGTGCCCAGGCTGGGCAGCCACATCTGCTCTGTGCCACCCCAAGAACATTCACAGTGGCCTCACAGTGCTGCTCACAGCCCTGGCAGGGCAGGGCAGCCAGAAGCACTTGGTGCTCCCTCCTGCCACGCAGCAGATGCTCGGGTTAGACAAGACTCACCACCTTGGCTCCAGTCCTGGAGCTGGTGCTGAGTAGGACAAGGCATCCAAGAGAACCAAGGCTGGAGATTCAACCCAATATTTCCACTCCTGCTGCCAGCCTCACCTCACCTCACCCTCGTCTTCTCTTCCTTGCATCAGTTTCCTGATGGGACACAGCACCCACCAGCCCCTGGTTGTTCCTCTGCAGCAGATCCTGCCTGGGGCTCAGCCCCTCTGTGCTCCCCTGTGCTCAGCCACCAGGCTGGGAGGCAGAAAGCCACGTTGCTATGGGACACACTCCATTATCCTCACCACCACTGAGGCAGCCTGAGCCTTCTTCAGGGCAGGCTGGCAGCTGTGGAGGCCAGGAACACACTCATCCTGTCTGTGCCAGCACACAGGGCTCTGCCTCACCAGCCAGGAGAGCCTCAGAGCCACAGCACTGCTTCATGTGGCCACAGAGCCAGCAAAGGGGCTCACTGCAGCACAGACACAGCAATGGGCAGGGACAGCACAGAGAGCAGAGCTGTGGCTGCACGGGACACAGCAGCCACAGTGGCAGAAATACCTGCTCTCATCAGCTCCCAGCAGCAGAATCAAATGCCTCTGAGTAACCCCAAACAAGGCAAAGCAGCACTGATTTATTTCCTAGGCAGTCAGGTTTCAAGGATTACCTGGGGTGAGGCTTGGAAGAAAAATTCCCTTTTGGTTTTGGCCTGGAACATGGTGCTCATTTCACTTGGAGCACAGAGCAGCAGCTCTGCTCTCCTGGGTCAGGTCTGGAGCACAGAAAACACTGCTCTCCTGGGTCAGGTCTGGAGCACAGAAAACACTGCTCTCCTGGGTCAGGTCTGGAGCACAGCCAGGACATACCTGCTGCCTCCCAGGAATGGGACAAGTGTTCTGCTGCCACACACACCAGCACAGCCAAGGTGAGACTGGCAGAACCCCCATGGCTGCAGGACAAAGCTCATGTGGATCTTTCCTTCAAGAAGCACAAAGAGATTGTTCAGGTTTGACTTCACCCCTTGGGTTTGCATCTGCAGCTCCTCAAAGCCACGGCTCAGGCTGCAATTACAGAAGGGACCTTTCCAAGAAGCACAGCAGTAGTTTAGGAAAACTCCACAGGCCTTCCTGCCCCACAAATCACAACTCAACCCTGCAGCTGGGCTGAGAGAAATCCAGAAATAGACTGTGGGAACACTCCTGGTTCTCTGCATGTTGGGGGCTTGGAAAGAAAGAGAAACCCTAATCTGTACTGACATCCCCATGACAAACCAACCACAGCACACACCCCAGGGCTGCTGGATAAGGATGGCAGCTTTCTGCACTGCCTCTGCCCCACTGCAGAGCCTGTGCCATGCAGGCCTTGTCTGATAACAGGTTTTTTAGTACTGTCTGCTTCTGCTGGACTTTTCCAGCTCTGGTTTAGAGCTCTGTTTCAGAATAAACAAAACAGCCCTAAATCCACCTTCATCTTGCAGTAGGAATTTGAGGAAGCAGAGTAATTAACTAAGTCTGCAGAGCCAGAACCTGTGTCAATAGCTGCCTGATGAAAAGCAATGAGGGATCTTTGGGGGCCACACACACCATGGAATTGCTCTCCAAAAGGAGCCTGCAGCAGCTTAAAGCTAACCTAGAATTAAAGAAATTGCACGTCTCTGTAACTTGTAACTTGTTTATGACCTGCTCAGTGCACGTACTGCTTCCCACATGCCAGTCCCCAGTGTGATCAGCCCATCACTGACCCACATCCCATGGAGAACTCACATCCTACCCATGTTTTATTTTGGCTACATGGTTGCTTTTAGGCACTGCCCATCTTCTATTTGCTAAATTGCCCACATTCCCCAAACATAGCAAGGGAGATGGGAGTGCTGTTTTTCACGCACACAGAAAGGTAGAGGTGGCAAAAAATAGCATCTGAAATTTACTGAAACCCAAACCAGATGCAGACAGGTTTTGGCTTGGGAAAACTCAGAGACAGGGAAAGGGCACAGGAGGAAAACCCCTGCCAACACTCCTAAATACCAGCAAGGCAGGAGCAAGCCCCAAACCAGAGCTCAGACTTTAGAAAGCTCCCACTCCCAATGCCTCACCTCAGGGGTCAGCTTATGCAAAGCACAACAGTGGGACCTGCCTGACCCTTCCTCCATTCCAGCTGTGCTGCTGGCAGTGCCTGTGGCTGCACACAGCTGCTGAGCCATTATTCTCCTCCCTGCATTAAGCTGGGATGTCTCAAGGGCTGGTGAAGCAGAGCCCTGACTGCACACTGCAACTGTGGCCAGAAAACAAACCCTCCCTGCTCCCACAGATGAGCCCCACTCCCTGCCAGCACCTGCCAAGACAATTGTCCTGGATGCTCCATCCTGCCATGGCAGTGCTGGCACTGGCTCCCTGGGAGCTCAGATTTTTTGACTGTGGTGAGGAGGAGCCCCTCATGCTGCACCACACCAAGTCCTGCCAGCAAGTCCTTCCTTTGGGCTCTGCTCCAGCTGCTTTGGCCCTGAGATGTGTGTGCAGCTCAGTGCCCCCTCCCTGCACGGGTCAGGCACCTGCAGGGCTTTCCCACACTGCAGGAACTTCCCTGCACAAGTGGCTGCTCCTGTCCCTGGGCAGCCAGAGGTCCCACAGCCAGAGCCCAGTCTGGAGCTGCTCCCAGGGCCAGTCACAGCCTCTGCTGTGGGGGCACAACCCCAAACAGGCACCAAACCCTGCACCCTCTGCTGGCTCAGAGGGGCTGCAGCCCTGCAGGACACTCAGGAAAGCCTCGAGTGCCCCTCGAGAGGCCTCTGTGCCCCAGCAGGCAGGGAAGGCAGGAACAGGATGATGCCCAGAAGAGCAGAGGGCACTGTGGCTGGGGACAGCAGGGCAGCTGCCTCTGCTGGGTAGCACACACAGGGAGCAGCCAGGAGCAAGAGATGTGTGCCCCACAGAGACACTGGGTGCTGCATCCAGGACAGCCAAGAGACACCTGCCCAGAAGACAGAGAAACCCTGGAGCAACTGCAGGCTCAGAGAAACACCACATCTGTTTGAACTGGGACAGCCCAACTGGGCTTAGATGGGACAGATTCCATCAAACCCAAGTCCATGGGTGAAATCATGCCCAATGTGAGGCATGCTGATGGAACAGAAACAACCTGCACAGCAGACTAGTTTATAACAAAGAGGAATGAGGAGAATGAAGGGAAGGAGCAACTGAATGTGAGAAAGGCAGAACCAGAACTGGACACTAAAACTGCATGGCCTAAGAGCCCAGCATCACACACAGGGGGCTGCCTTGAAAGAATTTCAAGTACCTTATTTTAATTTCTTGACATGGTAAAAGTTTACATAGGTTCATCTGGCAAAGAAAGCTGAACAAATGAAAAGGAATCAATACAAAGAAACACAAGGGGAAGTGCTGCTCCCAGACAGCAGCTCAACGCAGTTGGTTTGTTACTGAATATTTATTAGCGGGAAGACTAAGAGTTGACTTACTACAAACAACAACAGAAGAGTCTATAGCAAGGGCCAGCAGCCCCCCACACTCTGGGCAAATCCCTGGGAAACCAGCAAGAGACAACATGGCTCTTAGATGTGGAAGCAGAGAAAAAAAAAAAACAAACGAAAAACTAAAAACAAAGTAAAAAAAAAAAAAAAAAGGGAAGAAAGTTCATTCCATTTGTCACTGTTGTTACAATGAGATTAACACAACTCTTAAGGCTACTGCACAATAAGAATATACAGGTGTAACAGCGAGACCTGGGAAACAGCAAGGTTCCTGAAACAAATGATTTAACGTTCCCTGATTAGGGGACTTAAGTAGAAATACTATAAATAAGAAAATTTTGAAGCCTGCAGCGTGATGGGCCCACTTGCCACACACAAAAACTGACGCAATACAACCAGTCATTTCCAAGGGGGTTTGTAATGGACCACGAAATGTTCTGGCAGCTTGGAGGAGTCACGAGGCACGGAGTGTGCCCTTTGCAGGGGAAAGACTGCAAGGTCTGCAAGGTACCAGGTGGGTATCAGCCACCCTCACCGTCAAGCACCAGCTGTGGCAGCCAGCCTGCTCTGCCCAGGCACCAGGAAGCACTGCCAGGGACAGGGGGACTCAGCCTGATCACATGCAGAGATATTTTAGGACTTTAGCATCAGATCTCCAGCCCCTCCCTTCCCTCAGCCCAGGCAAAAGCAGCCCATGCTGAAGGGGCAACTGGGATGTCTGTGAAAGAACATTGGTTTTAGCCAAGAAAGTGGCTCTAGTCAAATGGCAGAAGCCACCTGAGTTCATGACAGCCAGGACAGCACCAGCTCTAGTTCCAAGCATTTGCCTCATGCTCTGCACTGATCCAGACAGAAGTGGTGAGGCAGAGACCTGTGGGGCAGGCTGAAAGGAGTGCAGATGGCTCAGGGACACCAGAGCACAGCTGCCAAGGGGCAGGGTCCCTGGTCAGTGCAGAGCTGGTGGCAGAGGGGCCTGGCCACAGCCAGCAGTGGGGACAGAGCTTCCCTGCTGTGGCACTGCCAGGCTGCCCTTGTGCTAGGCTGTTTGCCCTGTTCCAGAGACCCCAGTGCAGCCACCAGACAAGAGATGGGACAGCAGGACAAGGGCTTGGTCTATAGTGTTGTTCCCACTCAGGTAGGAAGCAAGGCATGAAGGAATGTCCCTGCCTGGCTGCAGCAGCCTCTGGGGCGTCCAATGCAGCATGGCCTCTACTACCAGTGACTAGAGGAAGAGGGAGAGCTCCTGAGACCTGAACAAAACCAATCACAAAACTAGGCAAGAATTTCTTTAGAGTTTAACTAAGAATGCAATACTATTTCCAGCCAGTTTCCCATCTCGATAGTCACGTAACAAACCAAGGCAATGACGGTCTTTAGTTGACTGAACAGTTCTCAAGTTCAAACGTTGACACTTAATAGAGGGTCTCAGCATTGCTGCTCCGAGGCCTCTTGATCTTCTCAATGTTTTTAAGGATCATGTCATGCAAAGTGACCTGCAAAAAGGAAGAACGGGACTTAGACAGGAAGCCAGCCATCCAGCTTTCACCGTAAGCACTGGTTGCCACAGCAGCACACTCTTCTTGGCACCACCCTCAACCCTTGTGTGCAACCACACATCTGGTTAAGGTAAGGCCTTCCTTCAGCCAGACCTTACAGAAGCCAGTACATACAATACCAAAAACATTCATTCAGAAACCCTAGGATTGCCTTGTACTGTATGAAGAGCTGAGGATCAGATTCCCACAGAGGGGCAGGAATATTTTGCTCTATGGCCCTGTGAGCACTGCTGGAAACATCTGCAGCATGGAGAAACACTTCACTGGAGCCAAAGTGGGAAGCAGGCAGGCTCAGGGGCAAAGGGGAGAGGAGCAGCAGCAGGAGCACAGCGTGAGCTGTGTGTTTTCACTCACATATTGATTTCTCAGCTCTGAAATGATGAGGCGCAGACTAATGTACTCCTTCTCGTCGATCTCCGTCACGGTGCGGCGATAATCCTCCTGCCAGGGGCACACACAGCTCAGCCCAGCCTCCCACAAAGCACCCCCACCCCCAGCTCAATCCTTACATGATCCCCCCCTCCTCCCCCAGGACCCTCAGCTCAGAAAGGACAGTGACAATGCAGCTCAGAGTCCCAGCATCGACACATAAATCTGCACATCCATGCTGACTTACCACATGAGGGTACTTGGCTATTTTGGAAACCAACTTTGCTCTTGTGATATAGTATCTGGCAAGAAAAGAGAGAGATTGAAGCTCAGATAAATAACCAGGATTATTTTCAGGTCCAAGCTGCCTTGTAACAACAGCTGGAGGACCCTTCTCAAAAACATTCTTCTTCCAAGATCCCAATAAAGCTACTTTGGAAACCAACTTTGCTCCTGTGATATAATACCTGGCAGGGAAAGAGAGAGATTAAAGCTCAGATAAACAGCACCAGGATTATTTTCAGGTCCAAGCTGCCCTGTAACAACACCTGGAGGACCTTTCCCAAAAACATTCCTCTTCCAAGAAAATCCCAAAGAAGAAGTCTGTTCTTGCATGCCTACCTAGAAATCTGGTCCAGGTAAGATGCTGCCTCACTCTCCACAGTCCGAAGCTCAGCAACTGTTTCTTCCTGCAGGGGAGATAAGGAAGCTGTTAGCTGCAGTAGGCTGCAGCTGGCCTTCAGGGCTCAGGAAGCACTGTCTCAGCAGCACCACATCAAGTTCAGGTTTGGGTTTTAAAATCTAAGCCAACCCCATGACTGTAGCTGCTGGATATCATGAACTGAAAGATTCAGAGGAACGCCAGAGATCCAAGTCCCTGGAGCACAGAGCAGTGCCTTACCTGAATAGAAACACCAAAGTTGTTCCCATCCTCTATCCTGGGAATGAGAAGCTGCACCCACATTTTGACCTGCAGTGGAGAGATCACAGCACTGACCAACGCCAACATCTGCACAAAGACTTCTCTCAGGAATGTCAGCAAAAGCTCCCAGGACCCTGCCTTTGCAACACAGCTCATGATCAACTGCTGCAGGTCCCTTATGCACCCATAACACTTCCAAGATCACTTCCCACAAGGCTGGGATGCCATGCAAGCCAGCACAGGCCCAGCTTCCCATGGAAAGCTCTCCTCACCATGCCACAGGAGCTCTTGGCAGGAGTCTGTGCCTGGGCAAAAGAAGGGCAAGGCAAAGCCTCATGAGGCCTGATAACAGACATCCTTCTCCTTCAGGTGAACCACAGAGCTCCCCAAGGGTTTCAGCTGTCAGACAGGACAAAGCCCTGCTTTTCCTCATCTGCAGCACAGAGGGATCTGCTCCTCCCACAGCTCCACTTCTCCAGGAGTGACACCACCCCGCTGCCTCCCCTTGCTCCAGGCTCACACTCACACCCACCGTATTGCACTTCTCAATGAGCAGCCTGATCTCTGGTTTCACTTTCTCAATGATGTCCACCAGCTGCTGGTTGCTCTTCAGCATCCCATTGGGCATCACAAACACTTTGGTACCTGTGGCAGAGACAAACCCCCAGTGTCAGGGATTCACAGGAGCAGCTGCACCAGGGATGGACTGAGGAGCCACCTGAGCCTCACTCAGCTCCCACCAAGGCCAGAAAGGGACTGAGCCAGGCTGTGGCCACCTGCAGGGAAGGGGAAAGGGACATGGGACAAGCAGTGACCACAAGGGAAGGAAAAGAGAGAACACAGAGCAGGATGAGACTGAAGAGCTTGAGGATGCTGAGTACAAAGGGTTTTCCCGATGCACAAGAAGTTTCTGTCTCAGCTTAATGCAAAGCCTGGAATGTTCTTCCAGACAAAGAGAGGAACTGCACAGAGCCACCAGGAGATCAGCTGCCTCTGTCAGCAGGCCAAGACCCAGCCAAGTACTACTTATGTCTATCAGAGAAGTACTAATTATGCTCCTAAGAGCTAGAACCTGACTCCTCCACATCAAAACATGTGTAGGTCAGGCTTTGGCCTGTGTGAGCAGCAGCTGCTGTCAGGGCAGGGCAAGTGGGGCTTGCACAATTTGCATCTCCAAGGCTCAGTGCAGCAGTTCAGGGGGCAGGCAGCAATACAAGGGACTTGGGGATTCTTACCCTGAAAGGTCTCTTCGTGGTCTTCCAGCTTCCTCTTTTTCATATTTGGCTAAAATATACAAAATGTTTTACTCACAAACTAGTTTTAAGTTGTAGGAATGTTGCAAAGTGAAAAAAAAAGGAAAACTTAGAGCCCTGCCATGTTCCTGTCTTCTGAGCACTCTTCCTTAAATCCCAGGAAGAGCTGCAGAGCAGTGCTACCTCCAGGCTTGAGAGATCAATCTCTAACAGCCTCTGAGCCAAGGCCTGCTGTTAAATAAGAATAACCTACCCCAGCACAGAGCAAACCATGCAGTTTGAACAGGAGCTGGGATCACAGCCAGCAGAGTAACCTTACCCCATCCAGTCCATCGTGGCTGTTGGTGAGAAGAATTGGGTCAGGCACTGGGAGGTTCATGTCCGAATGGATCTGAGTAAGATCATGAATATTCAGGATGGGTTCCTGCAAAACAAAGCAGATTTGTTACTTGATCACGAGCTAACAAATTCTGCCACACCAAACACAACAAGACAGAACATTCAGGCCTCCTTCTTGTCCAAAATTAGGATGAATGAAGATAAAAGGTCTGGCAATAGGCTGTGGACCCCCCAGCACTGCCAGGGACAGCCCAGGGGGGAGAAAGATAAATGTGAGAGATCACACAGAGCAAACTGCACAAGGCAGCACCCCTCCAGAGCCAACAGCACTGCAGCAAGGTGAATGCACAGAAAACAGCCCTGGAAAGACCTGCCACAACACTTTCAAAACGTAGCTGAAAGTGGAAAAGGATACAGAGCACAAGGCACACCCTACCTTAAGGAATCCATCGAGTTCTAACAGCTTCTTTGGAAAAAAGTTTGCTACGAGGTCTTCAGCCTAAGAAAGAAAGAACAAACAGTGATGTGGAAGAAGGCCACGTGGCTCCCACTAGCAGGCAAGAACACCGGGGAAATCATCTGTGCACAAGCAGGAAACAAAGAGAACCAAGTGCTTCCTGCTGCCAACACCAAACAAAGCCCAGGTGAGAAGAAAGCCAGAGGCTCAGGAGCCTGGGTGCAGTGATGAGGGCATCAGTTGGGTGCTGCTAGGCTTCCAGGGCAGGCTCAACCCACAACCGAGTGTGTCAGAAAGATAAGGCCAAAAGAAACCCACTCCTGCTCGACCCGTGCACTCACCTCACTCGTGATCCGCTCCCTGAAGGAGTCAACCTACAGAACGAAAGAGGGACAGGTCAGGGTGGCTCTGAACAGCCGGGGAGGCTGCGCTGAGCCCCGCATGACCCTCTCGGCACAGCTCCCGCTGTCCCGGGGGAGCGGGAGGAGCCCGCCAACACCGAGCGGGAACTGCCCGGGGCCGCTCCGTCCGCCCGGCCCCGACCCCGGGCGCTGCGGGAAGCTGGAAACCGCGGAGCTCCCGCCGGGAGGGAAGATGCTCAGATCCGCCGGGCCGCCCCCCGGGGCACACGGGGCCCGGCTCGGGGGCGGCCGCAGCCCAGCCCCGGCCGCATCCCCGCCCCCCGGCGCTGCAGGGCCGGGCGGGGGTGGAGACACCGGGGGCTCGTCGGGGCGGGCGGGCCGGGCTCGGCGGCCGGGCTGGAACGGCCGGGAGGCACCGTGGGGCGGCCCCAAGCCCGCCCCGCCCCGGGCCGGCGCCAGCAGAGCTCGGCGCGGGCCGGCGGGGCGGAGGCGGCCACCGAGCGGGGCCGAACCGAGCCGGGAGAGGCCAGGCGGGGCGGGGCAAGCGGCGGGGCCGGGCGCACCTTGAGCTTCACCTCCGGGTCCACCTTGAGCAGCGAGGCCATGGCGGGTCCGGTCTCGGGGCCGCTCCGCTTCCCCGGGGCCCACACCGGAAATGACCTCACGCCGCGCGCCCGCCAATGCCGCGCGCGCCCGCCACCCGCGTGACCGCCCCCCCCTCCCCTCCGCCGCGCGCGCGCGCGCACGCGCCGCCGGGTCCCGGCCGCTCAAGCGCCGCCCGGGGCGGGG
>JANIJU010000007.1:2375656-2397753 GCA_025504685.1 Leucosticte australis
CCGCTCAAGCGCCGCCCGGGGCGGGGACACCGAAAATGGCGCGGGCGGCGCCGCCGTGACCGCGCCCCGCCTGCGTCACGTCCGGCGCGCGGCGATGGCGGGGCGCGGGCGGGCGGCGCGATGGAGGCAGCGCGGGCGGGTGGCGGTGGTGGTACCACCGGCGGCACCGCGCACGTCAGCTTCGTATGCCAGCGTTGCTGCCAGCCGCTCAAGCTCGACACCTCCTTCAAGGTGCTCGACCGCCTCACCATCCAGGAGCTCACCGGTACCGAGTGCCGTGGGGTTGGGTGGGCGGCCGGGGCTCGGGCCTAGGCCCGGGCCCGGCTGACGCCGTCTCTCCCACAGCCCCGCTGGTGAGCGCCGCCCCGGCCAGGCCCGGGGACCTGCACGAAGAGGAGAGCGCCCTGACGGAGGTACGGCGGGGCCGGGCGCGGCGGGGCTCGGTAGCAGCAGCTCTCCCGGGCCTGCCGGTCACGATGTTTCCTTGCCTCCAGGAAGCTTTCGTGGAGAACCGGCAGGATGGCGTGTCCAGGAGGTTTATCCCGCCTGCCAGGTACAGTCCCAGTCCCGCCAGGCCCGGCCCAGCTGGCAGCCCGGCCTCTCCCGCCGAGCTTGAGCAGCGCCTCAGAAATGTCCCCTCACGGGGCTGGGTCACACTGAATAGCTCGTGTGAGCCCCCAGAGCTTCCCCTGCAGGATCCCCGTGGCCTCGGGCTCCTTTTCACACAGAACTGCACAGTCCTGGGGGCACTGTGGGTCAGCAAACCTGACAGAGCCCCCAAAACACGGGTTGCCGCAGCCTCCTGCTCTCCCTTTCCCCTGAGCCAGCCCCAGACTCTGGTCTGGCGCTGGAGCTGCCTTCCCTCAGCGCTTAGCACTCATGTCAGTAACGTTCTTTCCAAGAATGATGTCAACAGAAAGTGCCAACAGTTTCACGCTGATCGGAGAGGCCTCGGATGGTGGCACCATGGAAAACCTCAGCAGGAGACTGAAGGCAAGTGGGTCACGAGCTGGCAAACTCAGATCCTTGGGAACAGAGCATCATTTTTTCCTGATGCTCTGCAAAACTAAACTGCAAAGTTTCCCATAGCATTTGCCTTCCAGGTGCTTGGTTGGTGAGTAGTTGAGCAGAGACAGATTATTTTAATCAGTATTTGGCCTGCAAAGAGGATTCCTGCTAACTGAAGCTGCTGAAAAGCAGCAGGCAGCTGCCTGTGGTTTCACTTGCACTGATGTGAGCCCTTCCTCCAGGTCACTGGCGACCTCTTTGACATCATGTCTGGGCAGACAGACGTGGATCACCCACTGTGTGAGGAATGCACAGACACTCTGCTGGACCAGCTGGACACACAGCTCAACATCACAGAGAACGAGTGCCAGAACTACAAGTGAGTGATGCAGAGGTGACAGAGCTGCTGTGGCTTGAGGCACAATCAGCGTGGATGATTTATTAAAAAATATGGATATTAATCTAGTACTGATATCCAACTGTGACGGACAAAAACTATCTAACAGTTTAAAGTTAGGAAGTGTATGTTTATTGTGAGATAGCTCCCAAACACACACCATAATTTACAGGTGGTTACAGAGTCCTTTTATCTATACAAATATTGAATACCCAAAATACAAATGCATATTCATAACTTTGGTACTTCCCATGGTAATTAGTTCAAAAGCCATTAAGCATGTGTAGTTTGTTCCTTGAAATGGGTCGGTGGTCCCTTTCATGGGGAGGGGTCCCAAAATGAGGAAGTAAATGAAGTCTTCCTCATTCTGACCTTTCTACCTTTTCAATGCAAATATGACAAATGAACCCTTGGTAGAACTCCCATTCCCTGTCTTCAGTTGGTTTCAGAACAGAGGAGGCCTACAATTGTCTTATGTTCCTAAAAGCTATTTTTCAGTTTCCATATTCTTCATTATAAACTCAGCTAACCAAACATTATGTTGACAAGCAATCAATTATTAGTTAACTACTAACTCTTAACTTCATCAAGGCCTTCCCATTTATTTTAATTAACTCCAATAAAGCTTATCTCTAACTAAAACCTTAGCTCCTCTAAGATCTCTAAATTCCTTAAAGTTTATGTCTCATGTAGACCTCAGGATTGACAAGAGCTGCAGGGGCTGCCACAGGGCTGGGGGCTGGCAGTTCAGGGCTTCCCAACATACCTGTTCTGGCAATCCTGTTGTTCTCCTCTAGGAGATGCCTGGAGATACTGGAGCAGATGAACGAGGATGATAAAGAGAAGCTGCAGACAGAGCTGAAGGAACTGGCACTGGAGGAAGAGCGGCTGATTCAGGAGCTGGAGGATGTGGAGAAGAACCGCAAGATTGTGGCTGAGGACTTTGAGAAAGTCAGGGCAGAGGCTGAGCGTCTGGAGCAGGAGGAGGCTCAGTGAGTGGCAGGGCTTGGAGGCAAAAAATAAACAAGAAACATGTAAATGGTAGCATGAGAAACCTGTAAATGTGCCCAAATGCCAGTGGCTCGCTCTGTACAGAAGGAAAGTGAGACCAAACTGTCCTGCAGAGCTGTCACTCTGAGGTAGAAGCCAGCACTCAGCACTTCTTGTCTTGTTTGTGCTCAAAGGTACCAGAAGGAATACTGTGAGTTCAAGAGGCAGCAGCTGGAGCTGGATGATGAGCTGAAAAGTGTGGACAACCAAATGCGCTATGCCCAGATGCAGTTGGACAAACTAAAGAAAACCAACGTGTTCAACGCCACCTTTCACATCTGGTAATGTGCACACTGGAATATCATATCCATTTTCTTGGAATCTGCAGTGTGAAGGTTTTTAAGTCACTGCATTTGACAGGAAAGGTGCAAGCCAGCTCACAGTTAGCTCCCAGCAAAGCAGTGAATGCCATGTCCCAGGCATGGCAGCTGAGTAAAGTGTGCCAGGCTGTGTGGGACTGGGAAATGGCTCCTTCACCAGTCCCAGAAACACTTTGGGAACCCCTGTGCTAGCCAGCGGTGACACTGGCATTAGGGTTCACAGAGCAGGCAGCTTGGAGAGGCTTTTTATGACAAAAAGAGAACAAGTGTTTGGTGTTTACATACTCTTGTTAAGAATGGCCCCAAACCCTCCTTGTGCTTGGCTGGCACTGTGTGTGCTGTGCTGTTTGGACACAGCCCCTCTTTGGTTATCAGGCCAGGAGCTTTTCCCAGCCTAGCACGTTTATTTATAATTCTTCTTATCGCAGGCACAGTGGGCAGTTTGGCACAATAAATAACTTCAGGCTTGGCCGCCTCCCCAGCGTTCCTGTGGAATGGAACGAGATCAACGCTGCCTGGGGGCAGACTGTGCTGCTGCTGCATGCCCTGGCCAACAAAATGGGCCTGAAGTTCCAGAGGTACCTGCAATTCCACCCACAGGTCATTCATGGCCCAGAGGAAGACAGGCAGACTCAGGTGCCTCTGAATTCTGTTTCTGTTTTTCAGATACCGCCTTGTCCCCTATGGCAACCACTCCTATTTGGAGTCCCTCACAGACAAATCCAAGGTAAGGGATCCCATACAAACCATGGGACATTGATCTTGAGTGCCAGAGCCCTGGTCACTCTGGGGATGCAGGAAACAAAGCTTGGTCTCTGTGGATTCGGAGTCCAGGAAAGCTGGCTGCCCCAGCTCCTCCAATATGGTGACATCTCACATCCTGTATGAAGTCACTGGTGCTGCCAGCCAGCAGTAGAACTGTTGAATGACACACTTGGCCAGAGACAGAGGCATGCTTTGGGGTGATTGG
Organism: Leucosticte australis; assembly: GCA_025504685.1. NCBI lineage: Eukaryota > Metazoa > Chordata > Aves > Passeriformes > Fringillidae > Leucosticte > Leucosticte australis. The sequence goes on from JANIJU010000007.1 coordinate 2,379,402, forward strand.
CAGGCAAATGGCATGATTTGGGGTTGGTGGAAGTCAGGAACATATGCCTGCACATGATAGCCACTTGCACAAAACCAAGTCACGCTTGCCCTGTGCCACAAGCCATTTCTCAGCATGCCATGACAAATTTAAGCCTCCCGTGAGGTTAAAAAGCCGCAGTGACCATATCAAAAACAAGTGTTTGGTGTTCCTGATACAAATCTCTTTTCCAGGAGCTTCCCCTGTACTGCTCTGGAGGCTTGAGGTTCTTCTGGGACAATAAGTTTGATCATGCCATGGTGGCATTCCTGGACTGTGTGCAGCAGTTCAAAGAGGAAGTGGAGAAAGGTGAAACTCGGTTTTGTTTGCCTTACAGGTGAGCGTTGCCACAAAACTGTCAAATTCAGCCCTGTATGCTCCTCCTAGCGCTGCTTGCTGTTTCAGCCCTGATTTTTCAGAAATCATCTGCAATTCTTTATGATGTGTTTGATAGTTTCATTGAAACTTAAAGCCAGCCCCTGGGGTGGAGTCCTGAGGCTTGCTCAGATCCCTTTAAAAGCAGAATATTGTCAGATTTAAAATGTAGTGCTTGGTGTCATACTGAGATCAAATGTTTGCAGTAGGAATACACTAATTAAAGCTTGTGTGTGATACAGGATGGACGTGGAGAAAGGAAAGATCGAAGACACAGGTGGCAGTGGTGGCTCTTATTCAATTAAAACACAATTTAACTCTGAAGAGCAGTGGACAAAAGCACTAAAATTCATGTTAACTAACCTGAAATGGGGCCTGGCCTGGGTCTCATCCCAATTCTATAACAAGTAACTGTGATCAGAACTTGGCCTGGCAGCCATGGAGTGTCTGCATTGTGTTGGAGAAAGGCAAATTGTCTCTTAATATTAACCAGTACAAAATGTTTACAATACCAAAAATCCACAAGACACTTTATTTAAAATGCCATTATTACAAGTAGTTTGTAGAAAAGCAATATGCAAAGTTGTATCATTGAGTTGAACAGAATAAAACCCAGCTATTAAATGGATTCTAAACTGTTATTTTTGGAGTTTATGGCCATTCACATAAATCATTGTCAAATGAGCATCAGTTTGATGCTGCTCTGTTACAGCTAATGCAAGGTTGGAAAAGCAGGACATGACAAACACAGGGAATAATGTGGGAAAACTGCCAGAACTCTGCCTGGTCATTAAAGAATTTAAAATAAAGTATTTTCTAAGTCATATCAGCACTTCTTTGTGCTGCTGCATTTATCAAGGTTTGATACCATTACAGCACTGTAATCCCTCCTGCAGGCTGTTCCTGCACAGGGCTGTGCTGAGGAAACAATGAAATTATTCCAGGTGTTTCCAGCCAACACAAACCCCTGGCACTGGCAGGGACAGCCAGCCTGGGCACTGCTGTGGTGACAGTCACAGTGCTGGCACAGAGGGGACAATTCCAGTCAGCTGGGACAGGGGGGGGGTCTCTTTATAAAAGCAGCAGGAGGAGACAGAGCAACCCCATTTGTGAGAGCTGGTCCCACCAGTCATGGCAGCACCTTTCAAACACAACCACTGTGAGGGGTCTCTGATTAAAGGGAGCTTAGATTCAAAACTTAAAAGATGCAGCTGTTACAATAAAGCTTTTAGGGCATTTCTAAATACTGGGGTGCTGTTGGGCCTCCTTTCAGAGCATGACTGAGATGCCCAGCAGGACGAGCTCTGCTAATTAACACATGACAGAGTTCAGGTAACCCTGAGCTGTGCTGGGCAGTGTCACAGAGGAGGGACAGTTGTCAGCAGTGTGACAGCTCCTGCTGCTGGGCCAGTGACTGGAGGGACAGGATGGTTCTATTTCTGAGGAGGAATTCTGTCCTGAGGAGATCTGGTGCCACGGTGCTGCTTAGGTGTGGTGCAGCCAACGATGCGCCTCACCACAGCGTAGGAGAACTCCAGGATGCTCTGGGGAGTAATGCCAGTGATGCAGTTTAAATGCTCCACAGCCTGGAAAAAAAGAAAAAATCACTTAAATCTGTGAGTTTACAGACAAGAGTAACTGCTCTACCTGCCAGTGAAACATTGCCTGTGGTGTTTTGTTCTGTGAAGCACTAAAGGTGAGGACACTTGTAGGAATGTGCCCCCTGTTGAAGGAGTGACCAAATTATTCTTTGTCTGCTTAAAAAGGCAAAAAGCCCAGAAGTTTCTCTCCCAATTTGGTACAAAACACACCTCATAGGACCTTTGGGACTTCACCTGTCCAACTGGACAGAGGCCAAGAGGTCCAGCCTAGGTAATTCACTAGAAAAGGAAGAGAACAAAGGGAATAATTGCTTTTGTGGGGTGTTTTAGCAGGAGCAAGAACCTCTTACCCCTACCTCAGTTTTTCTCTGTAAGAGCTTTGTTATTTTGCCTTTTATTAAACTTTTTCTATTTCCAACACTGCCTCAAAAGCCATCCTACTAATTTTATACCATTCAAAGTAGCTAAGCTATCTCAAGTGTAACGAGTTTCTCTCCTAAGACCTAACTCAAAAAGCAATACATCAGACACTCAGCAGTGCCAGCACACAGCTCTGACAGAAACCCACATGCTTTGTGCTAAAAGACAGAGGTGTCCCTCCCAGTGCAGCCCCACTTGCTGTGCTGGAACCACCACAGATGAACCACCTGGGCACTGTGTTCCCATGGAGCCAACGCCTTCAGCAGTGACTGTACCTGCTCCCAGTGCCCGGGGCTCAGGATGAACACACCTGTACTGATGACTCCAACAGCCAGGAGCATGAAATCTTCCTTCACTGTTAAAAACTTGGCTCTGCAGGAGGAAAAGTGTGTTCAGGTGAAAAAGTTGCTTCACAGTTCAAAAGCACCTGCTGCTGCAGCTGCCAGTGCCCAGGACATGCTGGTTTATTCAGGCCACTGGAACTGACAGTGCAAGGCTGGATTTTAACCAAATGAAACACTTTCCTTGCCCTTGAAGCAGCTGTGGAAGCATGTTGCTTTGAACTGCTGTATTTAGAAAAAATTATGAATGCCCCCCCCCCCCAAATTATTTTTTTTAAATGGCATGAGAAATGCCCCAAAATGGCATAAATAGCAGCATATGCTATGCCCCAAAATGGCATAAATAGCATCATATGCTGCTATTTATTAGCTTTTTCAAGGGTTTTCATTTCAAAGGGTGATTTTAAGTCATTGCCAGGTCTTACATCTGCAGTTTGCTTGGTGTGGAGTTTTCGATGGCGATCTTCAGCAGAGTGTCATAGATGGTCTCTCTGGTCAGGTAGCAGAGGTCCAGCAGCTGCACACACATCTGGTGTAAGGGTTTGGCAGGAAGCAAGCAGCCATTGTATCCTGGCAGAGATCACACTATCAGTGCCACATTTTGGGTCACTACATTGAGTCTTAGGTACCGTAAGGGAGAGGGAATACTGAGGACAGCTGCCCTGTCTCTGAATGCCACAGGATCCCTCAGCCTCAATGTAATTTCACTCTGAAATTCAGGCTGTCAGAACTGGGCTGTGGCAGTACCAGCTGTGGGTTTCTGTGGGTCTGGACTGAAGGCACTTGAGACAGCAGTTCATGTTCAGACTCAGGTGTTTATTATTTCTTATCAGTAAAACAGTCTCACTGCTGTGAGTTGGGCAGCTTTTCATTAGAAGGCCCAAAATGGCCAACAATCTCTTGTTACAAGGTCTTTTAAGACTAAACAATCCAATTAAAAACTGACACCTAGATTATTTTCCCTTTTAACACAGTAACTGATCCCAATGTGGATTTTTCCACACAATTACAAAATGCCACCCAAACCCATGAAGAAGAAGGAGGAAGAAGCATGAAGAAGAAACCCAGGACAACACTCTGTGCCCTCCATCTTGCTTCCATCCACAACACACTAAAAATCCCAAAACCTCAATTTCTTACTAAGTGATACACCTACACTGCTCTCTATAATCCATTTCACACTTTTGTGGGTTCCAGTCTATCTTGAAGTCTGGGAAACTCTCCATGAATGAGGGTCAAAGTCAGGGCACCCTTGGGGGTCAGGGCACCCCAGAGCAGACAGAGAAATATTCCCTGTGCCCTGGGTTTCCACACTGGGCCAAGAAAATGGTGAGTGACAGTAGAAAATTTGGCCTGGTATCACATTTGGGAGCTTTAAACTCTTAATATTTTACTGAGTGACTCATGGCTGGCTGTCCAACAACATTCTACAAAGGACAAAGTTCTCATCTAAAAAGTGAAACTCTGGAAAATCTGAACAGTTCCACATGCAAAAATCTGTAATATGAGACATTTCAGACCAGCAACAGCTCTGTGACCCTGCTGAAAAACCTCCTTCCCCTTTTCCCTGACTGATACTCTCACCTAGAACCTCCAGGAGCAATTCCACATAGGCCAAGGGGGTTGACACATTGATGTGGAAGTGCAGAGTGTTTAAAACAGCGAGCTCTGACTCCAGCAGTTCCTGTTTAGTGTAGGAGTATTTTAAGGATTGCAGAAATGTTAAAGCTGTGTCACTGGTCACTCTCTGAAGAGGAAAAATAAGAGACAAAATGTCTTCCAGGCAGGAAGTGCCCTGTCACCTGTCTGCTCCTGCTGAGCACCAGTCCTTTGAGCTGGCATGGGAAATCCAGCTCTGACCTTCCCCACAGGTTTCAGCTCAACAAACCATCCCCAGGCAGGTGTGAACCCCTGTGGACACACCACAGGGCTGAGATTTTCCTGCACTTCCCCCCCCCCCCCAGAACTGGGAACACTTCCCAGCAAATTGTTACTGGGTGAGCAGCAATTCACCTACCCTAAAGGGAATGTGGTGTCCTTGGCATCTCATTATCACTACTGTCTTCCAAAAAGGAAATCTATTTTTAAGAGAGATTAATACACTGCAGATTTAACCACAGTGCTAAAGCAAGGACAGGCTGAGCTGGCTTACACTGTAGTGCAGAGAGAGTTTGCTGGCAAGCTGAACACAGGACACGAGTCTGAGGACAAAGGTGTTGGTGATCTGATCCCTGAGAGAGCTCCAGCTGCTCCTCTGGCCTTGTGTGCTCCCTTTAGTGCTCCCTCTGGCATCACACATCTGCTCTACCTGCTTGATCAGGAACCTACAAAAGCCACAATTGCTCAGAGAATGGTTCTGCTTGCTCAGAAAAAGGAACAAAGGCAAGTCCACCTATATGTATATATTATACATACATACATACATACACATTTTATATCTATATATACATATAGATATATATCTATATATAGAATATATATATCTATATATACATATACATGTATATATATTTATATTTATGTATATAAATGTATACATACATAATATATATCTACATACATGTATACATATTGTATAGATTTAGATATTATGTATATATATCTATACATGCATGTATAGATATATTATGTATGTATATATACACATATATATATATACATACATCCATATATATCTATATATACATATAAATGTATATATATATATTTATATATTTATGTATATAGATGTATAATACATATCTATACATACATGTATACATATTTTATAGATATGTATATATACCTAATTTATGTATCTATACATAAATGTATATATAATATATATTGTGTATCTATATATATATGTGTGTGTATATATACAGGTACACTATATATATTATACATGTATGTATAGATAGATATTATGTATGTATATGTGTGTATATATATGTATAGGAGTATATGTAGAAGTTATAATTCAGATTAAATGAAAGAGGAGACAAAGCTCATTAATCCTGTGTGGTTTTGGGACAGAGTGGGACAGGGCTGGCCCGTCCCCACCAGGGGACGGGAAATGTGCTGAGTGTTTGGGACTCATTACCGTTCAAGTAACTCCACTGCCTGGTACCGTGTGGACTGGTCCAAGTGCCATTTTTCAGACAAAAGGAATATAAATTCTGCAAAAAGCACAGCAGGCACTCATTGCAGGCCCCGAAGCTCGGTGTACAGCTGTCAGCTGCCCCGGGAGCTGCTGCGGCAGACGCTCACCCACGATCCGCGTCTCTTTGAAGCACCCCGCCTGCTCTGGCAGCTCGCTCAGGTACTGCTCGTTCTCCGTGGCCAAGTGGATCAGGGTGTCCTCGATAATTTCAGGGGCAACCCCACTGAACAGGGGGCCTGAGTCACGGCCCCGGCCTTCCAGGGGCACCTGAGACCCCATGGAGCGGGGCAGGGCCGAGGCCGTAACGGCAATGATTGCACCGGCCCTACGGGAAGAGACCAGGACGGGGCTCCGCCACCTCCTCCCGGACGCTCGGAGGCGGCACCGGGCCGGGCCGGGCTTTGGGCAGGCCCCGGCCCGGTTCAGGCCCCGGGCGTTTCCCATCACGTGACCCCACCCGCCAATCAGCAGCCGTCGATGCCGCTACCGGCGCCGCGCGCCACTCGGGCTCTCCGATTGGCCAGCGCGCTGCCGCCGGATGTGGCGTCACGTCGCCGCGCGGAGACGGCGGGGGAAGATGGCGGCGCCGGGAGAGCCGGGTGAGGCGGCGTTCGCGCGGCGCATCGACCCGGCCCGGGAGCCGGGGCTCAGCCCCGAGCAGCGCCGCCTCATGGCGCAGGTGGAGTACGCCCAGCGCCAGCGCGCCCTGCAGCGCCGGCTCCGCAGCCGCAACGTGCTGCTGGCGCTCGGCATCGGCGCGGTGACATTTGGCATCTGTATCCTGCGGGGCCGCGGAACGGTGGGGCCGGGGGGCTCCGGGGCCGCGCACGCTGCTTTTCCTTAATTCCCCCCGCAGACGGTTACACCTTCTACTCGGTGTCGCAGGAGCGGTTCCTGGATGAGCTGGAGCAGGAGGCGGAGGCGGCGCGGGCGCGGGCCCGGGCGCGGGCCGAGGGCGCCGCAAGCTGAGCGGGGAGCGCCCGGCCCGGCCCGGCCCGGCCCGGCCCGTGACTGAGCTGCCGCCCGCGCCAGGCAGGACGGGCCTCGAGGCAGACGCGCCTGAGGGGTTCGGGCCTGCCCCGTGCTCTGCTTTGGCCAGGAGAAGGCCCCAGGGGCTTCCCGCAGGCCGGGCAGAGCCCGCCCCGGGGCCGTGCCCACGGGAGGGACAGGGGCGCCCGGGAGCCAACACTCCCCACAATAAATCCTCTCACTGGAGAACGCCTCAGCGCCCGTTGTCATGGATCTCTTGGGCTGAGCCCACCTGAGGGGGGATTTTCTGCTTTTTGCTCTTTATCCTCACACAGCGAGGCAAGCAGCCACGCGTCCTGCCCGACAGACACACGCAGAGGCAGTTTGTATTCAATCCATGTTTATGAAAACGCTTTTCCAACGCCAGTTCATAACAAACTGCTCCCAGATCCTGCAGGGCCGCCGGGAGCTGAAGGCGGCCGCGGGGCGGGGTCGGCGCGGGGCTGGGACAAGCCGGGGGATCCTCAGGGCGGCTCAGCTCCTTCCAGCCACCAAGCACGGAGACACCTCCGTGCTGCACGTGTCGTCCAGCAGAGGGGCTGGGGACAGCGGGCAGACCCCTGGGGACAGGCCTGCACCGGGCCCGCGGCTCCCCTGCTGCAGGCACAGCCGAAGGGAGCGCGGGCTCTGCAGGGCTGGCTCTGCCCGCCCGCGGCAGCAGGCACTTGGATGAGGTAGTTCATGGAGTCATTCTTGGCCAGCCAGCTACTGGGGAGGGAAGCAGCCGTGAACCGAGTGCCACAGGAACGCCATGGCAGCGCCGTGGGACCCGCCCTTGTCCCTTACCATACGCCCGAAGTCGTCGGCGAAGGTCACGCCCTTGTTGAGCCGCTGCTCCTGCGAGCCCGTGCTGCTGCCGCTCAGCGAGTTACGGCGCATGATGCCTGCGGGGACAGCCCCGAGTGAGGGCACGGGGCTGTGCCGCTCACCCGGGGCCCTGCCCTGCCGCCCCACCCTGCCCGGTGGGGAACGGAGAACGGGGAACGGGACCGGCACCTGCGGGCGGCGCCAGCTCCAGGCGCTGCAGGCTGTTGCGGCGGGAGGGGTTGAAGCTGCCCTTGGAGAGGCGGCGCTGGCGGCCCGACAGCATGGCAGCGGGCGAGACGATGCCCAGCGGCGGCTGCTTCCCCATGCGCAGGTACAGTTCCTCGATCTCTTTCTTCTGCGCGCTCTGCAGCAGCTGCACCTCCGCCAGGTGCCTGCGGAGAGGATAGGGGCTGGCAGCGGGGTCTCGGGGAAGGGACAGCGAGCTTCCCCCCGGGCTGGCTGGGAACACGTGTGGCCTGCCAGGTGCAGCCCACCCCCGGCTTACTTCTGGCGCAGGTTCTGCAGCTCCTCCCAGATCTCCTCGTCCTCGCTCTCGGTGTCATCGCTGCTCACGTAGGACAAGCTGCGGGAGTAGCTTAGCCACACCTGGCTCAGCATAGCCTGCGGCACATTTTCTGTGCTCTCTTCCCCTGGGCCCTCCCCGGGGTCGCTCCCCGCTGGCGCAGCAGGCGCAGCAGGCGCAGAGCCCCCCTCGGCCGGCACCTCCTCGGCCTTGGGTGCCTCTGGTGCCACGTCCGAGTCACTGCTGGAGCTGGGGCTCGTGTCAGGCGCCGGGGGAGGCAGGGAGGCGCTCGCTGCCGGCTCCGTGCCGGGCTGCTCTCCGTCGCTGCTGCCCAGCCCCGCGGAGCTCACAGCCAGGTCCTTGGCTGGCACCACCTGGAACCGGCCCAGCACCTGGGGCTTGGCTTCTGCTGGGGACAAGGGCAGCTGGTGGGCACAGGGGCTGGCCAGGGCATTGCTGTGCCCTGGCACAGCCTCAGCCCTGCCCCTCCTTACCTTCATTGATGGGCGAGAGCTGCGCCTTGGGCACGCTGGGGGCTGGTGCCTCCGAGATGATCAGAGAGTGGCTGGGCTTGGGGGCACTGGGCAGCACCTGTGGGCACCTGAGCTCCGTCAGCAGCCCCACCCCAGGTCCTGCCACATCTCCTGTCCTCCCCTCTGTGCCCTGGGATCTGCCACCCGCCCAGCCCTCCCTCCGTCCCAGTGGCTCCACAAGCCATGAGGCTCCATCCCACCCCAGTGCAGCATCTGCAGCAAGCACCCAGTCCTGCTGGCACTGGAGCAGCCCTGGACAGCCCTTGTACACCCACACTCACCGTGCTGCCCTCTGCACTCCCAGGTGTGGACGTGCTCAGTATCTGCAGAGGGCTCCCCACGGCCTCGCTGCCTGGGGGGCACGTTGGGGCTGGTGCCAAGGGAAGGGAGGATATGGGCACCCCAGCAGTGGGGACATCAGCTCCCACTGACTCTGGGGTCCCACTGCCAGGTGGGACTGGCTTGTCTGTGCTGGTGGGGTCAGGGTAGACAAAGCGTGGGGCACCCAGGGCAAGACTCTGCGGCCGTGGCAGCAGGGGTGGGTAAAGGTGTCCACCTGAGCTGGCAATGGAGGAGACAGTGTGGGCCACGGTCATCACTGCCAGGGAGAAGACATTGGCCAAGGACAAGAGGGGGGCACTGGGGGACAAGGGTGTGCTGGTCACAGGGGGGCTCAGGGGACTGCTGGGCTCACAGGGAACAGGGGGTGTGGGGACAGGCTGGGGGGACAGGAGGGCTTGGGGCAGGGCTGGGGGGACAGGCCCCCCTGGGGTCCCCTGGGGAGTCAGCGTTGGTGTCAGCGCTGGTGACGACGTGAGCCAGGAGGGAGTCATGGAGACCAGGGGCCAGGTCTGTGCTGGGCCTGCCGGGAGAGAAGCATCAGGAGCAGCCCCCAGGGCCACCTCCTGGCCCTGCCCAGGGGAGCACCTGGCAGCCCCAGGGCAATGAACACGCCCACCCTGCCAGCACTGGTACCTGTGGGGGACCCCAGTGGCACTGGGGCTGCCAGAGGCTCCAAAGGACTGGCCAGGTTGGTCTCTGATGGGGAGCGGCTCAGCAACGGCAGGACAGGGGACTGGACAGAGAGGCTGGGACTGGTGCAGCTCAGGTCTGTGGCACAGGGGTGACAGCTAGCCTCAGGACATGTCCTTTGAGACCCTCAGGGCTTGGCTGAGGCCATCACCTGCCCTACATGGGGCTGGGGAGACAGGAAGGGCCTGCAGAGGGGCACTGACGTACCACTGAGTGAGGATGAGGAGGAGATGGAGCGCGAGAGCCCCTGCAGCTGCAGGTCCACCTGTGAGAAGGGTGAGCTGAGCCCAGCACTGGGGCAAAGGCCCCAGCCAGGCTGTGCCAAGCCCCTGCTGGCTCCCACCCTGGCCCCACCACCTGTGGAGACAGGAGCTGGAGTCTCTTCTGTGCTGGTGAGCACCTTGACTTGTCACAGGAGCGGGCAAGTGACCACAGGAGGACCCTGCACCCCAGCCCCCACCCCAGACTCCCTGGGGCCAGGCAGCATCCCAAGCCATGCTCAGCAGCAGCAGCAGCTTCCTCAGCACTGGCAGGGCCAGGCTGGCACTCACGGGGCTGCCCAGAGCACTGTCAGCCTCGGGGCCCTTGGGCAGCTCAGTGCCAGCGCGGCCGTCCTTGCGGAGCAGGGTCTCCACGCGGTGGATGATGTCCCGGATCCGGCTGATGAAACTCTCCCGCTCCGACTTGAGGATGAACTCATTGTGGACCTGAGGGTGGAGGGGTCGATCAGCACCCAGCCCAGCCAGGCAGACCCCACCTTCACCCTCCCCCTGCTCTCACCATGGCGGCTGCAATTTCCTCCGGGTTGTCCCCATCCAGGTCGAACTTGAAGGTCACCATCTTGTTGTTGTAGGTCTGCAGCTGGCACTCCACCACTCGGTCGTTCTTGTCAGAGATCTGTGGGTGGCAGGGCTGGCTCAGCCCAGGAGAACCCGCCTGGCCCCTGCCTGGCCCTGCCTGGCCCCGGTGGCACTCACGTTGGTGATGCGCAGCCTGGAGCGGGCTCGGCGCCGCAGCAGCTTCCCCGAGGCTCTCTTGGGCGGCAGCTTGGTGCTCTGCTCGCTGGCTGACAGCCCCTCGTAGCCATCACTCATGCCCGATGCCACATCCGAGGTGTAGCTGCAGGAAGCCCCAGCTCCAGAGCATCAGCGTGGCCATTCCCAAAGAGCACCCTGTCTGCCCAGCCCCCCAGCCTCACCTGTCCACCGAGGAGGAGAAGCCACTGGCGGGGGGCAAATGCTCCGTGGGCAGCTGCACGGCAATGCTCTGCAGGGAGAGGAGGGGGTGAGCTGAGCTGGTGCCACAGCTGGGGTGGGCTGGTGCCACAGCTGCCCTGAGCCCCCCTGACCCCGTGGGGCCGTGCTCACCGTGGGGAAGCAGCGCACAGGCCGGCTGGGGGGTGGGCTCGTGGGGTCCACAGCCACAAAGCTGCGATGGGCCAGGTCTGGCGAGTCCAGGAAGCCAGAGGAGCTCAGGTACCCATCGGTCTCACAGTCAGCTGTGGAGGAGAGCTGGCATGAAGCAAAGGCAGTCCCTTCCCTGGCTGGGCAGCTGGTGAAGGGCTGTGGGGCTGGGAGAAGCTGATGGACCCCCCCACCTGCCTCCCAACCCAGCTCCCCTGCTGCCCACCGGGCTGTTGCCCCCTCGGTGCCTACGCACAGGTGGCTGAGGAGTAGCTGGTGTGCCTGTAGGTGAAGTGCTGGTGCTGGTCAGCTTCGGGCTCCTCAGGCTCCAGGGGGAAGGTGCTGCTGAAGGCAGAGTCCCCAGAGCCAGGGGTGGCCAGGGCAGGCGCGGGGCCGCCAGGTGGCAGCGGCGATTTGAGCTCCTCCAGGAGGCGCAGGACGCCTGGCGGCTGCTCTGGCTCTGCGGGGGATGGAGCACCCTGGGCACGCTTCAGCTTCTCCCTCTTGCGCTTGATGGCCGCCACACGGTCCCGCACAGCCTTGGCCACCAGCTTGTAGTCGGCCTCACAGACAAAGCCCAGGACCACCTGTACAGGAGGGAGATTGTCACATGTGTAGGGACCCCACAGCGCCCAGGGCTCCCCCATCACTGTACCCACCATCTCCTGAGCCACCTCCTCTGCCACGTCCTTGTAGAGCTCAAAGAGGAACTCGATGGCGTTGTTGTCCTTGTATTTGCCGTGCAGCTTCTTTGTGTCATCCATGCGCAGCCAGAGCTTCAGCCCAGACTTGACTCCATCATCCTCCTCGGCCAGCTCCACGTGCACCCCTGTGTCCTCCTGGAAGAAGGAATGCTCCAGCAGGTCCTGGATGGTGTACCTGCAGAGGGCACAGCTCAGCGTGGGCTCGGGGCCAGGGGGGACCCTGCCACCCAGGCCCTGCTCTGCCCCCACCTCTCGTTCTTGTCCATGCGGATGCAGCCCTCGATGATCTCCTTCAGCTCGGGCACCTTCACCTTGTAGAAGCTGCTGGGCTTCAGGCCCTGGGGGGAATGACAGTGAGCACCTCCTGTGCCAACCCACGGCCCAGGGGACAACCAGCCCAGGGCCACACGAGCTCTGCAGTGGCCCCTGTGGCCAGGCCACGTGTGCCTGCATGTGGCCAGGATGCCCCAGGGCTCTGAGTTTCCACCCCAACTGGCAGGAGCTGGCCAGGACCGGTCAGGCCAGCTGCAGTGCCCCAGGCCAGGGTGACTGAGCAGACTGCTTCCGTTCCACCCCATTAACACACTGGTGCAGAGCCAGGGATGTGGGTCTGGCCAAGCCATGCCCCACAACCACTACCACCCACAGCTCCATGGCCTGGCAGAACAACCCCCCACAATCTTTAGCCACTCACACAACCCACACCGTGACACATTTTGTCAGCAGCAAGGCTTGACAGCTCCAGCGGGGAGCTGAGAGCCAGTGGGGCTGTGAGGGGGTCCTGCTGAGCACAGGGGGTGCCTTGGCCACAAAAGAGCCAAGGCAGAGGAGGCTTCTGTGTCCCCAGTACAGCCCTGCTGTCCCCCAGCACAGTGGCACACACATGGTTGGGCCACCTTGGACTGTGGTGTCCCCCAGCATGGGCAGCTGACCATGCCCCAGCCTCCTGTGGGATCAGGCAGCAGCATTAGCCCCAGCTGGGGCCGGGTCTCACCGAGGTGACCTTGCGGTAGATCTGGGCAGCGTTCTGGCACTCGGAGTAGGGGTACTCCGAGGTGGCCATCTCCAGCATGCACATCCCAAAGGCGTAGACATCCACTGCCTCGTCGTACTTCTCCTCGTACATCTCGGGGGCCATGAACTCGGGGGTGCCTGGAGGCAGCAGGGGAGCTCAGCACCCCCGGGATGCCCATCTCCTGCAGCCCCCAGAGCCCCCAGGAGCCCAGCCCCACCTATCACACTCTTGGCAAAGGAGGCTCGCTTGAGCGTGGCCAGGCCCAGGTCCCCAATCTTGACGGAGCCTGTGGGGCCCGTGATGAAGATGTTGTCACACTTGAGGTCACGGTGGATGATGGGGGGCGAGCGAGTGTGCAGGAAATGCAGACCCTTGAGGATCTGCCGGCTCCAGCGCTGCAGCACCTTCAGCTTCATCTCCTTAAAGCGCTTCAAATACCTGCCAGGGACCAACAGGGCTTCAAATACCTGCCAGGGACCAACAGGGCTCAGACCTGTGGGGCTCAGACTCATGGTCCAGCCTTGGCTCCAGCCCACCCTCCTCCCGTTGCCACCCGGACTCAGATGACCCCACAACAAAGAGCAGGGACCCCGTTCCCTCCCCTGCACGCCCCAATCACGTTTTCAGGGTGCCAGACGTCATGAGTTCTGTGACCAGCACGATGCAGATCTGCCCTTTGATGGTTGACTTCCAGGAGTCGTAGAAGCGGACGATGTTGGGGTGCTGCAGCCCCTTCAGCATCTCCACCTCCTCACTGAACCGCTGCCGCTCCGTCTTGGACAGCTTCCGTGTCTGTGGGAGACAGTGGGGGTGTGAGGAGGGCACACGGGGGGTCCTGCCGAGCACAGGGGGGTGCCCTGGCCACAAAAGACCCTCATGTCCCCATACAAGGCAGAGGAGGCTTCTGTGGCCCCAGCACAACCCTGCTGTCCCCCAGCACAGTGGCACACACATGACTGGGGCCACCCTGGACTGTGGTCCCCCCACCAGCCCACCACTCTGGGGGGGTGCACAACAGACAGGGCACCGAGGAACCTGTGTGAGGAACTTGGGGCCACCCATCCCCACTTCCCTCACTCAGCCCCCACCTGGAGCCCAGCACGCTGCCTCGGGACAGGGAACCCCAGCCTGCAGCTGGAGGGGACACTGGGGGGCTCTGCAGAAGCTGCTGCCATCCTGCCCTGTGCAGACACGATGGCCATGGCTCTTCTGCCCCCAGCGGGGCACCAGCAGCACTGGGCTCTGTGCAGCCGGGTGCTGGGCCAGCCTCAATGAGGCCTTTGTTGGGGAAAGCAGGCGGGGGAGGCTCCAGCCCAGGTTTTTCCATGTTCCTCCTGCTCGAGTTAATTAAAGTGGAAACACAAGCCGAGGGTGCTGACTGCAGCTGGGGCAGGGGCCAGCGGAGGGGACAGCCCCTCATGCTGAAGGGACACAGCCCCGGGGTGCAGGGAGAGGGGAGCTGGCTGGGCAGAGCTGGAGGAGCCAGCCCCAGCCCCGAGGGAGCTCAGCCCTGGGCAGGAGCAGGAGCAGCGACAACCCCACCACAGCCTGGGGTCCTGCAGAGCTCAGCTGCTGCACAGCCTGGGGGCCTCCAAGCTGGGACCCCTGCCCAGCCCACACTCAGAGGCCAAGGAAACTGGAGCTGCCACCACCAGAGCTGCCAGAGCTGTCTCGCCCCCCTGGCCAGTGGCCACCATCCATCAATCCCGTTGGCTTTCGTAACATTTTCATTGCATCACAGGCGGCCCCATGGCTTGGCTGGAGCTGCTCCATAATCCCCCCACATTTAATACATGCTCAGGGACAGGCTCAGCCCAGAGGAGAACCTGAGCCTGCTGCAGCAGAATGAATGGGACCTTTCATAGGGAAGGAGGAAAACAGCACCCGAACCCCTGCAGGGCCAGCAGCACACACCAGCTTCCCTGCCCAGTGCCACGGCCACCACCACCCCTCTGGCCCTCTCCTACCCACTGAGAGGTGTCCAGAGGCTTCACTGCACCCCACAAACCTGCAAGGGCATGAGGAAGCTGGCATGGGCTGTGAAATGGGGAGTCACGGGTGGCCACGGCTCTCCCAGCTCAGTAGACCCCAACTGGAGCAGCTGTGCCAGCACAGCCCTCACTGTGCCATGTCAGTTCCAGCACAAGGCCACCTCTCCCAGAGCGCCTGGAGTAAGGTCTGGGGGAGGCAAGGCTGTGCCCCCAGCCTGTGCCAGGGCTGCTGGGCTCGCTTGGCATCGTTCCTTCCACATGACCTAAGTGGCAGCAGCTCCCAGCCCTGTGCTGATACTCTCCCTGCTGAGTGTGGGCATCAAAGCCCAGCCTGGGCTGGAGGAAAACCAGGAGGGGCAGGGCAGACAGGGCTGCCAGGACAGACATGGCACACAGCATGGGCACACCGTGTCCTCTCCTTACAGCACCCACACAGGGCGGAGGAGGCACTGGGGGTGGTGGCATGGGGACCACGAGGAGCTGGGTGGCAATGGTCCAGCCCCTCCTGTGAGCCAGGAGCTGGCTGCTGAGGAGCCCAGCACAGCCAGCACCAGGAGCTGAGGCCAGTTGCAGGAGAAGGGAGGGTGGGGATGGCTGTTGTCCCTGCAGCAGGAGGCTGTCCCCAGCCTGGCAGTGCTCAGTGCTCTCTGCAGCACTCACAGGGCTCTCCCACCCCTGGCTCTGCACTGGCACTTGCTCTCTGGAGGGGCATTCAGAGCAACACCATGGTGGGGCACAGAGGCAGTGCTGGAAGGTGCCCAGCACTCTCCCTCCAGCCATGTCCACAGCCACAAGGACTCCCAAGCCCCCCAGAGGAGCCAGCTCTCTGTCAGCAGTGGGTACCAGCACCTCACTGCCCTCCCTGTGGGTCTGCCCTGCCAGGCAGGAGCTGCTGTGTGCTCACAGCCATGTGAGCACACACACACAAGGTGCCCTGCAGCCCCCGGGCTGCTGGCTGAGGTTACCTTGGGTGCCAGAGGCAGGGCAGGCACAGCAGTGCCTGCTGCCCTGAATGCTCTGGCCCACTTGGGGAACCCCAAGGGGTTCCAGAGGAAAATCTCACAGTCAGGTATTTACAGCCAGACCCCACTCTGGGCCTCTGGTTTCCTCCCTGCTTCCTCTTTCCCCACCACCCGCAGCACCTAGGACAGAAATAGTGCCAGGCTAAAGCTGGAAAGCACAAACAGTGGGGCTGTGGACAGACAGACGCTGCCTTCAGGACAGGGGACAGGGATGGGCAGGTCCCCTGAGGGGTCTCAGGGAGACAGAAGACAGGCAAAACCAACCTCTGCTTCAGCAGGCTCTGAGGAGGGAAGGTCAGGGCAAGGACAGTCGGGAGAGCTGGGGTTTGGGACTGGGATCCATCACAGCAGCTGAACCAGGTTCTCTGGTGCAGAACAGGTCAGGCCTGAGGTTAAGTACTCGTTTGGAATTGAAAGGCAATAGAAGGAGAACTGTGAAGTGCACAGGACAAAGCTATTTTTAAAATGGCAGAACCACAACCATTTTTATTTGTGGTTCCAAATCCCGTATTTGTGTCACAGTGTCCAATTCTTTGCATGATTGCTGAAAAAAACAAACTCCTAAATGTCTGTGTCTGTGCTCTCAGCCCCCCGTGGGACACGGATTTGGGTACAAGAGACACTGGATAAAGAGCAGTCAGTGGAATGGAGCCAAGCACTGGGGGGGGAGGGGAGAGGGCAGGGGCAGGGACCTGGCTGCACTCCTGTCAACCCCAGAGGGGTCAGGTCCTCCCAGCACCATGGGATGCTCGCAGGAGGGTCCCTGGCAGGGGACCCTCTCCACAACCACCCCCAGGGGACAAGTGCCGCTCCTGCCTGGCTGGCTCTCAGGGCCAGCATGTTCCTGCTGGACTGGGACACGGGAGCCTTTTGCTGCCCAGCTCCCTGTTCCCCTCCACCTGGGTGGTGCAGGCTCATCCCCTCCCAGCCCCTCCAAGACACCAGCAGTGCCTGAAGGCAGGGAGGAGCAGGAACAAGACCTGCTGCCAGCCCTGCAGGCCCCAGGGCAGGCAGAGGGACACAGCTGTGACATGGGGCTGAGACCCACGGGGAGGGACAGAAGCCAGCCCAGAGGGAAGCGCTGGGGACAGCTGACTCATCCAGGGAAAGAAGGTCCTGGGCTCGCCAAGGAGAGCCTGTTCCCGTCAGTGGTTGCCACCTGATGGGACTCAGGAGAGCTCAGGGGCATTTGGATGGAGCTGTGGGGCTTTGTGAGGGCGTGAGAGCTGAGCTGGCTCTGACTGAACCCAACAACTGAAACAACTGCCAACCCATGGGGGTGAGGGGCAAATCTTCACTTTCCTCACTAAGAGGCCATAGTCAGCCCTCTAGAAACCACCCACCAGTCTCTCAGGATCTCTTCTTGCTCTGCTGGGCTGCAGCCACCCCAAGGACCCAGCCCAGGCAGCTACCTGCAAGTGCACTGAGCTTTTAGGAACAAGACAACAAACTCGCAAGACACGTTTTTCTGTGTCAACAAGGACTTGGACCTTCCCACCACAGCAGCCATCCCAGGGTCAGGAACTTGAGGGAGACTTTGGACCTCACCAAAAGGTGCTCCAAGGAGAAAAGGCACAGATCTCTCTGGGCACCTCCATGGACAAGATGAGGCCCACCAAAAGCACTTGAGGGGGCAAAGGCATTGTGGAGGCAGAGCTATCACCACTGCTCTCAGCATCCTGCTGTCAGGCTGCAGGACAGCCAGGGAGATGGAGGAGTGGGGCAGCAGAGAGGAGATGGGGATGCTCCTCAGAGACCTGGAAGCACAGGTCCAGCTGTTTCCAGCACAGAGCCCCTGGCAGCACCACAGAAGCCACTTACAGGTGACACAACTTCAGCCAAGGTCAAGCAGGCAGAGAGCAGCAAGGTCGTGTTGTACCCTGCTCCCAGCTGACAGCCAGCCCCAGCCCCCTGCAGGCAGTGCCCCAGGGCACACCAAGGGCTGTGGGAGCAAACTTTGGGAGGCAGATCCAACACAAGCACAGGCAGGCACGCAGAGAGGGCACTGCTGCCCTCGCTGTGCTCCTGGAGGGAAAGCTGCGAGCTGCTGAGCATCAGAAACACAGTGGGATGCTCAGCCCCAGATCCACCTGTAAAGTGCCAGAGCAAGGGCTGGCATCAAGAACGTGGGCACCCTGGCATGCTCCACAGTACAGGCAGCAAGAAAGCAAATGGAAAACAGCACGTGATGAGCAGGAGGGCCGGGAGCGGCGGCACTAAGCAGGACTCTGGGTCCGGGCCAACAGACCCACGAGGCACGGAGGCACTGGCAGTGATGGGCGCAGTGCAGGGCAGCGAGGGGAGCCCGCACCCTGCCCTGCCCCGCTGCTGTGGCACCACAGTGACCGGCAGAAGAGGAGGCTCGAGGGTTCCTGCCTTCGCCGGTACGGGCTCCA